>CM049796.1:25647645-25860145 GCA_027422405.1 Ptychobarbus kaznakovi | reverse complement strand
CACGTGTACAACTTTAAAGCACAACAAATAGATTATTAAAATAATGATTTAAAATAAAACTTGGGTAACACTTTATCTTAAGGTGTCTTGATACATGTTACATGCACTTACTTTTAGAATAACAAGTAAATTGATGCATAATTACATGCAAATAACCCTAAGTCATAGTACTTAAATGTATAATTACACTGTAACAAAGACACCTTAAAATAAGAGCGTAACCTAAACTTCTAATCAAAGATTATTAAAAAGTGCATGTTTTAAATAAAAGTGTACTTAAGTGTGTTAAGAGTCATGAAAGCATACACTAAGCAGCCTTTTCATTGCTATTATTTATATTATGCCATTAATATTATATTATAACAAGCACAGGTTTTGTAATGCATCTAAGATTTGAAGTACACTACAAAGTGCACAAGGGTAGACGGCATTTAAAAGCTGTTCTGTTTACTTCAAAACAACATTGCTTGTCTCTCTTACAGAGAATGCAATCCCAGAATGCACTGCACAGAAGACGAAATTCAGAACAATGTTGACTATAAATATACTCGTATTTCTTTAAATACTGCAAAGCATCACTAAAAACAGTTCAATCTAATTTGAATCTACTTAACGTCAAACTCTGACTCTTGTGTGATGAACACTATTTATTGAGATCGCTGGATTAGTATGCTGCCTACTGAGATAACAGACAGCGCAAGCTAGTGTGTAGTGTGTCTCTCCTCACATGTCCTGATCATACGTGTGAAATTCAGGAGGCTGATGCCAGGCGGAGCATCGCTTAGCTGCCGCGTGTGATCTGTGGTGCATTATGGGAGTGAGCCGAGGTTTAGGTCAGTCGGGACGTCCGGCTGCGTCTGCTAATGACGCAGAGCGGCAGTGAGGATGCGACTGAAACAAACCTGTAAAAGATTTGAGGCGTGTGTTTTAAAGGCTCCTCGTAACGCCTCTGCATTCACTCCAGCGCCTCTGAGACGGGACCATGTGGCTTTCTGAAGCAAGTGACACACATTGTGTGGACAGACTATGGGGGATTTTTCACATTAATGCATCAGAATGCATTCTGAGAATTTGGACATTTAATATATATTACAAAATTCAAATTATATTGCAATATATTCATATCGGAAATACAATATTTGAGCTTGTGAGTGTAAAACCTGCTGTATTTTTGTCAGTTTTCCCCAACGTTAATATCCATAAACTGATCAGATTTCTTGATTATTTACACTGATTTAATTATAATAATCTACATTAAATAATCACTATCCTGATTCCTACAAATATCAGCATTTTATTTTTATAATTATGTTGTATAAAAAAAAAAAAAAAAAAAAAAACTTTATATAATTCTAATAATAATTCATCATTATTGTTATTATTGTTGTTATATAGTTGATATATAATTATCGTTTATGTTAATATTTTTTACTATACTTGAATTTTATTCACTGTTTTCATTTTAATTTAATTTTGTTAATTTAATATAAATAAAAAAAATTGGGTTTTGGCATTTTTCATGAAAAATCAATGATGAGTTTATGAACATATTTACCCCAATCAATTATGTTTATAATTTACATAGAACCAAATTAAAAAACTTTATCATGATCAGATTTCTTATCTGCAAGATATTTACCCTACAAGAATGCCTTTAAAAAAAAAAAAAATAAAAAATAATAATGACACAACAGGTGGCGTATTCGTCAGCAAACGTGTGTTCAGAAACCTGCTCTAATGGCCGAGCAGCCCCTGCCTCAGCCCTGTTATTCCCTTATTTATTTATTTATTTATGATAGTTAGTTTCCGCAGAGCTCGCAAAATTAATGTCAGCCGGCAGAAAATAGACATCGAAAGCTAAAATTCAGCACTTTCTGCCCACAGAAGTTATTTGTCAAGCTAACAAGGAGGCGCTGCGGCCCTGGGAAAATATATGCCATCGAATGTGCAGCTCTGGGTTCAGCGAGGAAGAGAAGAACAAAAGAGAGATGCCACGTCCATCACAGACACATCCATCCTCAGCCTGTCCGTAGATGAACTGACCAGAGAACAGACCGTAAAACACACGACCCCACAAACAATACCGTTACGTACTGTAAATATCTCTAAACGCCAGCACTGCCGTTTCCCTCGGGATATCGTGTGAGGACTGTGTTGAGTTCAACATCTGTGTCTAAACGTGCCGCTTGTCTGAAATGAGTCACTCGTTCATTATTAAAGGGTGAATGACAGGCAAGCAGCGTCAAATCAGTTACACAATTATGGCTAGTTCTTAGAGATTTAATATTTGTATTTATGTTCCATACATTTTGGAAACCTTTTTATTAACCTGAATACTATTTTTTATTTAATGACTCTAAATATGTCATGTGGTACAACCAAGTAAAACGTAATAATAAATAGTTTCTTCACACCTTAGATCCTTAAAATTATATATATTTTGAAAATATTTAGATGTATATCTTTATATTCATATAATTTATATTATATATAAATATATTTAATATATAAACAACATTTTTCTTAAATGTATACTTGCATGTGTTTGTGTTTATATATACATAATAAATATACACAGTACACACACATATAGTATGCAAACAAAACTTTTTTTGATGCGATTAATAATTTGACAGCCTGAACTGAGCGTGTTGTGTCATAAAAACTCAAATTAACAGATATTTTAAGAGACTTATTGACCTCGACGCTGACTCTGGAATGTCTTCTTTTTTCCTCTTTTTGCCAGATGACAACAACATGGCTGTTTGTAAGTTGGTTATTCCTACACTGACTCAATAAAATGGGAAGCAAAGAAATATATATATTTTTTCATATAAATCATGTTGTGAAAAAAATTATTAAAAACGAACAAAAAAACTAAATGAAATACAAATAAAAAAAAATGCATTTTAATCTGCCTTTTTTTTACTTTAAGCCCTCACAATAACAAAACAACAAAAGTTTAATACAAGAACATTTTGAAGATTATCAAAGATAAATAAATTAATAAATGTCACATGACTGACCCTAAAGCAAGTCTCTCTCTATTTCTATTCAACACTGTGGATTACTACTAAGTGAAGGTATAATAAAACCCTACAAAGAATATATTAGAGGAAAGATCAAGGTGGGGGAAAAAACAACAACAAACAACAACAACAAAACGAAAATGTGTGTGGCGGTTGAAGGGGAGAGAGAGAGAGAGAGAGAGAGAGAGAGAGAGAGAGAGAGAGAGAGAGAGAGAGAGAGAGAGAGAGAGAGAGAGAGAGAGAGACATTAAAAACCAGCACAAACTGGAATGTTATTCGGCCCTAAATCGAGAATACACCATGGCAAGCTACCTGAGCGCCGTGAGTGATGTGAGACTCAAGAAAACATTAACGATGTACAGACTGGCCGGCGCAGACAGACCTGGCTCTCTCGTGAGGACAGACTCTGCTCGCACTGCATGCTGGGAGTGACGGAGACCGAGCTGCACTTCCTCACAGAGTGCCCAAAATATACACATATCAGAGACCAATACTACCCCAAGATTTAACAAATATTTCCCTAATTTAACATTTGTAGCCCAACCGAAAAACTCAGTTTCATTCTTAAATGTGCGATTATTGCTGCAAGATTTGTATAATCTTGTCATCTCCTGAGGGACAGCCAGAGACACAACACACGCACACACGCACGCACGCACGCACGCACACACACACGCACACACACACACACACACACACACACACACACACAACACACACACACACACACACTCACTCACAGCCCAAACACACACCTATTAGACCTACACACATCTATATATTGTATATAATGTTCACATTTCTAAGGTCAGTTGTTACATGATTTCTGTATTATAATCTTTTATTTTTATTATAATTCTTTATTATATTAATATTATTTATACTAATTCTATTATTTGTATTTATTTTTTTGCTATATCTAGCCATGTGTTTATATAATATTGCCTTTTTATTTAGTTTCATTGTTACTATTATTTTCTCTAGGCTTTACTAAATGTTCAGATATTATAAATAATTGTATATGTTGTTTTATTGCTTTGGCAATACGAAATGTATGTTTTTGTCATGCCAATAAAGCTTTCTGAATTTAATTGAAATTTGTGAGAGAGAGAGAGAGAGAGAGAGAGAGAGAGAGAGAGAGAGAGAGAGAGAGAGAGAGAGAGAGAGAGAGAGAGAGAGAGAGAGAGAGAGAGAGAGAGAGAGAGAGCATGGATGCTGCAGGCCACAGGAAGTATGAATGACTCTGAGTGCTGTGTCTTGGTGGAAATATATGTGCTTTGATCAGAGAAATCCCACAAAAACAACACTAATAATCTCATAAATATAAAGACACTGATACAAGAAATGACTAAACGTCCCAAAACCCACAGTGAACTTCTATTATTGGTTTCTGTCAGACTTGTCCTGCTGTTCACTGAAGGCGGTGTGGTGTTAACTGAGCTCGTGACGGGACAGTTTTCCGGTCCTGAAGCAAGCCGTAGGTCAGCACAGAAACCTCTGGGTGTATTTTTAACCACACGGGCTGAGCGGGTGTCTTCAGGAGGTGCTGCTAAATATAACTCATATCCTTACTGGCTTTGGTTACATTCAACATGCAAACACACACACACACACACACACACACACACACACACACACACACACACACACACACACACACACACACACACACACACACACACACACACACACACACACACACACACACACACACACACACACACACACACACACACACACACACACACACACACACACACACACACACACTTAAGGCTGTATTGGTCTTATAGACACCAGGCAAAGCTATGTTTCCATCCAAAGATTTGAATTAAACGTATGCGCAAAACTGGAATATCACATAAAACATTTGCGAATAAAGCACTGTTTCCATTCAACAAGTCAAAGAGGACAAAATCGTCACTTCCTGATAAACTGGCACTAAATAGCCACTGAATATAATCATTTTCATACATGACCATAACAACATATATATGCTGTGCACGAGATCGGTTCGCTGGAGACGATCCCGTCTCATTGCGCAGTCACATGACTTTTTCAATGCGCACGGAGGAATTTATTCAGTAAATGTGTTTCTATCGTAGTTTATGTGCATTTTTCTTATCGGATACAACGTTTATGAAACTCAATTGTGCGCATAGGTTTTTTATGTGCATTTTTAGAATTTATGCATATCTTGGCGTTTCCATCCAGCATTTTTTTTAAGCGATATAAAAATAAGTGGATGGAAACATAGCTGATGTTGTTCATAGTAAACTTAAAATAACTTAACCTTACTAACCTTCACATAAACCCATTTTCATCAGTAGATTTAAAGCAAAACATAATTTGCCAAGGATTTATTATATTATAGAGGATATTTTTTGGTAGCCGGCCAGTTTATGTTGGGATAACCGATTCCATTTTTCAATAACACTCTGTTACAACGCACTGAGCAAACTCTCTATCCCTGCAAGAAGATGTTACACTGTCGACAAACTCGCCTCATGAAGCCTCCAGCACTAAACATCACAAACCAGCCTTTCGGTAACCATAGCAAGCCTGCTAGTCACTGGTTAGTAATTCCACTGGTAGTTAGTCACTAGTTCCACTGACAAGTTTATGCATTCACTCTACAATATAAATGCTATAAATACACTATATATGAGAACATGAATCAAACATTATGACCAGGGGTTTTTGTTGGTTTTAGTACAAATGAGAGTGTACGATTTATAACCAAATATGGAAATATTCATTCTAATTGAATTGATAATTAATTCAATAAAACCAAACAATTAAATAGAAAATGTGTATATAAATATGTATTATATAAAATAATTTAATTCTTAAACAAGTTTCTAAATGGTAATAAAATGCATTTTAGTTCATTTTAAATAATGTTATGTTCAGTTTCTTAACCGCAGAAAATAAAAAAATCTAAAAAAATCTATATATATTTTCATACAGGACAGAAAAAAAATCACTATGATTAAATATTTATACATAAGGATTATAATAACCTTCATCTGCAGAGAATAAAGAAATCTTTGCTCTTACCTCAGACTGCAGGGGCAAAGGGCAGGGGTCAGAGGTCATATCACAGGTGTAGAAACTTTCGTGATGTCCTTTCGTGATGAACAAGATGTGCAAAAGACAGAAAGATAAAAGGGATTAATATGATATTATAAACTAATAATAATTTTACTATTTATCAGATACAATAAAAAATGTAGTTTAACAAAATAATAAAAAATTGACATATAGAAGTGTGTGTGTGTGTGTGTTTGTGTATATATATATATATATATATATATATATATCAAACATTTAAAAAAATGACTATACACCGTATTGTAGAACTTTTAGACATAAAGCATAACTCAGAAAAACTGTGAAAGCAATTCATATGTAAATTGCGGTGTAACTAACACTTGTCTTTCTCATATAGGCTACTCTCACGTGTAGTGCTTCTGTTAAACAGAGTTAAAGTTGGCTGCCACTAAAAAGCCTGTTAAATCCCCGAGCCAGTCGAGCTCACAGAGCCATTCATTCTGTCCTGTAATGACTGCGGGCCAGGCTGAGTGACCTCTCAACTCAGCATAGCACACGTGCGTGTTTACAGCGTGGTCTATTAGAGCCAAATATCTCAGGAAAGATAGAGAGCAAATGCTAACAGTCACTCAGCACAATCTCTACCTCAGGACAACGTTTAAATGTCAGCTTTAAAAGAAATAGCTCACCCAAAACCTGCCGCGTTCATGACACACTGATAACATCCTTGTTGATGTACAGCTGAAGTGCAATGGATACAATAGAAGAAGAAACTGATCGCACTTCATCGACGGCTGTTTGTATCGTCAAACGCTTGAAACACTTCGCTTGAGTGGAAAATACAACCTTCGATCCCCGTTTGTGTTAAATACGGCATCGATTAATAACACAATACTCATGTGTGTGTGTGTTTTTTTTAAAGGTGCCATAGAATGAAAAACTGTCTTTACCTTGGCATAGTTAAATAATAACAGTTCTGTACATGGAAATGACATACATTGAGCCTCAGACACCATAGTTTCCTCCTTCCTATGTAAATCTTGTGATTAAAAAAGAGCACTGAAAAACAGAATCAGAACATAACACCGACTGTGACGCAACAGTCGAGATCACTACACCTCGTCAATCCATAAACCCACCCTTGTTCTAGACCAGCGCCAGCTGAACCATCAGAAGTTCTGCAGGTGTTGTAAATAAACAAGTGTGGACAACAGTGAAAACGGCAGATGATGGAAATAAATGTAATGTTCAAGGCTGTGCAGGGGGTGTGAAGTGCAGGGATGGGTTGGTTTCTTTATTCAGAAAGGCACGGAAAGCAAATAACGCATTCTAATAAAATAACGTGAGCCACTAAAGGGACATGCTTAGCTCCTTTGCTAGCTGTAGCCTGTTACAGTACATAAGATTTCACTTATCACATAAACAGAGTAAGGAGAGATGATGATGGCGAATGATTTACAGATCCTGGGCATCACTGACAAGCGTCTGATCTTGTGAAATGTGTGGTAAGCACTGTTGCTCCATAATATAAACAGAGTTTGTGCATCGAGTCTCTTGAAAGTGAAACTATAATGCGATCGACTGATCGTTCAAAAGCAGTTTCAATGCCTCGTGTATTAATAACGGCTCCCTGCTGACGGCGTTTTAAATACAGTATAATTAGAGCAGAGCTCAACATTACTGTGAAACAGCCAATCAGAGCAGAGCTCAACATTAAGCAGCACTGTGAAACAGCCAATCAGAGCAGAGCTCAACATTAAGCAGCACTGTGAAACAGCCAATCAGAGCAGAGCTCAACATTAAGCAGCACTGTGAAACAGCCAATCAGAGCAGAGCTCAACATTAAGCAGCACTGTGAAACAGCCAATCAGAGCAGAGCTCAACATTAAGCAGCACTGTGAAACAGCCAATCAGAGCAGAGCTCAACATTAAGCAGCACTGTGAAACAGCCAATCAGAGCAGAGCTCATTATTATTCACGACCCTGTCAAATAAGCCAATAACAGACCGTTTCATTCTATGTATTGGATCTCTCGATCCTAGGGTTGTAAATGGACATGTAAAATCGTTTCTGGAGATGTTTTGCCCTTACCTAAGTCACATACCTTCTATGTAGATATCAGAGAACAATTTAAAATACTGTATCAATGCATTCTACAGCACCTTTAAATCGCATTGTCCAGTAAGCGGCGCTAAAAAAAGCGTCCAGTATTCTCCAAATGAACGTGAATGTGGAAACGTTTTGTACACTGGTGGTTCAGTTTGAAAATATCAGGTGAATAGTGCTGAAATATTATGATTTGTCGCGTTTGAAAATAACTATGTACTAAACCATAGGCAATAGTAGTATCAAAGGTGAGATAAAACGCATTTGCTAAGCAACCATGCAGTTTTAGCTCACTTGCACAAACCAGTGAGCTCTTTCATCGAGTGCCATGACTCAAGTGTAATGCTGTACCAGGTGAGCTACTACTATAGTTTACTACATCTATGCCATATTTAGCTCTGTGTAGCAAATATTATAATATGTTCATTTATTTACAAATCACCTACTATGGTAATACTCTGAGGTCATAAGACACAGTGTGAAAGTATTTATTAATCAATAATCTGCCCCTGTAATCATAATTTGAGTAAAAAATAAGAAAAGTTGTTGGTGTTTTACTGCCGCTGGTGTTCATTTTAGCTGGAAATTGCAGTTAATTGTATGTATTGGTAAATTTTTGGAGTTTAGCAAAACACTGTAAAAACGTTCAACTTAAAAGAGGTAGGTCTATGTGTTTGTGCTGCCAAAGTCAACTCATATATCCAAGTTGCCGCTTGTACAACTCAAGTTTCCTGAATGTGAAAATTCAAGGCATTGCGAACACTTACTTTTTAAGTTGAAACACTTTTTTTCAGTAAGCCTATGTTGCAATTTTTACTTCATATTTTTGAAATGTGTCTGAGATGAAGTCACATCCACTCCTGTTATATGGCACTCCTGTTATATGGCATTGGATATTGTGCTTAAGTTCTTTTTAAATGTTCGATTGGGGGAAAAAGAAAAACAAGTTTCACTTTTGAATGTGCTTTCCATTTAAGGTAAAGATAACAGTCCCTCAGTAGCAGCGTAAGCGTGGTGTGGTGATGCCCGGTGTTGTGAAACGAGACTTTGTGAAGGCGTTTTACTGATACGAGTGGCACAGAGCAGCTCAAGGACTTGCTTTTGTTTTCATATTCACCTCACTGCTGTGCTCTCTGCCACAGGACATGACATCACTCGCTGGGGTCACGGCCCGCCACCGACTCCACGATGAAAAAAAAGGAAAGGGGGAGAGATGAAGACGAGAAAAGAAAGACTTGGGAAGTGGTGCTCTGTAGGTCACCTTGCCTGGCTGAGAGATCAATGTCGCTTTGACTCGCTGGTTAAAGAGAGAGAGAGCGAGAGACTGCAGCCCAGACACCTTGCCAGCTTCATTGAGATGCAGGTATAACACAGGACGGGCACAAGGCCAAAGACTACAATACCCACACACACACATATACACCCGTCTATGGGCTCTTCCTCAAACTCTAACATACTTTAGCAATTAAAGGGATAGTTCAGGAAAACATGACAATTCTCTTATGATTTCCAAAGAAAGCTATTTAGGTTTAAAAGACGTGGGAAATAGTGCACCAAACATATGGGCTGTTTGAATCCGCACCTGTTAGATAATCACGGGTGAGTTAACGGGAGAATTCATAAAAAAATGTGGGAGAAAATATAATACAATAAGCTATATTATTAAATAAGTTAATCTATAAATAAAATTTTACAAATTATTAGAATATAATAATGATGCTGTATGTCAGTGACTGAAATGTCATGAGTTGAACTGTAATTAAAAATGTGGGAAAAATTATAATAACAAACTATAAAATTAAATGAGTTGAATTAATTAATTGTTAAATAAATATGGGTGTGAGTACAAGGGATATAGTTCATGAAAAATATAAATAGAATGTTTTCTTTATATAGGCATGGTTCATCAAAAATGTGGATTTTTTAAATAAACTATGCAATTGAATAATTAAGTAGATAAATAAAATAGAAAAATGATGGAACTGTGCTAAATGTATAAATGGCTGAAATGTTATGAATTGAACTATAATTTCCTATTTTTGCCCTCACGACAATAAAATAAATGCGTATGACGAATATGATTACAAAAATTATAAATATTATTATTATTATTATATGTAATAACCTAATCAGGATTCCCCACAATAAGTGATTTAGATCTGTTATAGATGTTAGTTTCTTTTGAAGCGTGACAGACGCAGTCCACTTTCATTGTACGTAAAGAGCAGCTTGAACCTTCGACTAAGTCTTTCCTGCTCAAATTTCCTTTTGTGTTTCACAGATAAATAGAAAGCAACTAACATGAGGCTAAATAGACCACAGATGTATTATTGAATTATGAGTTGTATGATATTTTCCCCCCATTTCTGAAGAACTTCCTTTAACCCGCACCCATGATGATCTAACGCATGGCTGAGTTTCAAAAACAAACACAGCATCATGTCTCTTTGTCTCTCTCCTAAAGTACAAGCAAAGCGTCAGAGCTCAGGCAATCAACACAAACACATCCATTCCCTCTGTGTAACGGTGGAGGGAAAGGTAAATTATTATCTTTTCATATAGCGGCTCTATAACTCAGGTTTACAGAGGCAGAGCGGGGTCGGGGGACGGATGATGGACGCACATGGCAGGGACATAAACTCCCTCCTTTAAATCACTCTAAATGGAAATGTTTAGCGTGGAGAGATGCAGATGAGCTCGGATCCAGCACCGTCAAGCTTGTTTTTGTGCTTCAGAATGAAAAACGCCTGCAATGCTTTGACACCAAAGACCAGAGAAAGTGTTCCTATAAACATTTATCTATTCATGTGCTGGCCTTGATGAAAGAAATACATACATATTTGTACTTTTAGTTGCGATAACTGTAATTGTTTCCCAGAATGCATTGGGTCAAATTATTGCGTTAACACAATCGACTGGAGCTTGACACTGGCATGTTTCGGCGAGGCCTTGCAGTCACCACAATCACTTTTAATCCACGCTATGAGAAAATCACTTCAAAAAAAAAACGCCTGCCGAGCTAAACATGGACTCCCAGCAGAAATAATGTCTGATATGATTAAAGATATTACCCTGTAACGCTGCTATATGTAAATGATTGAAATGTCAATATGCATGAGTTGAACTGTGATTTCCTATTGTTGACCTCGGATGCAAAAGACCAATATTGTGACAGAAGACAACTATATTATCTGTAATAACCTAATCAGGATCGCCCGCAACCAATGATTAGGGCACATATGGTGTCAATATCCCGCTGCTGATTGAATTAAGTGCAATCGCAGAGTGTGGGAATGCATTGGCCTGTGTGTGTGTGTGTGTGTGTGTGTGTGTGTGTGTGTGTGTGTGTGTGTGTGTGTGTGTGTGTGTGTGTGTGTGTGTGTGTGTGTGTGTGTGTGTGTGTGTGTGTGTGTGTGTGTGTGTGTGTGTGTGTGTGTGTGTGTGTGTGTGTGTGTGTGTGTTTTGGCGATTTGTGCTAGATGCATGTCGGTTATGGAGCCGAGGTGTGAAAATACACACGGTGTGTGTAATGAAATCCACTGACTTCATTCGCAAGCTGAAATGAAATGTTTCCTAATGCGGTCTGTCATCAGAAGCTGCTGAACAGGATGGGTTTCGGTGCATCATTATGTCTGATAATACTGCTTTGAGTTAGGAAAAGCAAGATTAAATGAAAGTTTTAAATAGTTACCACCACATTAGAGTGAATGTTAGCTGGGATTAGCATTTAGTCTGATTTACACAAATACATTCATGTCATGTGATTTAAAAACAAACGCACTGAAATGACATTCACACTTTAAATCTTCAAACGGTGTCGTCGTTTTCTAAAGCAGACACCAAAAGTGTCATATCCTGTGAGCGAATGAATGAATGCATAAACAAACACATATATATGCATTATAGAAGTACGTGTGTGTGTATAAATCAAACCGAAAGATGGAGATATACTGAATTCATATTACAAAAAACTATGAAATAAAAAATAAACAAACTCAATATTTTCTGGCTAAAAAGCTGGAGCTATATATATATATATATATAAACATAACAAACTGAACTGATATTGCATACTTTACGTTTTAAACTATATTGTAGTTTTCTAGAGCAGATACCAAAAGTATCATATATTCTATGCAAGCTAAAAAAATTAATTAATAATAATAATACTGATAATACTAATAATACTACTACTAATAATAATAAACTTTTATAAAAAAATATCTGGCAAAAGAAACTGGAACCAGAAGTACTTTATATATTTTTTTTAAATGGAATGGAAAAAATAGGAAATATAATGGATTTGTATTACACACTTATAGTATAAAATAATAATATTATATGCAAGCAAAAAAAATTTAAATCAGAAATAATAACTTTTAGTAAAAAAAATTGGCTAAAAAGCTGTAAATAGATGTCTATTTAAAAAAAATATAGAATAGAAAAATGAGTCCACGCGGCACCTGCTGTCTGGTACAGTGTGTATCTACAGTTCTGAGTTATAACAGTGATATCAGTTTTGTGTTTTGACCTCATCAAACAGAAAAGCCATAAATTACAGGCACCGCAGCCACTCAAAGGCAGTCGAAGCCCAGCTGGGGAAAATCACCAATGATTCATCAATTTAAAGGAGCAGAAACAAGGTCTTTTCTCCACTATTAATCATGCAAGAAATCATTGTGCTTTCCACGGCGTGGACCATGCAGCCTTTTCCCTGAGCTCACAGCCTAGACGATGAATTCCTCCGAACGCCGTGTGTTTAAGCCTGTGTGCGTCATCCGCTTGATATTCAAATCATCATCGTGCTGATGAGCCACTGTGTTTTCACCCAACGCCCTAAATACAGAGTAGCACACTGATACCCACGTTACACAGCACACACACACACACCACACACACACACACACACACACACACACACACACACACTCACACACACACACACACACACACACACACACACACACACACACACACACACACACACACACACACACACACACACACACACACACACACACACACACACACACACACACACACACACACACACACACACACACACACACACACACACACACACACACACACACACACACACACACACACACACACACACACACACACACACACACACACACACACACACACACACACACACACACACACACACACACACACACACACACACACTCCTCTTTTCACTTTCTTTCCAGCTGTGCGCCCACATCCTGTGTGCTGTGACAATGAGAGGGGAAGCTTGACTCACTCTTCTAATTATTTTGGGGCTGATAATAGTGATGGCTTGAGAGAGCGAACGATGGGCCTGAAGAGATAAAGACGCGGAAAAGTCAAAGAATGTTGGAGAAAACAAAAAGGAAATGAGACATTGAGAAACAGCCTGTTATTTGAAATCTTCAGTGGAGGTTATGGTGTACAAATCAAATCAATGTCAAATTCATAAACTTATGAATTTGGTTGTGTCTTTTATAAAATACAAACAGACCACAACTCATTTGTTTTGGTGAACTTGTGTGCTAATGATATTTCTGAGTTAACTAGTAGGCCTGAGTGGTTGTTAAGAGTGACTGGTTGAAAATAAATAAAGGTTATTAAGTGTTAATAGCCTGTATAAGCTCACAGTCAGGTTATTATTATCCAGAGAAAACTCGAACTGACAGTTTCTGTACATTTTAGGTGCATCAAAGCTCCAGTGATTTAGAGGCGAATCTGTTTGTCAAAATCACACTTTTTGCGGAATACACTAGTTATTTAATAAGCAGTTTAAGCAAGTATATAGTCTCAATAAATGATGATTAACCAGGGCAACGGAACGAAACTGTAGATGTGTTTCAACTGCGCGGTGGACTAAAAGAGAATTTATTTTGCGAAGCAAGTAACAGAAATAAATGTTAAAAACGGAAAGGGGAAAAAAAGGTTTCCCTCCTGAAATCAAGTGCTATTTAAATATAAGCTTATAAATACATTTTTAGATTGTATCGAATCTGTTTCTAGTGAATTATTCTGAAATAAACTCACAGCGAGTGCAAATAAGTGCGCGCGCATTTAGTCATGTTTATCAAACAATGTAGCTGGATACCAAGTTATGATGGCTTTTTTCAAATATAAGCGATTGTATCTGTAATATGTTATTTTAGTTCAATTATATTTTAAGCAAATCCGATTTAAAAAGATAATATTTGCTCATCTCGTGAACTGTCACGCGGCAACAAGTGAAATCATGAACTTTCCTCAAAACTATCAGACATTAAAAATCATAAACTCTTATTTAATTTCCAAATCAGCATGCAATATTAAATTCTGTATTCAATGAGAGTCTCACATTTTAGACGTGCTCTAATAAATAACACGAGGACATTTGATTTTAAATGTTTAACATTTTAATAACTATAGTGCTATAGTTTGTAGTCATTATTTGTCAATCCTAATCGATATCAAATAATAAAACGTATTAATATCTGTGTTACACAAGTATAGGTTTTCTGAAAGGTTTTTTTCCACCTGATGCAAGAAAATGTTTTACAGCAGCGAGCTGCGAAATATTGCAATAATTTTATTTATATTAAGATGCAATCCTAAAATAACAGTTTTGAATTCAGCATTTCGAGCGCGTGCTGACACAAACTCTTCATTGATACAATATTCTTCTCTTTAATGAGAATAATTTATAAACACTTAAGTCCATTGAACAGTTCGAAATCGTTCATTTGACCATATTTTATGGTCAAGCAATATGTGGAGTGACATATTTGTCAAATTGCAAATCTTTCACCGTCTTAAGTGTATCACACTGAGATGAGTTACAATAGTTTCAGGGTTTAATAATGACTCGTTCGACAAATCATACATAACTCTTCTTGCCAAAACATGTTTCATCACTACAAAAAATGACAGGAGTTTGTTGCAAGAATTATGGATGCAATATTTCATGTAGGGGATGAAAAGATGCCACTTTTTTGCTCAGAGTCCCAAAAAAGTGGACAGGACCAGACGATGAGAACATGAGTGTAATGTCGGAGCATTTGAGTTCAGTTCGTTCAGGTAAAAGAAAGACACAACATAACCTGCACATCGCGTCCGACACACACAACATGATTGAATGAGTTCTTCACAACAACACAACATGTGATGGAGATTGAATGAAACCCAGTCGATGTCAGTGCACAGCCCTCACGAAACCAGCGTGATGCTTCACTTGAACTTTACTACAATGTGAACTTCACGAGGCAACATGATGGGGACATATCAAATGAAAGCACGTTCACATATTACAGTTTCAACAGAACAGACAGAATGAAAATAACTCGGCAATGTCCTATTGTTGTCCAAAAGCGCAGAGCAAAAGTTACGTGGGCTAAACTCTAAAGCTCGATTTCTTCATTACTGGATTAAACGGATCTAAATTTGGCAGGGAATAAAAACTAAAAGTGAGAGGACTGCCCAATCCAACAAAACGCGCGCACGCAACTTTTGCACAGTGCCGGTAAACTCACATGAAAAACTCCGGGGACGACGGGTTGTTGTCGCTGCTCGATCCGTTTTCTCTGAAGCCGCTGCTGATGAGCTTCTCGTACTTCTCTTTGTACGCGTCTCTCTCGCGCACCAGTCTGGAGATCTCCTGCTTGAGGTGGTCCACCTGCTGCAGCAGCTGGGTCTTCTCGCCCTCCAGGACGTGCCTCTGCTGGACCCGCTTGTAGCGGCACGACTGGGCATAGCCTCTGTTTTTGAGGGTCCTCCTCTTCTGTTTCAGCCGGATCACCTCCTCTTTGCTGACCCCCCGCAGGTGCCGGTTGAGCTCGCGCACGGACATGGTCACCAGCTGCTCGTCCGAGAAGCGATCGTCCAGGTGCATGTGCTGGTGGCTGACGGGGCTGCCGTTGGACTGCATGCCGGGCGTCGGATGGTGACCCCCCGGGTGGTGGTGATGGTGGTGGTGGTGGTGGTGCGGCGCGCCGTTCTGGGCTGCGGCGGCCGCGATGACCGCGGAGACCACCGCGGCGGCGGATCCCATCTCCTCGCCGGCCATGGCGCCTCCAGCGCCGGCTGCGCTGGCGAACTGCTGCCCTCTAGCATAGCCGTCGAAGCTCTGGAGCTGGTGACTGCTGTTGATCAGCGCCTCCACCGCGTCCTCGGGGCTGAAGCCCAAAGCCTCTGGGTTGAGCTGCTGTTGGTAACCGGTCATCCAGTAGAAATCCTCCAGGTGCGCCTTCTGTTCGCTCCCGGAGCCCGGGCTGGGCGCCGAGAAGCTTGGGGAAGGGGGAACCGAGCTGCAAGGCGTGCTCATCGGGGTGGAAGACAGGGATCCCCCGGCGATCAGGCGGCTGCACTGGATGATGCTGCGATCGGGCTCCACCGGCTCCTTTTTCACTTCAAACTTCATCAGATCGAAGTCATTAACATATTCCATGGCCAGGGGACTGGTGGGCAGGTCGGAGCTGCTCATTGCCAGTTCTGATGCCATCCTTTTGCTGTTGACAGTCCTCCAAAGGGGGTGAGGAGCAGCTGTCAAAGTGGTCGGGTTCGAGACAGCGTGAGCCAGCTTGATTTCTTTATTTAATTCTTCAAAAGTGAAGAAAAGGGTTCGCCGGCGCCGATAATTTTTTTTTTTTTTAATTGACGCCTTTTCGCCTCTCGCGCAACAGACGCAGGAGCGCGCGCGTCTCCAGTCCCTCTCTCTTTGTGCGCGAGTGTCGACGCGTTTGAGTTGCACACATTTAACACTGCATGGCTGCGTGGCGACCTTTTTTTCAATAGTTTCGTTGAAATGAAGACCGTAACATGTATGTGATTGGCAATTGGACGCTTGGCTGAAAAAAAAAGTACTCCGGGCTTGTTCTAGAGTTTTTAAAGGATCACCGAGCACAGAGTATAAAAGCAATGCTGAGTTTTATAGCCGTCCTGACGTCAGGTTTGAAATGCGAAATTGACTCGGACTCGTAGCCAATAGGCTCGCTGAATCTGACGGTCAATTTACATACTAGAGAAGAAACCAAAGTTTCCCGAACTGTCAGAACTGACAGAGAGCTAAACGACTTTAACTCTTTATGGACAGTGCTTTGGTTTTCGCTATTTAAAGCAGGTAAAGCCTCTTTTCATTAATTGTATTGTCCCCCACATTGCCTATTGTTTAAAATCAAGCATGCAATCCTAATGATTTATACATGATATAGGCCTATTAATTAATAACCTTAAAATATAATTTACACTTAAGCTATTAATGCTTGTTTAAAGGACTATATTATAGACATTTCTTAAAATAAATCATTTATGAAAGTCTATAAATGTCACGCAAGTAATGCTTAATTACGTTATCGGTTGAGGCATCCTACTAAAATCTTTAATAATAGGTTATTAGTATTGTTTAGACATATTGGACAGAAAAAAATGCACGACGCATATATTAGCGACAGATGCAGCTACTAAAGCAATTAAAATGGCCATATGGTTTCCACAGAGTACGCGTTTTATCGTGTTTTAATGTGAATATATTGATTTATTAGATTTTTATTTCCTCCACTGTCCCACAAACGTGGTCGGGAGCCCGTATACGCTCGCGGACACGCGGTTTCAAAACTCGACAGCGCCCCCTTCCGGTCCGAGCTGAGCCGCATCTGTCCATTAGTGCGCCAGGCACGTCTTTAGATCGCTTTAACGGCACATCAGCTTTATGATGACATATATATACATACAGCCAAACCAACAATATTGAGACACTTTCAACATTCCTCACATTATCACAGTTTATTCAGAAAATTGAATATTTTAAATTCAGAACAAATTCATCTGGATAATGTCAGATAACTTTGATAAGAAAGGTGTGTAATGAAAAAAATTTAAGTACACAATTAAATAATACCAGTTTAGGTCAACCCATTAGCAAGAAATGCTTAATTCAGTTCAGTCAGTGGTGTAAAAAGCTTGCATTAGTAATTAAAAGCAAAACATGTTCAGTCAAATATCCAGTCCACTGAAGATTTGTTTGGGTATAATCACAGTTTAATTTTGTACATAAAAACTATAATGTGCACCCACTAGTAAAAAAAATATATATATATATAAATATATATATATATATATATAAAATATATCTTGTCTAAATAATGTTTGGTTTGACTGTGTGTATGTGTGTGTGTATATGTATATATACATACAAGTCAAACCATTTATTTTATTTTTTTTTAAATGTATTTTTTTTTGATGACCAAACTATATACTTAAATTCTGTTAGTATGGGTGTTTTGATATTTTTTCCTTCATTGATATTTGGCCACATTTTCCATTAATGCTCACGTCGCAGTGTAATCATAGTATACTGAGTAATACTAATGGATGTAATTAATTAGTAATTATTTGAGCAGCTTGTAATTATACATTATTGTTTTTTATTCAAGTAATTGATTATAATATCATGTAGAGTATTGCTGGCTGTACTTCTGTATTTTGCTGTTAATAGTCTGTGTGCACAAGCACTACACGTGTATCTCTTTAAGTGCTCAAAACGCCTCTCTTTGCTGGAGGGGATCTTAATAAACAGGATTTCTCTCCTAGAGCAGCGTTAGCTCATGAGAGCAGACAATAAAGAAGACTATTCTCACAGGAGATGTTGAAATGTGGTCGAGCTCTCTGTGGAAAAGCCACGCCAGGAAGACACGCAAACTACAAAGCCGCCAGCATCAAAATAAAAATAAAGACAAGCCCAGAGTCCCAAAAGGAAGTAAATATTCTCTTAGTCTCAGTGACTGTTCTTGGGGACCCAACCTAGAAAATCAACATATTATTTCATTAATTAGATCACCCAACAAAAGCCTTCGGAGGCCGCTCAAAAGCGCTGAATAAATATTGAATTTATGTCCCCTCTGACTGCATAACTGCTCAACAATCAAGAGAAATAAAGAGTCCCAGATATGAAAAAGATATATTCTTGACTATTTTCTTCTGCTTCTTTAAATATAATTAGCAGTGCCCTGATGTAACATACCAGTCCCACAATGTTTTCTGTCATTTTAACATACTTTAAGATCACAGAAGTGGTATATTGATATATCATAAACATATAAACGGCCCTGCAATTAGTGCACTTCAGATAACACGCAGCTTACAGCAAACACTGATGCTGTGAAATATTTATACTCTGCTGTGGGGTCAAACCCAACATACTGTTTACATGAATAACACAAATGAGATTGAGATTTGATGTGCTGTCATGATTTATAATTGTGTTTGTGTGGATGTCATTTCAAATGCATCAGCTGATGAAAGAACTGTGTTTACTAGCTTGTGTTGTCAGAGCTTGATTATAAGGATCCACTTGTGTAATACATTATGAAAATTGTGTAATATTATATTATATTGTTGCATGTGCGTGTGTATAAGAGCTGCTAGGTCTTTTTGTTAGAGGTTGATTTAAAGTATTCATTCAGGTGTGTTATATATGTATAGTTTAATACAAATAAAAAATAATTGCATTTAGTTTTATAATAAATATAGATTAAAATCAAATTTATATATATATAATTTTAATCTAAATATATAATAAAAATAATGCAATTATTTTTTATTTGCATTTTATTTAATTATGTATTAATTTTTAACACGGCATCATATCTAAAATGATCATGTTTTTGACAGGTTTCGTGAGACTTTCCTTTATTTTATAATAACTGGAAGAATGCAAGCAGATACACACTTTTATCTATATGGACATATATTTAAAAACAAAATTGTTCAAATTAATCTAATTCAAAATATTATCAAAAACTATATCAGTGGTACTAAAATAATACTGTTTCTGCCTGATTTGAACCATGAGAATGAGTTTTGCTGGTATTGATTCATGTATTTAGGTTGATTCATTCATGTTAAATATTATTTTGGACTTAAATCTGGTTAATTTGAGATGTTAGCACGTCTTCAGGGCTTGTAATGACGGTGTTGAGTCAGGTTATGTCAGTTACACCTTCTGTGTTATTGTAAAACCGTTGTAATTGTGGACACAAGGACATTTGAATGAAAATGAACTAGATTTGTTAACATTTCTAGAGCATTTGCTTCCTTTCAGAGTGTTTCATGAGTAGCAGCGATTGCTGTGGGGGCGAGAGACCCTTCTGATCAATGAGAGAGAGAGAGAGAGAGAGAGAGAGAGAGAGAGAGAGAGAGAGAGAGAGAGTGAGTAAGAGAGAGAGAGAGAGAGAGAAGAGAGAGAGAGAGTGAGTAAGAGAGAGCGAGTAAGAGAGAGAGAGAGTGAGAGTGAGTGAGAGAGAGAGAGAGAGAGAGAGAGAGAGAGAGAGAGAGAGAGAGTGAGAGAGAGAGAGAGAGAGAGTGAGTGAGAGAGAGAGAGAGAGAGAGAGAGAGAGAGAGAGAGAGAGAGAGAGAGAGAGAGAGAGAGAGGATACTTCCTCTAATGTACTAAGATTCATCATATCCCATTTCCTGGCTCTTCATGTTCATATGAGCACATTACCAAGGTCTTTGTTAATGAGAGATTTTATGACCTTTCTGAATTCACCCCCCTTGAGAATATTGATGAATATTGTTTAAAAATACCTGGCTGTATGATTTACAGTTCATCCCCATACATTTAATTATTGTAACCATTACCGAGTTCTCCCATTGTTTTGAGCAATGGCCTCAGCTGTGAGCGAGAGCTCGCGATTAGTTTTTCTGTGAGCCGTAACACCACGGACGTCAATGGGCCTTCGAAACGTTTTCCTCTCATAGTTATCGAAGCGGTGGTGTCCTTGCTCAGACTTACACAAAAAGACACGATCCAGGTGGATGATGATATTCTGTCTGAACTGAAGATGTGAAAACGGCTTCATCGCATTCTAAAGCCTCAAAAGCCTTTTAGAAGCTAATTCATATTTAAACAGCAATCGATATATGTCCACTCAAAAATGGTCTGTATTGCAGTGGGACTTTGGCTGATCAATAAAAGTGATAATAATGTAAACTCATTTTTTTACACCTTCTAAATAAATATCAGGGGTGTTTGAATGTGAAGAGAAGAACACACTACCGTTGTGATAAGGGCGTTGTGAGTGGTCGCCAGTGTGTTTCTGTGTAATTGCTTATTGTCCATTACAGCCACACCAGGTCTCAATATGGCTTGAGTTCCTCTATCAGTGCAAGTCTATGGGATGTTTTGGCCTGTTTTAGTAGGTTTTGCTGCTATATTCGCCCATACTGGTTCCACAGCCAATCGTAATAGTGTTGCATGCCTGAGCAAATACCTTTAATAAGATCAGTTATTTTTTTTAATATAGTTTATGTATTGCAGTGGATTTATTTATATTATTCATTTTATTGTACAGCTCACATGATGTACAACATTGAAGCAATATTCTGAGTTCAAAAGAAGTTAAGCTCAATTGACATTTTTGACAAAAAATACATAAATAAAGATAGATGCATACATAAATAGCTGAGACAAAGGAAGGGAATGGGGCTAAATTGTTAAAGTTTATAGTTTTCAATCATCAATTTTACAATAGTTTTTAAGAGTCTTAGGGTTTGTGATGCTCTGTTGTCATTCAAACATAAAATATGGTATAACTTTACACGTAAAGGTTTTATAAGAGATTTTGTTCCTACTAAAAGCATGTCAAAGGGGTAGTTCATCTATTTACTCATGTCGTTCCAAACCAACAAGACTTTCAGTCGTCTTCGGAAAACCAATGAAGATATTTTTAATGTCCTTTCATCATTTTAGCCCATCCATTGAAAGTAAAACACTTCGCATGCTTCAAAAAGTACAGAAAGTACAGACATTGTAAAAGTATTCTTATGAATTGAGCAGTTTAGGTCACGTATAAACATTGATCAATGCAGTACATACAAGCACATTATGGATAAGGATTGCTTTGACAGTTTTTTGTCATTTTTGATGCATGACAATTGTGGTTGCATGGTCTTTCAATGAATGGATTGAAATCATGAGACAATACTAAAAATATCTGCATTTGTGTTCTGAAGATGAGCGCAAGTCTTACGGGTTTAGAATCAAATGAGGGTCAATAAATGAAGACGTAATTTTCATGTTTAGTTAAACTATACCAATACAGTCTCATGGCAATTTATAACTATTCTCACAAATTCATACGAATTTGTGCAAACTCATTTGTACGTATTCGTATGATCTACTCACTGTCGGTTTAATCTCTCCTAAAAAGTGTATCTTTTTGTACGAATGCATACAAAATTACGAGTTACTCAATCAAACAAACTAATTGCGTTTACTTAGTTAATTTTTATGCAAAGTAGTCCATTACTATACTTTTGCGTTACGGTGTGTCACCTGGGCAGGGATTGCTTATTTATTTTTTTTATACAAAAAAACCCAAAAGTTATATTTTTTTGTCAACTGTAAAGACCCTTTCACACCAAAAGTGAAATTGTTATTAAAAGTGCCTCTGCACCTCACTCCCAAGTTCGTTCACCACGGGACAGGAGAGATGTCAGTGAATAAATGAAAAAAAATATGATGTTACCTATTTGAAAAAGTAACAGATATGTCGTTGTATATTTAAAAGTGTTGCATTACTTTACTAGCTACTTGAAAAAGTAATCTGATTGCTAAATCACATTACTTTTAATGCGTTACCCCCCAATGCTAATGTTTATTGGTAGCCAAACAATTGAAATATTTGAACATTTACAGTTCGGATGCATTCCCCTCCATTTGCTATAATGCAAATGCACGCATATTTTTGCTTCTAAACCTCGGATATTCCTTTAAAGTCATGTTTAGGTTAATTTGAGAGATCTCTTTCAGTCTCATCATGATAGGTGTGCTAGACATAAACATCCTCCGTTGAACTTTAATGAAGCTATTGAATGAAAATGAATCCACTATTATTGGGATTATGGCGACATTCATTCATTATACAATCCCAGTGGGTGACTAGCTTAATATTCACTCACAATCCCTGTTTAACAAAGTCTATTAAATCCCAAGCTTAGCACAAATGAACGCCATGATTTCAATGAACTCATTTGAAGAACATTTAATTACCAGTTATGGAAAATGAAATGTTTCTCCATAGGGTTTTTTTAAACTAAGTGTTGTATCGTTTTGTAATAGAATGAAGGCGACATAAAAGCTATTACCAGGTTGGCGTTCGCCGTGGCGTCTCTCTGTGCGATGTTTTATGAAGGGAATAAAAAAATGCAGATTAACATATTGAGCTTCAACTCATGGAAACAAAGTGCAGTAATTGAGCAGCAGTTTCTTGCTTTTTAGAGTTAATATTCTCCTTTCACCATCTGGACTTTAATGTGCTCTCATTTCATCTGCAGAAGTGTTTATCATAACACATCCACCTCTCCCTCTCTCCATGAACACTTTACTACACATGCGTTTATTACACATAGACTGGATGAGGCCTACACTTATGGATTGCGTGTAAACTGATCGCATTTGTTTTCATTTAGAGTTATTCCTGGTATAAGATCCATGTTTTACACTTCCAGCAAGAGTATCGTCCATAATTATTGTTTTTAAATTAAGTTTGTAAAAGGATTACAGAGGATATTGCAGTTGCAACATCCGTCTTTCGGATGAGATGTTAAACCGAGGTCCTGACTCTCTGTGGTCATTAAAAATCCCATGACACTTCTCGTAAAGAGTAGGAGTCTAACCCCGGTGTCCTGGCCAAATTCCTACTACTGGCCCTTGTCAATCATGGCCTCCTAGTAATCCCCATCCACTTGATTGGCTCTATGACTCTTTCTCCTCTCCACCTGTAGCTGGTGTGTGGTGAGCGCATACACTTGATTGGCTCTATGACTCTCTCCTCTCCACCTGTAGCTGGTGTGTGGTGAGCGCATACACTTGATTGCTCTATGTCTCTCTCTCCTCTCCACCTGTAGCTGGTGTGTGGTGAGCGCGTACACCTGATTGGCTCTATGACTCTCTCTCCTCTCCACCTGTAGCTGGTGTGTGGTGAGCGCATACACTTGATTGCTCTATATCTCTCTCTCCTCTCCACCTGTAGCTGGTGTGTGGTGAGCGCGTACACCTGATTGGCTCTATGACTCTCTCTCCTCTCCACCTGTAGCTGGTGTGTGGTGAGCGCATCCACTTGATTGGCTCTATGACTCTCTCTCCTCTCCACCTGTATCTGGTGTGTGGTGAGCGCATACACTTGAATGACTCTATCTCTCTCTTTCCTCTCCACCTGTAGCTGGTGTGTGGTACACTTGATTAGCTCTATGACTCTCTCTTCTCTCCACCTGTAGCTGGTGTGTTGTGAGCGCATACACTTGATTGGCTCTATGACTCTCTCTTTTCTCCACCTGTAGCTGGTGTGTGGTGAGCGCATACACATGATTGGCTCTATGACTCTCTCTCTCTTCTCCACCTGTAGCTGGTGTGTGGTGAGCGCATACACTTGATTGGCGCCTATGACTCTGCCATCATCCAAGTGGATCTGCACAATGGTGGTGGTTGAGGAGAGACCCCCCCCCTTTTGGGTGTACAGCAATAGACAATAAAGTGCTATATAAATGCATCATTCATTCATTCATTCAACATCATCAGTACATCCAAAATCGCAGATGAGTTGAAAAAAATATTAGTTACATTTATGGGTAACACTTTACAATTAAGTCCCTTTAGTTAACATTACTTAATGCATTAACTAATAATGAGCAATATGTTTGTTAAAGTATCTATTCGCCCTTTTCAATGTTATTTTAAAATAAATGTAACTTCACTGTTACTTCATTTTCGGTAAGGTTTATTAAATACAGATACAACGTTTGATTTTAAAATGTTGTAAATGTATATAATAACATCAACCTAGAGTAATAAATGCAAATATAATGTTATTTAGTATTACCTAAATATTTGTCATTCATTATTAGTTAGCGTAATAACATGTTAATGTCAAACAGTGTCAAATTGTAAGTGATTGTTAGGTTTATGTAATGTAATTAACTAATGCTAACAGTTGTAAGTGAAATATTTTGTGTATTTGCATGTCACACTGTTAGCTTAGCAACATGTTAAAAGCAAACATTTTAGTAAACAACTGTAAATTAGGCCTATGCATTTGTATGTTTAGTAGAGTATCAAACTGTTACCATAGCATTATGCAATGCTTTATTAGGATTCAATTGTTAGTGACTGTTATGTATTTTCATGTTTATTATTGAGTCACAAACACTATTGGAATTGGTTGTGAGTGTTGGTCCTATGCTTAAAGGCCAAAGTGTTATTTTTTTTTTTTTGTATGAGTATATTCAGCCTGGTCTCATGTTTAGCTTAGGTATTAATATGTAACATTTTTGTGTTTTTGTTTAAAACAATTGTAAAATCAATACATTTGTATGTTTAGCTACAAAAGTACAAATATTTACATATCTTATATCATTAAGATCGATTCGTATCAATGCATTTTATCATTTTTCAATAAGCAATTTATTTTGTAGGCCCCTTAACCTACAAACCTAAACCTACCCATTTTATAGCGTATATAAAAGGATATAAAACGCAATTGACCGAAATATGCAGGCGCTTTAGAAACATAGCATTACAAATGTTTTTTATAGTCTAATCCCACTACATCTAATCTAAGCATAGCTATTTCTGTACAGTATAAGAAAAACATGGCAGACAGATAAACGTACAATCAATTTATTTAGTGCAAAAGTCAAAAGCAGTACCAAAAGTAATCCAAATGACGATGCGTTGCAGTAGAATACAGTAGGTTTGTTTGCAGAGCAGAAATGTTGTTTAATGAAAATATTATCCAGATTAATTTCCTGATCCTCTCGCTCTCAGTGAACTCGGGAAGGCGTGCGCGTGCTTGCATCATTCAAACACAACTCACCAGAAACACGGTATGTCGCAATCTGTGACGAATGCAGGCGAGAGTCAATGAGCTTTCGATTATCCTGCTGTAAAACATGTTGTTTGAAGGAGAAACATTTACATTTGTAACGAGCGAGCACGTCAGTTAGTGCGGGCTTTGCCATTTACGGTCGCTGGATAATTTGCTGCTCGGGATGGGAGATGAAGATCGCCGAATGAAGGCTTGAATTTGGGTCTGTTCCTCACAGTCATATGGATTAAAGCACAAAAATAAAATAGTTTTATGTCTTAATTATGTTTTGGTGTTTTTTATAGTCCTATTGTCAGTCACAGCATGTCAGAGAAAACACTTTTTGTGGCTCATGGAAAACATGGCAAGTAAAGGCTAAATTATTTCAAATGTTATTTATTTTAAGGTTTGAAGTGAAGTCATGTTTAATAATGTTTATGTAGGCCTTTTATTGGAAACAAGCTGACCACAGAAATCACACAACAAAACTAAATGTTATAATTTAATATTAATTAAACGAATAAACAATTGAATGATGCAATTGGAAACAAGTATATTGATATGACAAATAATAATACAATTAATCCCGCGATTTCAATATCCATAAGGATTAATTTTTAGATGTTTTCAATACATCAGTTTTGTATGTTTTAATGTTGAAAATACGTAATTATTTGTACATTTAGATGCTGAAAATAGGTCAGGATTTGTATGTTTAGATGCTGAAAATACGTCGTTAGATGCTGAAAATACCTCAGTATTTGTACGTTTAGATGCTGAAAATACATCAGTATTTGTACGTTTAGATGCTGAAAATACGTCAGTATTTGTACGTTTAGATGCTGAAAATAAGTCAGTAATTGTACGTTTAGATGCTGAAAATACGTCAGTATTTGTACTTTTAGATGCTGAAAATACGTCAGTATTTGTACGTTTAGATGCTGAAAATAAGTCAGTATTGTACGTTTTAGTGCCTGTAAAAACGTAAGTAAATGTACGTTTTATAGAACCACATTTTACATAAAATACATATGAATTATCATGAGATCACGTTGGTATATTAGCATATGTGCACAGTCAAATTCATAGCCTTTCAAAATATAATCCATTTGATAGTGTGCAAGAACACATGCGCTCTAGAAAGCTTGTTCGTCCAGTGCCTGTGCTGTTTTTCTCTGGAAGTTATGTTTTTGAGATTTCAATATGGCAGATGGCTTACGTATAGCGGCCCATAGAAACAGCCGCTAATAGGGAATCTAGCTGTGCATATCTATGATTACATTTCACATAGTTAGCTTATAGCAAAATGCTTACAAAAAACACCATTGTAATCAATTGTAAATGAGTGTTAGGCCTATTAACTTTTATACTTAATAGTGTCACACAGTTAGCTTATCATCATGCTACCGCAAAGCACAATTGAAGCTGAAAAGTAGTGACCGTTATAGGTTTCTTATGTTAATTAGCTTTTCACACAGTTAGCTTAGTAATGTGCTAACACCAAACACTATTGGAATTAACTGAAAGTAACTGATATGTGATTTTAGCTTATTAGCATTTCACACAGTTAGCATAGCAACATGCTAGCAGCAAACACTATTGTAATTAACTGAAAGTGACTGATATGTAATTTGTATGTTATTAGCATGTCACACAGTTAAGGCCAAAGTATACTTTACTTTTTACGCGTACGCGAGGGACAGCGTACAGTGCGCGTGACGCGAATTTCGTCATCAGAATAGTACGCGTGTTAAACCAACCCATTCTCACTCCCAACTCGTCACATATTGAAGCTTGGTCAGGACCACTTTGCGTCGCTTTTTGATGCTCAAGGTATCCCTTTAGTGTCACTTTTCGACGTGAAGGGTCCTCCGTTGTTTTCAGTTGTTTGTCTTAATTTAATGGTTTGCATGCAGTTGTAAAAAAAATAAATAATTTTTATATACATTTTTACTTTCATTGGAGCACTTAAACCTACCCACCTCTGAACAATATAAAACACACACAGGCACATATAAGTGCAGTCACAGGTATTTATTGCAAAACCTGACCATAAACAAGCAGTATAAAAACATTACAAACAAGTCGTGTTGTATCCGAGTCTTCTGAAGCCATACAAAGTCTTTATGCGAAGAAGAGAGTAAAACACAAGGTTTTAATCGCTGAAAATGATCCCGCTCCGTTAACGTGCTCACATCTTATTAAAAAAGATACTCCCCGTCCCGTAGCATGACGCAATCGGTTACGAGACACGCAAGAGCCAATGCCATTTCACAACCAAAGCTGAAATAAGGCTTCTTTTAGCTGCATTTTTTGAATTCACGCACAGACTGCAGCAGCACACAGGAAGTCAAGAGATGGCGAACGCATCTATTCCTCTTACAAATCAATAGTTTTGCCTCGGAAGACTTGGAATATTAATACTTTTTAAATAAATTAGGATGGTAGTTGTATCTGCCTGCTATATCTTGTGTTTTGTTGACAGATTGTAGGTTTAGGGACAGGGGTTGGGTTATGTGCTCATAAATGTGTAAATAATGTAATATATATAAAACTCTTTTGACTGTTTACATTGAAAAATCACACCCCTACATATATGCAACAATGGCAATGTTATTTCCCAAATATATAATTTAATTATGATGCTAATTATTTATGATTAATTAATTGATGCTAAGGGTTTCCTATTTAAAACAACGGAAGACCCTTCAATTGATCAAGGGCAAGGTTCAAGGGCAGGGTATAATAGGTATGAAATGTTAATCAGGACAGGTCCGCTCGGAAAGTGACCCTTCACATCATAATGAGGGGTAAGATGTTGAGATGTGTGCACTGCAAATAGGGGTACCTTGAGCGTCAAAAAACAATGCCAAGTGGTCCTGACCAAGCTTCAATATGTGACGAGTTGGGAGTAAGAATGGATTGTGTTAACTTAGCAACATGTTGACACAGAACACTATTGTAATTAACTGAAAGTAAATTTAATTTTATGCTTATTAGAGTGTGATACACAGTTAGCTTAGCAACATTTAAGAGCAAACCCCGTTGGAATCAATTGTAAGTGAGTGTTAGGCATATACATTTTTATGCTGATTACAGTGTCAAACAGTTAGCTTAGCATCATGCTAATGCCAAGAACATTTGAAACTGAAAAGTAGTGACCGTTATGTTTTTATGTTTATTAGCTTTTCACACAATTAGTTTAGCAAAATGCTAACAGCAACCACTATTGGAGTTAACTGCCCTGTGGGAAGAAAAAAAAACAATAGACACTATCACACAATTTGTAATGGTTTTTCCTGGTTATAATGGGACTTGTATTGGTTCTAATGGAAACTGGAATGGTCCCTGTGGGCCTCTACTGGTAATTGATCACCTTATATCGGTGGCTTGTTAAAAACCAATAAATCCTAATGGAATATGTCCTAAAACACACTACAGAAAACCTTTTTTTAATGGTTAAAAGTTGATGGTTTGTAGTGGAAACCATTAGGATTTTCAGTGATGGTTCTATTTTTTTTTTAGCATTGATAAAAGTGAATGATATGTATTTTTTATGTTATTAGCAATGTTGGGGGTTTAACACATTACAAGTAACGTGAGTTACATAATAATATAACTTTTTTTCAAGTAACTAGTAAAGTAACGCATTACTTTTTAATTTACTAGAAATATCTGAGTTACTTTTTTCCATTTATTGACTGACAGTGCGCTGTGTGAACATGATCTTACTGTAGTTCTGGATTAGACTAAATGTGAATGGGTATTAATTCATCTCACTCACTTAAAAACAGATTCAGTATTCATCAAAAGGAATTAAAACAGTGAAATGCAAACTCAGAATATGACGCAAACCTACAATAATTAAATATGTTAAACAACACAAATATATCTAATCTCAATTTATTAACCAATGTGTTTTGCTGCTGACCTTTGATGATCCAGTTCAACCATATTAATAAGCAAAAATTACTTTAGATAAACTAACAATTGTGCTTCGTTGTTTTTTTATTTTATTGCTGAAGAGTGTTGAACCTTCTTTCCCCTTCATGGGAACTTCGAACTGCGTCCCCTAGGGGTCGCTATGGGGAACGCCGTCAGCGTGACCCGTGTATGAAGCATACATATAAAAACACCACCTGTTGGCCGGCGACAGCCGGCGCGACCATAATTATAAGGAGCGCCGGGAGAATACATCATCCTCTTTTTCGTCTTCACTGACTGTTTTGTTTGAAGCGTGCATTCTGGTAAGAGTACAGTTTTCTCTCTATCATGACGAGCACTAACAAGGCGTTTAAGATTCTGTGTGGATCCGTGTCTTAGTTATTTGACACCCGATGACACACACAATCTTTGCGTCTTTTGTTTGGGCAAGGAGCATGCACGCGATGTTCTTGAGGGGAAAATCTGCGTGCACTGCGAGCTTTTTCTATGAAAAAGCTCCGCTCTCGTCTGTCCCTCTTTTCAAGGAAAGAGGGGCAGCCATCTGCTTCCCGCGATTCGGGATCCACCGCTGCCGAGGCACGGAGGCGATTGAAATCGTGGGGTTCGCAGTTGGATATGGCTGATGAGTTAGACAGGGACCGCCCCTTTTCACGCGCGTCGACCGAGAACGAGAGTGAGCTGCTGGATTGTGATGATGCGATCTTTCTGACATCATCAGATTCAGCGGCTAGTGCTCTGCTGGGTTATGCCCAGGAAGAGCAGGAGATGTTTGAGGGTGAGGAAGTTGAGACTGAACCCTCTCAATCCTCCTGCACTGCATATGAACGAGTTATTGGAGGTTATGGATCATAAAAATAAATCTTTCTGGCCATAAATCTCCAGCTCGAGCGAGCCTTCTTTTCTTCATAAATCTCGATGTGGAGGTTGAGAAGGAGTGGAAAAAGCAAAAATTTTCTCGTATTTATAGGTTTCAGCATACTAGTTATGCTAACATTGAGGGGATGCGTGAAAATGGCTATGAGAGGATGCCCCCTGTGCAAGAGATGATAGGCAGCTTATCTCTCTGTGGGCGAGACATCCTCTCTCAAGGCTCCCTCCTTGCCATCTAAGCCCCTGAATCTTGCTTAAATGGCAGGGCATATGCAGCAGCAGGTCAGACCGTCGCTTCGTTGCACACTAAGGCGTACCAGACTGATCTGCTGAAAGACCTGGATAAGGTTCTATAAAATCCAGGTCTGAGCCCGAACAACCAGGGGTCCTAGCCCATCTTGGTCTGAGGATCAGAGATGGGCTCAGAAGGCTAGTCTCGTGACTTATACCCCTCCCCCGCCTGCGGCTAGGGTGAGAGAGAGGCGCGGGTCAGAGAGAGGCAAGCCCTCTTATTCCTGTCTAATTCCCCTGTAACCACCGTAAACTCCACCTGACCGAGGTTAGGTGGAAATTTCCTGCTAAGCCAGGACAAAAAAAAATTTAAATATTAAATAAAAAATAGAAAACATTCTGAGGAATGAGTTCTCCGCTCTCCAGAGCTCATTGTCGGTAGAGCTAGCATTGCTCCCCTCACCTAGAGGGTCACCTATGAGCATGCCCCTCCCTTCTGAGCATCTGAGTTCCCTCTCATTCTGAGGAATGAGTTCTCCGCTCTCCAGAGCTCGCTGTCGGTAGAGCTAGCATTGCTCCCCTCACCTAAAGGGTCACCTATGAGCATGCCGCTCCCTTCTGAGCGTCTGAGTTCCCTCTCATTCTGAGGAATGAGTTCTCCGCTCTCCAGAGCTCGTTGTCGGTAGAGCTAGCAGTGCTCCCCTCACCTAGAGGGTCACCTATGAGCATGCCACTCCCTTCTGAGCGCTGAAGGATGAGTCCTCTGCTCCCCAGAGCTCGCTGTCGGTAGAGCTAGTATTGCTCCCCTCACCTAGAGGGTCACCTATGAGCATACCGCTCCCTTCTGAGCGTCTGAGTTCCCTCTCACTCTGAGGAATGAGTTCTCCGCTCTCTAGAGCTCCTCATTGGTAGAGCAAGCACTGCTCCCCTCACCGTAGAGGGTCACCTATGAGCATGCCGCTCCCTTCTGGGCATCTGAGTTCCCTCTCATTCTGAGGAATGAGTTCTCCGCTCTCCGGAGCTCGCTGTCGGTAGAGCTAGCATTGCTCCTCTCACCTAGGGTCACCTATGAGCATGCCGCTCCCTTCTGAGTGTCTGAGTTTCTCCGCCCCCCAGAGCTCTGTTATAGGTCGCTCGCCTTGTTGGTCGAGCTAGCATTGCTCCCCTCACCATAGAGGGTCATCTATGAGCATGTCGCTCCCTTCTGAGCGTCTGAGTTTCCTCTCTTTCTGAGGGATGAGTTCTCCGCTTCCCAGAGCTCTGTGATAGGTCGCTCTCCTGGTATGGTCGAGCTAGCATCGCTCCCCTCACCATAGAGGGTCACCTATGAGCATGCCGCTCCCTTCGGTGTGTCTGAGTTCCCTCTCATTCTGAAGGATGAGTTCTCCGCTCCCTAGGGGAGCCTAGGGGACGCAGTGTCTCGTTCCCCACTCGGGGAACCATGGTTACATACGTGACCTGAGACGTTTTCTGCGTTCTACTGTACAGACTTGAATTTACTTTTCCTTCAGCCTGAGGTTTATTCATTACACTTTTTGGTGTGAAAGGCTTTTACATTTGCTATAAATAGAACTTCTTGTATTAAAAACAAACAATCACGCACTGCTCATATTTAAAAAGTAACGCAAAAGTAATGTAACACATTATTAATAAGTAATGTGTAAATGAGTAAATGTATTAATGAGTAATGTAACACATTCATTTTCATAAAAAGTAACTAAGTACACAGTTAGCTTAGCAACATGCTAATGCCAAACACTATTGGAATTAATTGAAAGTAACTGATATGTAATTTTAAGTTTATTAGCACATGGTACACAGTACACAGTTAGCGTAGCAACATTTAAGAGCAAACACCATTGGAATCAATTGTAAAAGAATGTTAGGCATATACATTTTTATGCTTAATAAAGTCAAACCTTTAGCTTAGCATCATGCTAATGCCAAACTCTAGAGTCAAATGTGTGTGAGCACTTTAAGTTGAATTTTTTGGTTAGCGTGTGAAATTATTGCATTTCAATTTTAGCCTATGATATTCTCGTCTCTAGATCTGGGTTGGTTTCCCTCAGTATAAGCCTGTGAGATTGTTTTCACTTGTTTTATTTCCTGTCAGGGAATAATTGTAAGCAGTAGCACTCCTTTCCTGAGCAAACAGTGTGTTTTGAGTCATCATTCACATGCAGCATGAGTTACGTGCTGAAGTTAAACACTCAGGTGAGGGGTTTGCTCGCAAACCCACAGTCTAATATTTCTTATTACTCACAGTGGTATTATTTAGTTTACTCATTGTGTCAACCGTGACCCACTCATATACAATTCCTTAGTGTTAGCGTGGGAAGGAATGTGCAGATGATTCATTTGGTGGAGATGGGAAGCAATGTGCCCCGCTCTGTTATTTATGTGCCACGCATCGCCTCGGAGACGCTCATTAATAAGCATCTCCCACCTGAGCTATTAGAGAGCAGGAGAGAGGCGAGATCTTCGGCTCTGACCCCGTCACCGCCACCCCACTCCAGCTACAGGACACCTCACACACTGTATCATCCCTCGCTAGCCATAAATCCACTCTCTCCTGCTAATTAGTCTGAAGTGAGGGGGGGCGCTGACAGCAGGCATGGCTGGGTCATCATGGGTAGAGGTGAGCTCAGGTGCCAACAAGGATGCGGAGTTAATATCTGAGTACATATATGAGTTAATTTTTCAAATAAGTAATGCCAGTTACTTTTGTTTCCCATGTCTTGACTGACAGCTCTTGTGTTGCCATGTTGAGAGAAATCTGGAGTAAGTGGAGAGGTGTTGTGTGTGAACATGTTATTGTAGTTCTAGACTAAATGTGAACATATTTACTCATCTCAACTGCACAAAAAACGATTCAGTGTTCCTCACAATTTATAAAACCAGTCAAATGCAAACTCAGAATATTATACAAACTAACAATAATTAAAGGTGGGTTATGTTTTTTTTTCAAAAACACTTTAGAAAACTGATTCGGTAAGTACCAAAACAAACTTGTAGCCAACCAGCAATAAGGGGCGTCTACTCATGATGCTGAGGAGAGAGCTCTCAGTGCACAGGACAGACATTAGCCGAGCGACAACAGAAAAATAGAGATGGAGGATAAAAACAAAAGAGGAAAACATCTGCGGAACAAAATAAGGCTTGTCTACACCAGACACGACAGTTGTCGTGCCGCGCCGCAAAAGTCTGTCTACACTGAAAGCGACAAAGCGACCGTTGAAAATCATTTGAAATTTGTGTCAATACGTGATAAATATAACGCGGCAGCAGTTTTCTCTTGGGCATTTGTTCTGTCGTGCCGCGGTAATATGTATTATGATAAGACAAGAAGTACGACCCGTGTAAATTTCGGATCAGCTTTCCAGCGCTGGAGAGAACTCAAGGAGTGGTAAGGCCTGTGATCGGACGCCGAGGTTGGTTTGTTTCTTCTCGATAGGTGAGTAACATTGGTTTTGCTTTGTTTCACAGAACTAATCGTTGCCTGGGTTGTGTATGTATGTGTGGGGGGTGGAGCTATCAAAATAGGGCGAGACCCTTCTGGGGTAGGGCCGTATTTGTTTTTGTGGTATGAAATATCAACATTGGCTACCAGAAATCACTCATCCCACCTTTAAATATGTTAAATATAAGACAAATGTAATTTATGTATTTAATCCTTTTTTATTAACCAATGTCATTGCTACTGACCTTCAATGATCCAATTCAACCTTGGTAAGCAAAAATGACACACTTGTGTTACATTTTTTTTGCGCTGAATAGTGATAAACTTTCTTCTCCTGCGTCATATTCTTCATGCAATTAGTTTGAGCTGCGGCCTCTACTGTACAGATGTGAATTTTCATTTCCATCAGCCTGAGGCGTATTCATTTCATTTTTTGTATGAAAGGGCCTTTACATTTGTTAAAGAATAACTTTTTTGTATTAAAAACAACCAAGCAATCCCTGCCCAGATTTAAAAAGTAACTCAAAAGTAATGCAACGCATTGTAATGTAATGCACTTTCCATAAAAAGTAACTAAGTAATGTAATTAGTTTACTGCTTATTTTATCTGAAACAATTGTGCTAATTGTGCTTGTGGTTTGCCGTTGGCTGTAATTGGAAAGTACAAAAAGACTGTTTTGCCACCTGTTAAATTGCGATTAAACGCTGGCAAACTGAACCGCACTTAGTTTCAATTCAAGCCATTCGCGTGCTTTAGGCTTTTCTGTGGTAATTAGAAAGGCGTGGACAGCTGTTTCCACACAACTGGATTAGCTGTCTATTTAAGTTGAGGTTAGTTCGCTGGTGCGTCAGCGGAAGCATTCTGCCTCATCGTGCGAAGACCGACGAGTGTAAAGACCTGCAACTTTTTCCTGTGCGACTTCAACCGAGCAACAATACCGACAACGCACTTACCTATTTTTGTCTCTTGCTTTATTTATTTCCTATTTCCCCTTCTTTCCTCTTTTACGCACTTCTATCATGTGTTTCCAACACATTCCGGTTGTCTCACAACAACGCTCTTACATCAAACGCAGTCGGCAACGCAATCTTGCTCACCAGCATTCTATCTGCACCTCTTCTTCTTTACCCCTCTCTTTCTCTATGGGCCTCTGGAACTGTCAGTCTGCGGTCAACAAAGCAGAGCTTATTTCCGCTATTGCTTCCCAAACTGCACTTAGCATCTTAGGCCTGACTGAGACCTGGATTCGTCCAGAAGACTCAGCAACCCCTGCTGCGCTCTCTAATTTTAAATTTTAATAGTAAATCCCCTTTATTTGCCAAAAATGTAAATGCTTAATTTTCATTCAATAAAATATAAATTAAATCAATGTTTATACCTTCATCTGATAACCAGTAAAATTTTAATACACAACACAGAAGTTCTGAGGAAAAAAAAAAACATTTCAGAAGGCTATTGTAAGAGTAAATAAAAATAGTTTGTATGCATTCAAATAATTAGACATGCTAAAACACAGAATTTGGTAATAATAAAACATAAGGTGAGAAACATTTCATAAGGCACTAAACATGTAATTTTTGTTACACTTTTAATAAATTAATGTTAAATTGCATAAGTTGTCATGATTTTAATTAATTAGAGATGCTTTTTGATTAATACAATTTAATTTGAGTTCCAAAAAAAAAAAAAAAAAAAATGGAATCTAGAAAAATTGAAATGGGAAAAATGAATTTAGAAAAAAATAAAACAGAATTTGGAAAAAATTCCAAATTGCAATTGCCCCAACACCCCCCAGCCCCCCCACCCCCGTAAACAAAAGTGGGCTCCCCCAAAGTCCACGGTATAGTTCGAACACTGCACAGGAGAGTTCACATCATTGAATGTTTTATTGCCATAAAAAAAGAGCAAAGATGCCAGGAAAAGCAGCATTTTAACACATGGCCGATGTCCAAGGTGGTCTCACAAAGCCTGTGTTTGACTCACACTCGGCTCATGCACGAGCTTAGCTGACCCAAACACAATAGCGCATTATGAGGCAGCGGCGCAGGAAAGAACCAGAAAGGCCTGTCCTATTCAGCCCACAGAACATGTAGGTGAGTTCCAGACCAGCTCTCTCTCTCTCTCTCTCTCTCTCTCTCTCTCTCTCTCTCTCTCTCTCACACACACAGACATAACACACACACACACACACACACACAACAGGTGGGGGGCCCGAGATTCCCTACTGGCTATCACACCGGGACATTCCATTCAAATAGTAGGCCGAACGCCGAAGGACACCCCCGATATTAGGCGCTTTATATGCAAAACCGCATAAAGCAAATACTCCCAAAAAGTGAAGCATCCGCCAGCCGCACATAAGTCTGATCCCGCTCGCACACTGTCGTGCTTCTGCCACAATAATAAGCGATAAACAGCGCAAGTCGCTTGATCCATTCAGATGTGACTCAGAATTGTTATACAGTCCTGTGATATGAGAAAGTTTAGTGATTCTGGCTGAAAACAGCCATGACAATGAGGTACTGTATATTGGAAAACGCTAATAGGCTTGTCAGTTCATCATCATAGTAATTTAACTTGAAGTTATTAACACTGTACAAATAGCCTTTGTGTTGGCAGAAATGTATTTATTAAGTTACTGTTATTATATATTGGGGAATATGCTATTTTAATTTCATAGAAGTTCTTTTGTAGTTTTTTAACTACAAATTGTTTCATAAAGTTTCATAATTTCATAATATCAGGCAAATTATTTTAAAATCCATATAACCATGGTAATGAGGACCGTGGTTTTATTTATTGTGACCACTATCCTACTAGTCAGTTAAACTCTGGATACTTAATTTTTTTAGATGTTTAGTTCTAATTAGTTTTAATTGAAGTAAAATGTTAATTCAATAAGGGCCTGATTAAAAATAAATATCTTATAAATAATATCTTAAAAATCAACATGTCATTCCAAACCTGTATGAATTTATTTGTTCTGTGGAACATAATTTGATAAATTCAAGAAATGTTTGTCCATACAGTAGAAATCAAGGGTAACCAAAATGGTTCGGTAACAATCTACAAAACTAATTTTCTGATCAACAGCAGAAAGTCATTTGGAACAGCATGAGGGTGATGGTGTGGCTTTTCTATGTGACAAAAATGCATTATTAAGTTTGTTGCATTTGTCGTGAATTCGGTAATAGCAATCATTACTGTCCTGTTGTGTCTTGTTTCACCCCAAACGTTATTTGACATATTATGATTCCAACTCATACCCTCCTCCCACACACACACTGAACATGACTTTGAGGGGGCCCATAGCAAATTCAGTGCACAGGGCCCAGAACTCCTAGCGACGGCCCTGCACACAACGCACGCACACACACACACACACACACACACACACACACACACACATGCCGCATCAAACACTCACAGTATCTTGCCAGTGAAACAAACGTAAAAGTTGACCAACACTTTATGGTTTTGCTCATATCCTTAGGAACATCCTAAACTGTTTGCAGGAAAGAAAAGTATGCAGGTTTTATCATGCATTATGTGTTAGTAGTTTATATTACAGCACTCTGCCAAGAGTTATGCAACAGCTGCCACCCCTGATTTATTCACTGAACTGATTTTATTGAAACTTTCTAGCGCCAGCAAAAGAACATATTTTGAATATGTTAAAAGTTAAGTCTAATATCAAGAGTTTTCTGAAGTCCAGCTTCTTCCTACAAGTCTCTGCATGACATCAAGTAGCAGTTACAAAGTTGAACTGCACAGTTTTGAAAGTAATTAAATGTTTAATGGGTTAAAGCAAATGTTAATTTTGTTTCCTTTCCCTGAAACTTAATGCACTACGCTTCGACAGGATGCATATGCAATTTTGTGTGTTGGAAATAAACCTGAAACGAAATTTATTTTACATTGGAAACATAAATTAAGCAATCAGTGTGAAGTTTTATACACATTCAATTCAATAAAATCAAAGTCTCATTAGTTATGAATAAAAAAACAACCTTTTTTACACACATATATATATATATATATATATTTATATATCTCACATATTAAAACAATTTGTACCAGAATTAATAGATTTCATATATTTCATTTCTATTAATTCAATATCAGCCAAGTAGCCATTTAATAAAAATAAAAAACATATTCAAGTACTTTGCAACAATAGAGAGAGTCTGTGAAGTATTTCTCTCTTGCATGCAGTAAAAGAACATGTCTGGGCAAAACCCTGCTGAAGCCATGAGGCTGTGAATGTAACAAGTTTATGTAATAAATAGTGGGTTTATGTATATATAAACAAGTTTATAATAATAAATGTTCCTGAAAGGTTACGAGTGATTTTTCGCTCAGACTAGCCATAGGAGACGCGGTTTGGCTCGCTGCCTTCGAGGGCATTTTAAAATGAGACTCAGTCCACAGGAAAATTATTCCATCCGCTGTGTGTGTGTGTGAGTGTACGCAGAGTTGAATTCATTGATATGAAAATGTAGTGCAAAAAGTGAATTCCCACAGATGTTGATTGACATGTAAAGCAGCAACAGTAGGTTCTGGTTTCAGCAAGCGAACTGCCACGGCTACACACAAACGCACACACACGCACACACACACTCACGCATGCACGCACACACACACGCACACGCACACGCACACGCACACACACACACACACACACACACACACACACACACACACACACACACACACACACACACACACACACACACACACACACACACACACACACACACACACACACACACACACACACACACACACACACACACACACACACACACACACACACACACACACACAGTGTGGACAGATAAACTCTAATATCTGAACATGAATGACTGATGTTTGGGTCCCATCCAGCCTCACTCTGTGTGTGTGTGTGTGTGTGTGTGTGTGTGTGTGTGTGTGTGTGAACCACAGAGTCCCTGAAGGCGAAGCCTGTGGAGCTCTTGGATTTTGGCACTCCTGCATCTGCTCTCTGGATCCTCTGCAGTTTTCTGTGGAGAAAATATGCATGTTGCAGTAGCCACTTTAGTCCTTTAATTCCTCTTACACTGCCGCTCCTGATTGGCTGGAGGAGTTTGGACCAGCTCCAGATTGGATACTGAGATATGACTCTGTTAGATGGCAGTGATCCCAAATAGTGCCAGAATGTGGACTATAGGGTGGAGAGAGATAGACTGATAAATAAAAAGAGATGAGAGGGTGTGTCCTTCAGATCAGAGCAAGTCTTTAGTGAAGCCTGTAATTTGTAATTGATAAAATAATCCCAATTTAATATACATCACACATAATTTCACTTCATTGACATGAAGACAAACGAAACCTTTGGGGAAAACAAACGAGCCTAAGCTGGTCTCAGCTGGTTTGAGCTGGTGTCCCAGCCTGGTGTTTAGCTGCTCTCTAAGCCTGAAAAGTGCAACAAAGTCTCCTGACAAATTTAGATTTTGACAAGTTTGTGGCAAATTTGTATCACATTCATAATTTTGTACAATATACTCATGTCACACTGAGAGTTAAGTTTAGGGGTGTAGCTTCAGGCTTACTTTTTATACAAATCGTCCCAGGTTACGTATGTAACCCTGGTTCCCCGAGGGAACGAGACGCTGCGTCGAAACGCTAGGGGAACGCCATCAGCGATGTCCAGCTCTGAATCATATGTGTAATCAGTCAAAATTGACAGCCAGACGTCAGGTGCGGGTGACGTCACGACCAGGATGCTTAAAAGCACGTGATGTGCAGCCGGCGCCAGCTTCCAGGAATGAAGCATAGCTCTAGTAGGGATGCCGGAAGTATGGCCCTGCGACGCAGCGTCTCGTTCCCTCGGGGAACCAGGGTTACATACGTAACCTGGGACGTTCCCCTCCGGGAACATCGAGCTGCGTCGAAACGCTAGGGGAACGAGATGTCCACGCCGCCAGAATTACCAATCCCTGCTTAGTGTGTGGAATGCACAGCTACGGCAAGAGAACAACAGAGCCAGGAGTGGCTTGCAGATCTAGGTCATAGAATCTGACGAAGGTTAGGGGCGTAGACCACCCAGCAGCATCACAAATGTCCTGAATAGGGACACCTGCGAGAAAGGCATTGGAGCCATACCTCTGGTTGAATGAGCCTTGACCCCCAAAGGCGAGGGGAGATCAGAGGACTCATAGGCAACTATGATGGCATCCACTATCCACCGACTAAGGGTCTGCTTAGCAGCTGGAAAACCCTTTTTAGGAGGACCGTAGCATACCAGCAGTTGGTCCGATTTCCTCCACAGGGCAGTTCTGTGGACGTATGCGTCCAGTGCTCGCACTGGACACATACAGTTAAGCTTTTCCTGGTTGGGCTCCCTGAAGGGAGGAGGACAAAAGGCCTGGAGTACAACGGGCCGCGGTACCGAGGAGGGGACCTTAGGGACGTACCCCACACGAGGGTACAAAAAGACTTTCGCCAGACCGGGCGTAAAGTCTATAGAGGCCACCGAGAGGGCCTGCAGATCCCCAACTCTCTTCAGAGAAGATATGGCTAAAAGTAGCACCGTCTTCAGCGTAAGAAGACGCTCTGATACCTGCTCGATGGGTTCAAACGGAGGTTTGCAGAGAGCCTCTAGCACAACAGCGAGATCCCAAGGAGGGACCCTGGACCGTGTTCTAGGCCTGAGCCTCAGCACACCGCGGACGAAACGTATGATCAGGGGGTCCTTGCCCACTGATTGTCCACCCATAGGGGCGTGGTAAGACGCTATAGCTGCCACATAAACCCTCAGGGTGGAGTGGGATAACCCTGCGGAGAACCGAGCCTGCAGAAACTCCAGTACTGTACCAATCGGCCAGTTAACTGGGTCGAGCTGGTGGTCTCCACACCAAGAAGTGAAGAGTCTCCACTTGAGGCCATACAGTTTCCTCGTTGAGGGAGCTTTAGATTGGAGAATGGTCTCAACAACCTCGGTTGAGAGACCTGAAGCTATGAGTTGCGCCCCCTCAGGGGCCACGCCCACAGCTTCCATAACTCCGGGCGGGGGTGAAAGATCATACCCTCCGCTTGTGAGAGGAGATCTCTCCTGACTGGAATCTCCCATGGAGAGCCGTCGAGGAGAGAAAGCAGGTCCGAGAACCATACTCGGCCCGGCCAGAACGGGGCTACTAGCAACAGGCGGACCCCGTCCCGGCGCACTCTCTCTAGAACTCCCGGAAGCAGAGCAATCGGGGGAAAGGCGTACAGACGAAGCCTCGGCCACGTCTGTACCATAGCATCCAGCCCCAGCGGAGCTGGATGAGTCAGAGAGTACCAGAGGGGACAGTGCGATGTCTGATGAGTCGCAAACAGATCCACCTGTGCCTGGCCAAAAACTCTCCAAATCTGCTTCACCACCTCGGGGTGAAGCCTCCATTCCCCAGGCCTGCCTCGACAGGATGTCTGCTTCTACATTGAGATGCCCAGGAATATAGACTGCTCTCAGCGAGAGGAACTTGTCCTGGGACCACACAAGGATCTGGTGCGCCAGCTTGCATAAGGGGCGCGAACGCAGACCTCCCTGGTGGTTGATATAAGAAACCACAGCTGTGTTGTCGGTGCGTACTAGCACATTGTGATTTCTTAGGTCCGGAAGAAAATGTTTCAGTGCTCGAAACACGGCCAGCATCTCCAGGCAGTTGATGTGCCACGTGAGATGGTGACCACTCCACAGACCGCGGGCAGGGTGGCCACTCATGACCGCCCCCCAACCGGTCAGGGATGCATCCGTCGCTAGCGTTACGCGGCGGCAAGGAGCTCCCAGGACCGGGCCCTGAGACAAGAACCAAGGTTTCCTCCACATGTCCAAGGCACGTAGGCATCGCCGCATGACCTTGATCATGCGGAACGGGTTTCCCCTCGGGGAGAACCCCTTGGACTTGAGCCACCACTGTAGGGGTCTCATGTACAGCAGGCCAAAAGGTATCACGTTGGACGCTGCTGCCATCAGACCCAGCAGTATCTGAAACTGCTTGACCGTGAGTGACAGGCCTTCTCTGACTCTCCTGACCGTGTTGAGAATCGACTCGATCCGAGCAGGGGACAATCGTGCCTGCATCGTGGTCGAATCCCACACCACGCCTAGATAAGTGGTTCTCTGGAATGGAGACAGCACACTTTTCTTTGCATTTAGTCTTAACCCCAACTCTTTCATGTGAGCGAGAACGACATCTCGATGTCGAACCGCCATCTGCTCTGAATGAGCTAAAATCAACCAATCGTCGATGTAGTTGAGTATGCGGATGCCCTGGAGTCGCAGAGGAGCCAGTGCAGCATCCACGCACTTCGTGAAAGTTCGGGGTGAGAGTGCTAGGCCGAAGGGAAGAACCCGATATTGGTAAGCTTTGCCCCTGAAAGCGAACCTCAGGAACTTCCTGTGACTGGGAAGGATGGATACATGGAAATAGGCGTCTTTTAGATCTATCGTGACGAACCAGTCCTCGGATCTGATCTGAGACACGACCTGTTTTACAGTAAGCATTCTGAACTTCAGGCGGCTGACTGAGCGGTTCAGTAGCCGCAGATCTAAAATTGGACGTAGCCCCCCCATCCTTCTTTGGAACAACGAAGTACCGGCTGTAGAACCCGGACTCTCTGTCGAGGGGAGGGACCACCTCGATGGCCTCCTTCCTCAGAAGAGAGCTGACCTCTTGTTCTAATACCAGAGCCTGCTCGGGATTCGTACTCGTGAGAAACAACCCTCTGAAAGGTGGCGGCGGAGCGCCGAATTGAATACGATAGCCTTTCTCTACAGTCTGCAGGACCCAACGAGATACATTTGGCAGTAGTTTCCACGCTGCTAAATAATCTACTAAGGGAGTCTCTCGAGACTGGCCTCTGGTGTGTTTGGAGCTGCCAGATCGATGCCCTGACACGGAGGACCGGCAGGAAGCCACCGATGCAGCTGCTCGGGAGATCCCTGAAGGCGTGGCGAGGCTCTCAGCTCCACTACGTTTCCGGGCGGAAAGAACTGAGAGAGGCACTCGCGGGAGACCGCTGCGCCCTGGAGCTCTGGCAGGGTTGGCAGAATGATCTCCAGAGGGCGCTGAGGAGAGACGGACACCGTGTAATGCGGTGCACCCCGCTCTTCCCCAGCAGGGGCCGCCCTCAACAGTCCTGCGTAGACGTCAGGACTGCTTCATAGAGGGCTTCCTAGACTGAAGCACGACCCTCAGGTCGGGCTTCGTCTCCGAACGCCTCGATTTCCTAGAGCGTTGTCGACCTCGGTCCCGCTGCGGGGGAGCACGAGCGGCAACGCTCTGCCTTTGGACCTCCCTATATGAGGAGCTGGTACACGGTTGGGGCTGCTGCGCGGGAGCAGAGCTAGAGCTATAGAGCGGCGAGGGAGAAACCGCTGAAATGCTGCCGCCTGTTTAGAAGCCTCCTGGAACCTGTCGACGACCGAGTTAACGGCATCGCCGAACAGCCCAGAAGGCGCAAGCGGGGCATCCATCAGGACGACTCTGTCCTTCTCTTTCATGTCGGACAGAGTCAACCATAAGTGCCTCTCCGCTGCCACCATAGCTGCCATAGACCGCCCAATGGCACGGGCGGTCTCCTTAGTAGAGCTAAATCAGCGGTTCTCCTCAGTTCTCCGACATCACTCGAACTGATTTGCTCGCCCTCGTCTAGCTCTTTCAGCAGGTCTGCTTGATATGCCTGAAGCACAGCCATAGTGTGAAGGCATGCACCAGCCTGACCTGCTGCCGCGTACCCCTTGCCCAACAGCGCTGATGACCCACGCAGCGGCTTGGTGGGCAAGACCGGAGCCTTCACGATGCCGCACCGGGTGCCAGATAGCCCGCGAGCGTCTGTTCAACCAGGGACATCGTTCTGTAACCACACTCACTTAACCCCGCCACATTACCATAATAATCAGAGGAGGGGATAAATAGGTGTGAAGAAAAAGGATTTTTCCACGATCTCGACACCTCAGTGTGAAGATCGGGAAAGAAAGGCAGGCTCCGGCGTAGAGGTAGTGACTTACTACGCAGAAAGCGTTCATCTAGCTTACTTCGCTGTTTTTCAGTCTGATCATCGGCGGGCCAATTGATGTTTAACTTGGCAACCGCACAAGTAACTACCTCTAATAACTCCTCGTATTGTGGGGATAGAATGGGCGAAAAACCAGTGCTCTCCACATCTTCCTCCTCGGAGGGAGATAGGTGAAACACTGGTCCCGCCCTCTGAGGGGAAGAAACCGCAGAACGGGCTTCCGAACCCAGAGAACGGGCAGTGGATCTGGCAGGTGAGGATAGAGATAGGGGTCTACCCGTCTCCAATCCCTCTGCCAAATCCAATTGCGAGCCCCACGAGTGCAGCCACCGCTCCGCCTCAGAGGAGGCGGGGCCAGCACCATGAGGAGCGCAAGCGAAAACTCCCTCCTTGAAGAGAGTTCTCCAGGAGCGAAGCGTGTGTACCCGGCGTGTGCACCCGGCTTCCTCAAAAGCCGACTCCGCGTGCTTCGCCCCCAAGCAGACCATGCACAGACTGTGTGTATCCCCGCTCGTGATGAAGCGAGGGCAGGGAGTCACACACTGTCTGTACTGTGAACCACTCTCGCCCCTCTTTGATTTATAGGATGCCTTTGACATGTCTGTACTAGTCTTTCTTTGCCTGCCTTTTTAAGAACAAACTTCCTTATTTCCTAACTGGATAATAACAGACCCACAGACAAATGACTGACACACACAGAGAGCTTTGCTGAATGACAAAAAGCTGCCGCCGGCTGCACATCACGTGCTTTTAAGCATCCTGGTCGTGACGTCACCCGCACCTGACGTCTGGCTGTCAATTTTGACTGATTACACATATGATTCAGAGCTGGACATCGCTGATGGCGTTCCCCTAGCGTTTCGACGCAGCGTCTCGTTCCCGGAGGGGAACATGTGTTTTCCTACAGATCACATTTTTACCAGTTCGTATAAAATTTGTACTGCTTGAAATACTTACATTTCCTCATCAGATAGGGTTGGAAAAGTGCCCAAATACCTATAAAACCAGCAAAAAAAGCATTATTGGATTTGGAATATTGTTTTTGAGTGACGAGTGAGTAAATCTAGTAATTAAATAACAAAATTATTGCTTCAAAACATGAGTTACATTATGATTACACATAGTGGCACATGTCCGATTCTTCGTGCATTTGGCAGACGCTTTTAGCTTTTATTTTATTAAGTTCATGCATTTCCGTTGAACCCATGATCTCAGCATTGCTATCTTACAGTAAGGCTTGTTTGTGAGATACAGAACAGATTTAATTTTGTGTCACACACTTTTCCCATAAAGCATATCAGAGCAGTAGCCACATTTTCATTACCTTCAAACTGCGCAAATTTAAATTGTGAATTGAAAATATGCACAACGTAAAAACTTATATTGCAAAAAAAGTTTTTAATATCAAAAAACTTTTTTTGCAATATAAGTGTTTACGTTGAGCGTATTTTCAATTCAAAATTTAAATTTGCGCAGTTTGATGGGCATGAGGTGGTTTTTCAGGCAATTCGAAACAGGAAATATATTTCAAAACTGCTATAGAAACAGGTTTTTTTTCGCATTTACAGGTCACCTAGCATACGTAAAAGTCACATAATCATTCTTTAATGTACTATAACCTCCAAGAAACACCTCGTATGTGGCTGCTATTAAGGCTGTTAATGCTTGGATAATGATGGATAAAGATAAAGATATATGTCTACATTTCCTTCAATTAAAAATAATGGTTAGTGTAATGGCTGCGATATACATAAACCTACCAACACCAGTCGTCATGACTTATTACGAGAGCAAAAAATTACGCTTAGTCGCATAACATCGGTTAATGGAAAAACCCTAATTTCACAATCATTTTTATCGATATTTATAAAATATCACAACATTTTAGCAGTAATCTGTAATGAAAACGCACCTAGAGTTACACCTTTGCAAGTCTGGTCTATTAAATCATCAGCTAATATATCCACATCCCATTCTGAAACATCAAACATTGCTTGGGGAGAAATAAGATCCATTTCTGTTACAGTCAAGTCAAGAACCCTGGATTTGTCTTTAGCTCTGAGCCACATTTGCATAAAGACATAAATAACCATAATATAGACCTTTAAAAGGTAAAGAAGGGACCCGTTTCAGTGCTAAATTAGAGTTACCTTCCCAGCATTAGTGTAATCTTGTTCATTTGGACAATAAACAGCACAAACTTGTTTCTTGGTCAGTTCACAAATCTCATCCATATTCTCGTAAAGACTCTTGTAAGCGCTGCGTCAACACATGGCCAAGCTCAGCATATGTGGCCACGTGGCGGCCATCTATCACCTGCTAGCATGTGGAACTGTAACAGCACACATAAACAGGGGAGATATACAATCCGCAAATGCATTTGTGTCAGCTCTCAAATACTCCCCCATCGGCCATCTGAACGGTCATTTAAAACGCTGACAGGACTGTGAACAACAGCGGCAACAATACGAGATATGAATCATATAACGCAGCGGGGAGTAAACATACACAAAGCCATTATTTATGGATTATGTAAGACATGCAGAGATGATTTAGGGTCTTTTCAGTATGGTGGGCTTGCATAATTGGAGACAAATGCATGTATAAACTGCACTGTTGAAATTTATATTTGAATCAACTTCTGGGGAGCAGTGTGGGTTGGGTTTATGAACGCATAATAGTTCTAAAGAGATTCTAAAAGGGGTTCTACAGACTGATGATATAGGAAAACCTTTAAACACCACAAATAACTAAAATAAAACCATCCATGGGCCGGTGGTTTTCAAAAATGTTCCCAAGTACAAGATGGTCCAATCCTGCTTCTGGCGCATGGGCCACTGTCCTGCAGATTTTAGTTTCAACACACTAGCCTGGACGTTTTTAGTGAGTCTGAAGACCTTGATTATGTGCTGTTTAGAGGTGTAAAGTGTACCTGGAAACCATACTTGAGTAAAAGTACAGATACCTTACAGCGGAAATTACCCCAATACAAGTCACAAATTCCAGTACCAATACAGTAAAAGCCTTAGGCTGCATTTAAACTGCAAGTCTTGATGCCCAATTCCGCTTTGTTGACTATATTTGATTTCTTTTTTTAGTGCTGTGGAACGATTAATCACAATTAATTGCATCCAAAATAAAGGTTTTTGTTTACATAATATATGTATGTGTACTGTATTTATTTATTATGTATATATAGATACACAAATATACAGTATATATTTTGAAAATATTTATATGTATATACATTTATATTATAATATTATATAAAACATATTTAATATATAAACATAACATATTTTTCTTAAATATATATATGCATGCCTTTGTATTTATATATAAACATAATAAATATATATATACAAATACACACTTATATATTATGTAAACAAAAACTTTTATTTTTGATGCGATTAATCATTTGACTGTAGATGTGGGTAGATTTGGGTAGATGTACTGACAGGTTGCCAGGTCTGTGAAACAAAACAGATGAGATCTGTAGACACAGAAGTCTCAATTAAAGGGTTACTCCACCCCAAAATGCTAATTTTGTCATTTATCACTTACCCCCATGTCGTTCCAAACCCGTAAAAGCTTCGTTCGTCCTCGGAACCTAATTTAAAATATTTTGGATGAAAACCAGGAGGCTTGTGACTGTCCCATTGACTGCCAAGTAAATTACATTGTTGAGGCCCAGAAAAGTATAAAAAACATAATCAAAATAGTCCATCTGCCATCAGTGGTTCAATCTGAATTTTATGAAGCGACGAGAATACTTTTTGTACGCAAATAAAATAAAAATAATGACATGTATTCAACAATTAGTCTCCTCTGTGTCAATTTCAAAATGTTACTGATGACAGAGAATAGCGTACGCACTTTACGTCCATCATATGCTCTCCAAAATGGCGCTACATTGACAAATTATTGAATAAATGTCGTTATTTTTATTTTATTTGCGTACAAAAAGTATTCTCTTCGCTTCATAAAATTCTGATTGAATCACTGATGGCAAATTAAGGTTGACCCAACAGCCTCCTAAACGATTACAAACACCAAGGTCTCAGTTAAGCCCAAGTACTCAAAAAGGTCATAAGTAAACCAATATCCTTCAAAAAGGTCTGAGACATGTCCTCATCTCTTATATAGAACACCTGTGATTCTGCAAATACTTGCATTCGCATAAAGCAGCCTTGTTTGCAAGCTTAGTAAGGGCAAAACACACAACGTGCCTTCATTGCCCTTTAAATGGTGGTGTCACTTATTTTGTAGCAGAAATAGACTGTAGCAGAAAAAGTTAGGAGCCATACAAAATGTAACAAGTAAAATTCCTCACAAATGTATTAAAGTGTACGTATACTTTTTCAAAAATCTAGATATATCAAGAGAGCTTTTTGCTATTGCAGCAGTTAGAGATCCATCCGTGCTGGATATGGAGGTCTGGGTCGCTAAAGACCCCAATATGTAAAAATACATGGCAAAACATTCATGCATTTAAGGGTTAAGTCCAGTAACTAATTAATTTACAAATATTTACACCCCTGTCAACTCTGCAGGACAGTGATCCTCCGAGTTTGGACACCCGTGAAGTAGGACATCTTTTGGATCTTGACAAACAAACAGTATATGGTATAAACCCAACCTTATCCCCAACAAAGATGTTCTAAAACTCAACTAAAGCCCTATAATTTGTATGATTATTTGGTTGATTGGCTGATTGATTTGATTGAATGATTGTTTGATTGAAATTGTATTAAAGAACCAATATGGATGTTGATCCAGGAACTCTCATTCTTTCTTTCTTGCTAAAATCATGGTAAGTGGTGCTTCAAAGACCTCAGAAACTGATACATTGATTTTGAAGAACCGTACAATTTAACATCAAGAACCTTTCACTCTCCATTTAGCCAATTCAATAACCCAATATACAGTCAATGTGTTTGATAAGATGTTTCTGCAAATAACCATTCAAACCTCTGTATTTTTAGAATTTAGAATTTCAGTGTTCCTGTGGCTCAGTGGTAAAGCATTGCGTTAGCAGCGCAAAAGGTTGAGGGTTCAATTCCCAGGGAACACACATACTGATACAAAATTTATAGCCTGAATACACTGTAAGTCGCTTTGGATAAAAGCGTCTGCTAAATGCATAAATGTAAATGTACATTTAGTCTTTGCCTCGAGTTACGTGGTAGCAAGAACACTCAATGAAAGTTTCTGATCATCTAGCAGAAACTCAACAGTTGACTCCTTATATGACAAAACTTGGAATAATTATTGTCAAATTAGAAAATGGCCATTGGTTTTGAATAAATCAGATAATCTGATTTGTATCTGTCCCTATCTTGAAGCACTTAGTCCAGTCAAGAGCTGCTCACAGAATGACTCTTTGAAAGGGCAATGGAACCGCAGTGCTGTAGTGATGTTGAAATGATGAACAGGTTGGTTAAAGCAGCTGACTGTTTGATGATGGCAATATTGAGCAGCAAAATGAGATCCTTGTCAAATGTGGTTTTAAAGAAGAGTCAAGGAGCAGCGGTGGCTTCAGAAAGTCGTTTGTCTGGGTAGTAAATGGCTCTTTTGGCATGTTGTGGCTGGTTGGTTCATGGCAGGGATTATTCTGGGAAGAGTTCACACATGCATGTGCTCGTTTTATCTGCCTCATTTCCCTTTCAGGCTCTCAAAATGTCTAAATTCCCACTCTGGATAAATAAACATTAAGAATAAATCAGTCGCAACATTTTTAATGCTCTTGCCATTTCACACAGACTTTTAGCCTCTTATTATAGCCTCCCAGTTCACATGATGTGTGCGTTTAAGAATAACTCCAGGTCCTATAGCCATAGCCTAACAGTTATCAAAATGGTTTATTTTAAATCAATACAAAAATATACATTTAATTATAATTCATTGAAATGGGTCATCCCTCCCAATACCTTGTGTAGGTTTTATAGTTTGTAGAGCGTTATTTATTTATATAATCACAATTTTTTGTGAATATATTTTATTGTTTTACTATATAATTATAATGATTTAAAATATAATAATAATTTTCATTTATTTAAAAAAAAATTCTATTTTTAACAGAATGCTATTGAAGACAATTAATAATTAGAGAGATGGTGGAAATGTTCATTTCAAGTACCTACAGTTGAATAAACATTACATTTGAAACTTAATTATGCAGCCATACACTAATTCACAAAAAATTGTGACATAATTGCTAAGAAAAGAAAAAAAGTCACACATACGATAATATGTATAATGATATTAGAGAGTAGAGCTGCATAAATACCGGTCCTATGGTTCACCAAAATCCACTCACTTGGAGATTTCTGTCATCTTCACTGTTCTCTTTACTACTTCAATGAAAAAAGACGGTTACCTGCCATTGTCCCAATGTTTTGAAACTGGGATATGTGTACAAATGTGAGGAGAGATGGAACAGGAGTCATAAGTGGGATGTAACAGCTGTTTGGGGAGGATCTTATGTTCGGCGGGATATTTATCAGCATCGATGGGGATATCGTTGCTCTTCATGGCCATCACACATCTCAGGGGGAGACAGAAGAGCGAAGGGAAAGAGAGAGAGAGAGATCGTGGCCCAATTATCAGCTGATAACTAATCGATACGCTGCTTATTTCTGGAGCAGGAAGTAAAAGAGTGGACCCCTGGGACATGGAGTTCAAATTACTCCTCTGTCAATGAGGGCCACTGTAAATGCTGACAGAATGGAGGTCTTTGGAATAATATCAGTGGAGGCAGTTTTAGTCAATGGCTCATATATTTTGTGGCACACAACTGTGAAAACTGAAAGTTGTTTTATGATGCCTTGTTTTGTTGCGAAACAAGCTCTTCGTAACTATTATACACTTTGGCAAACTGGTAGCTAGTTTGAATGAATCTCACTCGTTTTCATACAATATGCTAAGACCCCACTGGCAGTAGTGTTTAGTAGTGGACCTTCATGTTTACTTTTTTCTAAGAGTCGTATGTTTGCATATACAGTAAAACACATTAAACAAATTCATAAGAAATCACTACCCTATTAAATAGTTACACTTCCTCATGAGGTTGGTTTTAACAAGCTCATGCTGGCTTCAGAACCATTCAAACATAATGTGTTTTTGCTTTGAAAAACCTGACGTAAAAGATGCAAGGTCTCAAGTGTATTTTCATGTTTTTGAACTTGAGTGTTGCATTTTTAGAAAGACATATTTTACTGTTTAACTGAGAAAATCAAAATCTTAAATCTAGACAAGTTGTGTACCAAATTTGAAGTTGATATCACACAAAATTAGCTAAAAGTAAGATTTTGTTTGGGTGCAGTACCAAACATTTCCACTAGATTACATTTGCTTCCCATTCATCTCTAATGCATTCCAAAGCCATTTTTGAACGAGAACAGCATCAGTGTCACTATTTTATTCAGGACCATTTAACCTTTTCAAATCATGTCCATGATGTTTTTTTTTTGTGTTCACATAGAAAGTACCAAAACCGTTACCAAGTTTTGTACCATTCTAGTGAAGTAAAAAATTCAAAACAACCAAAACTTAAAATTTTTCAGTCAATAACACCAAGGTTAAGCCCAATTTATACTTCTACATCGGACCTACGCCGTAGCCTGTACGTCGTAAGCTGTGCATCAGTTTTCATTTATAGTTCTGCGTCGTCGTCCGCGTCAATGTGCAGTACACATGCAGTACACGTCAGGTACGCCACAGGTTACGTGGTAGGCTATGGCATAGGTTCGACGCAGAAGTATAAATTGGACTTTAAGCTTTTCTTTTCGGTTTTCTTTGTTTTTAGCAAAACAAATCACATTTGAATTAGCTCATGATTGGGCTACAACAGCGTTTCGTCATCAAGACATGCAGGAATATCAACAGTCTTCACTGAAGGCTGTAGCAGCAGAAAGGTAAAAACAGGTAACCCCCCCAAAAAAACAGTTCACCATTTCACAAGTGCAAAGTGACGGTTCTGTGTTACTGCTAACTTTAGAGTAAGCGAGCAGGTTGACGGTTGAAGGATTTGTGTCCCACACTGAGCTCAAACTATTCATCCTCATTTCCCTTGACAGCTCATTCCAGAGCTGGATTCTGCTGGAAGTGTTTGCTCTCATGAAGAAATATGGTTGCCACTTCTTCTTGGCCTTCCATATGCACGAGAAGGTTTAACTGTGGAAAGAAAGCACAGGTTCATATACAATTTGTTTATTTGGTTAACAAATGGAGAATTCCTGAGCTTCAAGAATAAAGCAAACAGATATTTGACTCTTTCTTGTTAAGTCGCTTTATTACTAAAACATCCGCTATGCACAAATGTCAGGGTAAAACGAAAAGGCTTGTGCTAATCTATGATTGACTACATTAAACTCAATTGGCTCTGTGGTAAAAAGCATTCAGAATCCACTATTATTCAGATCAGTAATATTAAAAACTACCCTGCCAAAACGAGAGAGCATGGCTTTTCAGCTCCGTCGACAGCCTTTTACCCGCATCAGTAGAGCTACTTACGGAGTCTGAGACAATTCAGGAAAAGTTTGAAATCATCCCGCTAAGTGCTAATCAGACGTCTATGAATGTAGAGTAAAGGAAAACAATGTTTTCTCTTTAACTGATTAGCCATAATCTACAGTACATAGATCTGCCAAAAGCAACTGTTTTGCACATTAAGTTGATTTTATTTCTGCACAGCGAGTCCAGCTCCAAAGTTAGACTCAGAGGAGAACAATAGTCCATTATGAAAATCGATTTGTAATACTTCTCACTCTTTGATGGCACCTAATCCTGGGATTTGACAAAAAGACGGTTCAGAGACGAGAGAGCGACGCAGAGTGGTGTGTGTGTTCAAAGCACCTTGTATTTTTAGGCGTTTTGTGTGCTTTTCTTCCTCCTTCAGATTGGCCTGTGTGTTGTTAATCGCTTTAGTCCTCTTGGCTAATGAAATGAGGTGGAGGAGGATTACAACAGCCAGTCGCCGTCGAGTCTTACAGAAACTGAAATCTCAATGCAGCATTGTGTGAATCAGCTCTCTTGGCACGGACTGAAGGGAGAAGGCTTTAACCGGAGTGCTTGTGCTCATGGAAGACTAAGAACTGGTCACAAACTCAATCCCTTACTTGAGAAACAATTAACTTGTTCTTCAGATGAGGGACTGGTTGCATGTTGAAGCCTGTTCCCGACTGTTCATTTTTACAGTTGGCCAATCGTACATGGATAGACGCAAGGCATTGAGTGAAGTGAGAGATAGTACACACTTGACTTCATAGAGTCATAAAAAAGCATAAGGTTTTTAACTATATCCATAAAATCATGAGAGAGGAGACGAGATAATGAAATTAGTACACTGACTGCCCTTTTTATTATTTTTGAACTTTTTAGTGTATAATGGAAAATAAATGTATATTAGGTAAATGCACATTATTAATTACAGTATAATTATGTAAGATACAAGTACTAATATTATTTTAAAATGTTGATAACATTTTAAGATAAAATTAATCAAAATAACTGCCCTGTTATTTGTTTATTTAATTATTTTTGGTGTATAAAATAAAAATAAGTTTTGCTCACACACTGTAAAAAACATGTTTATTATATATAAAAAACAAACATGTTATATATAATATATATTAAATATAATATATATAATATAATACATTTAATATATATTGTGCAAATGCGTATTATTAATTACATTATGATTACACAATGAATCATTTTTTATATATTATTTTAAAATGTTTACTAATTAACATATTTATGATATAAAACATATTATTAACTTTAAAAAATAAAATATTGTAACTGAAGATGAGAAAATAAAATTTGTATATTAATTGGCTCTCTTTTTCCGTATATTCTTACTTTTTGGGCTACATGGAAAATGTGTTATATTTACATACACAATTAAGTCAATGTATCTTTAATTATTTATTTGTAATTTGAATTCACACACACACACACACACACACACACACACACACACACACACACACACACACACACACACACACACACACACACACACACACACACACACACACACACACACACACACACCACACACACACACACACACACACACATTTGAATGACTATAAATGCAAAGTCATATATAGTTATTATTATTAATAATAGTAGTATTTGTTACATTTCCAGTACATGAAAGTATATATTTAAGTACATATTGTCAGTTATGTCAACACACAAGTACACAATGTCACACTACCTTATAAATCTGGTTTTAAAAGAATCCTCTTGGTATTCATATTGGGCGGGGCTTAGCATGCATAGCTTTGCTGTGATTGGCCTGTTTCTGTGGTGTCGTATATGATGATAAATTTCTCACAGGTGTCACCCTCTCTCCTGCAGGTGAGGATTGATGGGATACCAGAGAGCGATCCATCATTTCAGGCAGGTGGCGCCGTATCGGAATTCTGGAAATCTGTTCCCAATCACACCTACAGGCTGGCGGCCATGTAAGAAACCCCCACCTCCACATCCAGTGTACACCATCCTCCTCTCATCTGTGTGTCAGAACCGGAAATCAATGCGAGCCACTCAAGGTCAATACACTGTTCGTGAGCTGCCTCCAAGCTTTGATGGAAACATCCAGCTCAAAGAAAGTCGACGCGAGGGGGAATTGACAGTTGTTCCGTCAGAGCTGTTAAAGGGACAGTGAGTCTCAGATGCTTGTCATAGCACCTGTCTGCTGTCATTTACACAACAGGCATCTCCTCAAGACAGTCCCACCAATGCCAATCCTGGCCCAAGCGCACACTGTATCGGAAACCTGATCAAAGTACAGAGCGCAGCTTCTTGCCCAATACTCGTATGGATTGGCAGAAAGTCACCTTGTGTTGATTGGTTCGAGTGTTGAGTTTGATTGCTGCTTGACAGCTCAGATTCTTTACAGTAGCTCTTCCACTGGAATGCACTAGAACCTGTAATTTGTCGACTACTGTCATTTGTCTTGAACTGAAAAGCCTGAAGGTTTTCAGACAGCGTTTTCAAAACCTTAATTTGCTCTGTTTCTGCTGAAGACCTACCTGGAACTGAAGATCACAACTATCTTGTGGCATTAACGTTGATTACAACACAATAATTAGTTTGATTCATCCCTAAAGAATCACAACTTCAATAAGAGCATATTTATACCAACTAGATGATTGGCTACAACTACTTTCCAGAACTGTTTCGCTCATACACTAAAAACAAAATAAATACATAAAGTTGTAAAGCAAAGACTGGAGAACATTTTAAAGAAAATACTATTTCCATCTGTCTGCTTTAAAATGTCATCTTTAATTCAATGTGTTACTTACTGTTTCTTTATAATTAACTGAAAATTCTGAGTGAAATGTGTTTCGATGTCATAATTGTTTTATTTATTATTAGTAGCGTCGGTCCAAATCGTTTTAGTGAATCATTGAAATACAGAGTTCTGGCATGAAACTCTAGATGGCGCAGTCTGATAGGTCTAACACAATTTGACACGATGACATCATTATCACATGGCACAGCTGATTGGTTCTCTCCTGTATCGGTAGCCAATGAGCTCGCTGCTCAACATTAAAATAAATGACTAATGCTTGCTGTAGCAGTTTGTAGCATGCTCCAGAAACTCTCCACCTTCCCCAGCTCCACCTGTATAGATCTGCTATGGATTGATCATGTATGCTATATGGGGTTATTTCATATATGTTATATTTGCAGCTGCAGTATTTCTACATGCTCCCAGCAGCATGTTGTGGATGTGTTGGCAGTAGCGAGTCTCAGTACTTGTTCTGCCGCAGCAGCAGCGTAGCAGATCTATTCCGCCGAGACCAAACACATTAACATTGTCATGTACATTACCATGCCAATCCCTCCAAGGGCTTTCATGACAGAAGTTTGTTTAAATAAGTTATTAATTAATTTAGGCACTGCGTGGAAATCCCTACATCTTTTTTTTGTAGCAAAATATGTAATTATTTGCTTCAGCCCCTCAATTTAATTTAACATTGGCACCATGAATTACATTTTCACTGTTTTGTGCTGATGAATTCTGTTCAGATTGTAGAATTAAATGATATAATCTAATTTGTATATTTAAAATGATACTGTCACCTTAAATGTCATTACTACCTTCAGGTAAACAGTTTGCGGTGTAGCTAACTACAGTATGTTACTTCTAAACGCTTATCCTAATTTTGCAGTTGCCGGGTCAATAAGGGAGGTACACTTCTAATCTATGAGTAGCTTGTAACTTGGGAAGCAGTTTCAGTGTACAGTAGAATTCTCTATATATATATATTGATTGTACTCATATGCAAACACACTTTCAATTCATGTGGATACACACACATCACCCAAACATTTACTTACAGCCATACCTGTCAACACTCCCGTTTTCCCCGGGAGTCTCCTGTATTTCACACCCATCTCCCGCCCCCCTCCCATTTTGTTATTTCTCCCGGGAAACTCCCGTAATTTTTATGGCCCAAACCTAGTTATATGAATAATCACATCAATATTTTATTCCAAGGTTGTACGGTTGCCAGGTCCTGTATGAAACATATCACACCTCACACAATCAACACAATACACATTTCAAAACATTTGTGACCTCAACCTGGCAACCTACAACCCAGTTGCGCAGTTTATTTCTGCGCAGGTAAAGTTGGATATATATATTTATTATGTATGTACCTATGTGTTTTTTTGTGTTTTCTGTTTAGGAGTTTGTGAAGCAACGTGATGGTCAGAACCCTTCTTGTGTAGAAATAAGAAGTCTTCCCCCAAAGAATAGTACAATTACATTGCAAAGTATTTCTTGAACTGTGTGTGTGTGCGTGTTTGCCGCATTTGGAGGAAACCGGACAATTTTCTGCTCCACTGACTTGTTTAACTCAAGCTAAAATAATGTCCATTTAAATGATGTAATTATACACCCACTTTGCAATTTACCTCTAACCCCGCTCTCAAGAATGCCAAACAAATTAAAGATGTTCAGTTGATCACTACTGAGCTAGATTAAACCATTCATATTGATGTTCAAAGGCTTAAAATAATATATTTATTTCTCATTTTGATCAGTTTTGGCAAAGATAATACCTCAAAACAGACAAAAATTGGTTTGCCCAAGAACATTTTACGATAAATATAAATCAAGCAATAATATTTTGATTTAATTGGTTTATCATAATTTAAGTGTGTGGGAAATAAAAATGATTTCAATAATTTCCTTTTACTGGTACAACATCAGAAAGAGTTTTGTCTGAGAGAATATAATATGTGTGCATACATCTATTCACTGCTCTCTAAAAACAAATATATTTTCAGAAGAGATCACAAATATATACACACAGATACTTAAAACCATTTTTATCAGGATGGATTGTTGATAATAAAGCTCTGCAGAAGAACATGCCGCACTTGATACCTTGCTTGTTTAAGTCCATAAAGCCATAAATCATTTCCCTATAAGGTGATAAATCAAAACCAACATTACAGAAGTGTTGCATCCATTAATTTCTTGAAGTCCTTTAATATAGATTTATCTGTGGAAGTGTTAAATTCTGATGAATTTTCATATATTTTACAGAACACAAGGGCTATAATGCAGAGACTATTCAGATGGGCTGCTGGCATTATGATAGAGGTTAAAAGAGGAAGAGAGAGCAGGTTCTTTAATAGTCATTTGAATGTAATTAACTGCACATATCAATGGTGAAGCGGTCATATTTGAGTGCACTGGAGTGTTAATTCTGAGTTGGTCACTGCAGAAAGCCACGGTACGGGAAGCAAAGCTTTGATTATGCTGAGAGGCCCTCACTCGCTGCTCTCAGATCAGCTATTAAGATAAAGCTGTCCAACGTAACGCAGCTTAATGCTCGCAGAGAACCTGTGCTCCATACAGCCTTGGATTTGCATTCTTGAAAATTTCATTAAATTACTTACTTTTATAGACTTTTGGTTTTAACATTATTTGATGGAACTGAACTGAGTGATTTGCATATTAGCACTATGCATGAAAAGTCGTGCCATGGAGTATTTGCATTTTCCACAGAAAACACAAATCAAATTTGGCCGAAAGCCAAAGACATACGCAGCAGGAAAGGCAATGGCATGACTTGGACAAGCTTTTTTTCACAAACAAATTATTGAAAGAGGTGAAATAGAGTTGTGTCAGGTGGAAGTGTTGTATAACACAACCAACTCTAATTTGAACTCTACCTTTAACCCTACCAATATTTTCTTAATCTACATTTACATTTATTAATTTAGCAGACGCTTTTATCCAAAGCAACTTACATTTGAGGAATACAATAAGCAATACATTATAAAGAGGCAAACTGTCACAGGATGTGCCTGTCATACAACATTTCAGGCATTGTTCAGAGCAAAACTAGCTAGACAGGGAGAGGTTAAGGAAAGAGAGCAAAGGAATTGTATTTATTTATTTTTTATGAAGAAGAAGGAGCAGAAGTCAAGTGAAAACATAAGAGATGAGTTTTCAGGTGTCGCTTGAAAATTGTCAGGGACTCAGTATTCTAGATAGGGGTGGGAAGTTCATTCCACCAGCCAGGAACGGTGAATGAAAACGTTCTGGAAAGTGATTTTGTACCTCTCTGTGATGGCACCACGAGGCATCGCTCACTCACAGATCTCAGGCTTCTGGAGGGGATATAGATTGTCATCAGTGAGTGGAGGTAGGAGGGTGCTGAGCCTTTGGCTGTTCTATATGCAAGCATCAGTGTCTTGAACTTGATACGAGCTGCAACCGGGAGACAATGCAGGGAGACAAAGAGAGGTGTGACATTGGCCCTTTTGGGTTCGCTGAAGACCAGGCATGGACAAGAAGTTGTGCTGCATGCTGTGTAAGGAAGGGCCTGATCTTTCTGATGTTGTGCAATGCAAACCTGCGAGATCGAGCAGTTTTTGCAACGTGGTCTTTGAAAAGTGAGCTGGTCATCGAAAATTACACCAAGATTTCTTGATGGGGTAATTGTTGATGAATCTATCTGGATGGTAAAATCATGTAGTAGAGTTGGAGTGGCAGGGAAGACAAGAAGCTCAGTCTCTGCCAGGTTGAGCTGTAGGTGATGTTCTTTCATCCATCCCGAGATGTCCGCCAGGCAGCCTTCAGCCTGCACTGATGTGCAGCTACCATTGGATCATCTGGTCGAAATGAGAGATAGAGCTGTGTGTCATCAGCATAGCAATGGTAGGAAATACAATGCGCTTGCATGATGGGACCCAGTGATGTAGTGTATGTGGAGAAGAGGAGGGGTCCAATAACCGATCCCTGAGGAACCCCAGTGCCCAGTTGATGTGCTCTAGATTCCTCTCTCTCCTTCCTTTGACATAAATGAGGATAACTGGTTGAAAACAACCTGTTCAAGCGTTTTTGCTATGAATGGAAGGAGAGAGACAGGTCTGTAGCTATCTGTGAGTAAATAACAAAAAATAAAGATTAAGCTCAGATGAGCTTTATTTGTCACATACACAATTATACAGAGTATAACTAGCAGTGAAATGTGTTCTCTGCATTTAACCCATCCAAGTGCACACACACTTGGAGCAGTGGGCAGCCGACAATGCTGCGCCCGGAGAGCAGTTGGGGGTTCGGTGCCTTGCTCAAGGGTCTCACCTCAGTCGTGGACAATTCCAGCCGGAGCCGAGATTCGAACCCACAACCTCTGATTACAAGTCCAATGCTATATCCACTAGGCCACAACTGCACCCAAATGTTAGATGAGTTTGTTAGATGTGGGTTTTTTGAGCAAACCACATTGTGTTTTTTTTTTTCTTTACCTTAACTATCTCTATTAGTGCCTCCTTCTACCTCTAAGAAACCAATGCCATTACTAAATTACCTTCTCTTTACCTCCAATACATGTACCTTAATGGGCCATATGATGTGATTTCATGTTTTCCTTTGTCTTTGGAGTGTTACAAACTGTTTGTGCATATATAACGTCCATAAAGTTGCAAATATTAAAGTCTCAAACCCAAAGATATATTCTTTCTCGTAGTTAAGACCAATCCACGCCTTCTTTAAACACTTAATTTTAGCACGCCTCCACAAATCTACGTCACTGTGTAGGATAACACCGCCCAAATGTTAACTATACAATAACTATACAAAATTGTCATTTCTATTCATTTTCCACTGATTTACAGATAATCAGATACTTACACACTACAGCTTCATGTGTGAGTCACATCTCCAGGCATAACGGCGTAAACTAGTTTTCTCCCTTGATGTCTCACCAGAGCCAGTCACAAACAAGGTTTAGGCACATCAAGCATACTGCATGTCTACTGGCTCACTGACCTTGACAGGATTGACACCTTATGTATCAAAATTTGGTATCGAATGACAATGTTTTTTGATACTCGATGGTATCGAGGCAAATCGGTTAAGGCCTAAAAAGTATCGAACTCAATACTAGCCCTACCAATACCTCTACATTTTTGGAACAATCAAGCATGAACACTTCCTCTATTACTAGTACCTCTATTCTACTTTTAATTCTACCACTACCTTTACGAGTACCTCTACCAATACATCTACTGTTACTTCCAACTCTATCAATACCTTTAACTCTACAAATTCCTCTACTTCTAACTCTATCTCTACCAGTGCATCTGTTTCTATCCCTAAGTCTACCAGTACTTTTAACAATCACTACCTCCTCTTTTACCTTACCACTTTTACTCTACCTCTACACTACTTTTACCTCTTCTTATACTGCTTTAACCACTGCCTCTAACTATACCTTTAATATCACCAATACCTCTACTTGTACCCCTGTCTCTGCCAATACATCTGCTTCTTCCTCTAATTATACCAGTAAATTTAACTCTAATTCAAATTCAACCAATATCTGTACCATTTACAACCCGAAATCATGAAAACCCGACATGTTTATACAGATACATTTTACACTTTTATCCACTAAAAGAGCTCATTTCAAATTTGTCTCAAAAAAGTCGGCACGGGGGCTGAAAAAGCAAGACATTTTGAAAGATTCAGTTGGGAGAACATCTAGCAACTAATTAAGTTAATTGACATCAGGTCTGTAACATAAAAGGGATGTTTTACTGAGGCAGAGTTTCTCAGAAGTTAAGATGGGCAGATGCTCTCCAAACTGTGAAAGAGTGTGTAAAAAGATTGTGGGATACTTTAAAAACAACATTCCACAATGTCAAATTGCAAAAGCTTTGCAAATCTCATCATCTACAGTGCATAACATCTTCAAAAGATTCAGAGAAATTTGAGAAATCTCTGTGCGTAAGGGACTAGGCCAAAGAACTTTGTTGGATGCCCGTAGTCTTCAGGCCCTCAGATGACACTACATCACTCATAGCATTATTCTGTCTTTGACATTATTAAATGGGCCCAGGAATACTTCCAGAAACCACTGTTGGTAAACACAATCCGCCGTCCCATCTGCAGATGCCAACTAAAGCTCTATCATGCAAAAAGGAAGCCATATGTGAACATGGTCCAGAAGCACTGTCGCATCATGTGGGCCAAGGCTAATTTAAAATGGACTGTTTCAAAGTGGAATAGTGCTACAAATCAAAATTGTAGCAGGCATAAAATTTGAAATGAGCTCATTTTGTGCATACAATTTTAAAATCTCTCAGTTTAAAAAAATTTTTTTATGCTATCCATGTTCTATTGTGACTAAAATAGTGGCTCATGTGATTTGAAAGTCTTTTAGTTTTTATTTCATTCAAATTTAAAAAAAAAATCCAACATTTCCGGAATTCGGGTTGTACCAATATTTTGTTCAGTACCTTTACATCTTACATAACATCCTGAAATAACCTGATAATAGACGGGTCAAGAAGATGATGAATGGAAGGGGTACATCCATTTTATTAAAATAAAAATATAAAATATTAATATACTTAAATAATAAAATATGTATGAGTACTGAGGAAGCAGTAACCTCAGAGAGGATGCATACAGATATACAGATTGTCCTGCACATTATTCATGTATTAGTCAAATAAAAATACCATGAAGAAACAAGACAGCAGTGAGCTAACAAAAACACAGCCTGTAAATCATGCGGAGCACTGTGGATCAAAAGACATCACTTTACACGGCATGTTAAAGCAACCTGAGAGTGAATAAAGGTGCACCGGCGTCCCTGACTCAGTTAAATTAACTCATTGAGAATGAGCAGAGGACAAGAGCGCTATATTCTCATTAGAAATGAGAGAGTCCACAGCAGAGCCATATTTCACTGTCACTTCGCCCTATTCATAGCATGTGCCTCAGACTGCGGATGCATGTTTGAGCCACTGTGAACATATGTGTGTTTTCCTGGAATAAAGGGCAAACTAGAGGGGAAACTTTGCTTAATGTTAACGTCATCAATCTCTCCGTCAGCTGATATCATTAGAGGCGACAAGAGCTTCCAAGATTCCCTAGATCTACTGAGAATTGTGGGTATTCTATTTTATAGTATATTGCTTTTTTTAAAGAAGACCTGACTTATGTAACTTACAAGCTCTGTAACTTACAAACATCCTACTCACGGGTGCTTTTTTTCCCTTTCTTTGAAGGGAATGGAACATTTGAAATAGGTCAAAACACTGCAATTTACACTCATGTTAAGATTGTGATTGTCATTGTTTCTCCCTTATGAAAATTAACCATTGTGAGTTTAATGTCATTGTTTCTCCCTAATCAAGTCAAGAAAATTAACCATGAGTTTAATAGTTGAGCTTTATTAAATCAAGTCAAGTCAAGTTGAGCTTTATTGTCATTCCACTACATGTGTGGACATATAGTGGGACGAGATGTCGTGCCTCACAGGACCACGGTGCTACATAAATACAGATATACAACACGAAGTAAAACAGTATAAACCTATACACAAACTAACCTACTGTCAGCTTTGACTATAAATGTATATTAACCATGTGTAGTAATGGATTGAATTTGTATAATCACAGTTTTACTACAAATACTATGGTTAGCATAGCAAAACCATGGTTAATTTGTCATTATTATGGTTTAACTACAATAACATTTTTTATATATTTGTAGTAAAACCATGGTTATTATTGAACCTTTTTGTTGGAGTGAAATAGATAAATAAATGCACATACAAATTAAAACATAAGTGTTAGCATGTTACTAAGCTAAACACATAATGCTGTTGTGTTGGCTATCTTGGAGCTGCCAAATGTAAATAAATGCCACTTGTTTTGATATTTTGTTATATAATGCAATAACATTCAGGCATTTTTAAATATGTCCAATAGTTTTTGAAGCCACTGTGTGTCAATCATGGTAATACAAGTACAAGTGAATAAGCCTTGAAAACAGCCAAAGAAAATTCACTCTGGAACTGAAAGGATGAATCCCAGAGCTGAACACACACAGGAGGCAGGGCACTTTTTATAATAGCAAGCAACATAATGGATTATATAGGTCAGCCGAATGCTGGTGTATTTTTCATGATCACTTTTAGCTGGGTGGCTTATTCTTTTTTTGTTCAGTCAAATTAATGAAATGTAAAGACAAAAGGGACATTCCCCTAATGAGCATAACCATGACATATCTTTTGAAAACCCCAAATTGGTGTGAAATAAAATAGAAACCGTTTACTGTATTTTTGTGGCAGAAGAAATTGCAGGTATGTGTACTGTAGCTGGGTTATCATCAATAAATGCAATGTAGTCACTATATATGATAATCTCCTGCATTTAACTAAGTATAACTAATCTACATTTTGATTTTACTGTCAAACACAATCAAAATTCAATATGATCTGTCCGGTTCTCATCATTTAAATAGAGATGCAGCAGTGTTTACATAGCATTAAATACAATAGACCATATGGAGTCTTTAATTCACTCTGCGCAAGGTTTACAGCGGCAAATAAAAAAAGCTAGTCTATGATTTTTACGACAAGATTACCGGTGCTTTTTCATGACACCCTGGTGACTGGAGCCTCTAAACGTGACAATCAAAACAGTGGTGCTCGACTCCGGAGTGTAACGGCATTAAAGGAATGTGAAGTGGGTGACGGTGGGAGCCGGATATGTCATTAAACAGTTTGACGCTGGCTTAAACCATCTGTCAGTGGGCGTTTTCACCAAATTTCAAGGACAAGATCTAAATCATAGTGGATGTGTTAATTGTTCTACCGGTGGATGTCTGGAATACCAAAAGGGGTTGAAAACCGCTTGTAATGTGATGGTTTCAAGTGAAGCTACTGTATTGGAAGTGCTTGCTAATGCAAACCATCTAGCAATCACTCAAAAATACCCCCGGAACTCACCTTTATAATGACTGGCAACACAGTGTGTATCAAGTCATTATGTTGGCTTCTTCTTCTACAACCACCAAACTGTAACGAAGAGGCAGTGAGGTTAGATCCAATTGCAGCTTTAATACAGACAAGGGGTGGTCAGACAGGCAATGGTCAAAGGTAGTAACAGGAGTAATGAAGGCAAGGCAGAATCAACAACAGGAGCAATGCAAAGGTCGGGGCAGGTGGCAGACAGAGAGGATATCTAAAGGCAGGCAGGGTCAAAAGGCAGGCAGGGTCAAAAGGCAGGCAGCAAACGGTCAGCGTAAATAGGCAGTCCAGGTGAAAACAGGGAAAATGCTCAGAATGTCAGCCAGTGCGAAACAAGACTTCGCGGTGAGTGCAAGGAAGTGAGCTGCTTATATGTGTGTGTGTGAATGAGGTGCAGGTGTGGTGAAACAATCAGGGTTGATGAGTGAATGGTGACAGTTGTGTGATTGGTGTAATGGAATGTGTGGGTGCAGTGCATGATGGGAGATGTAGTCCATGGGTGATGTGCAGTTGTAGTGAGTGGCAACCAGATTCATGACACAAACTCAGGTCAGACCTTCAGACGGGTGTGACTCGGGGTGCTGTATCTTCTCTAACTGATCTGACTTTCGAATTTACAAAAATATCCTATAAGCTTTCATTGAGGGGGTCAAAACTTTTGTACAGCAAGGCGTATAGTGTATTTAAGACGTATATTACTAGAGTAATATAGTATACCAAATTTTGGTATACCAAATCTTAATGAACATCCTAGGACAACATGTTAAATCATGCTAGCAACATGCTACATCATGCCAGCAACATGTTAATTCAAGCTATCGATGAATTAAACAGTGGTGGACAAAGTACACAGATCAAGTACTTGAGTAAAAGTACAGATAGGTATAATAAAATATTACTCCAGTAAAAGTAAAAGTACTGCTTTTTCAATTTTACTCGAGTGAAAGTACAAAATTACTCAATTTTTTATGTACTTAAGTAAAAAAGTACTGATAGACAGATTTATTTTGCAATTTTATATAGACTACTTTATTTAATTTTATATTAGCACATATTTTTATAATCATACTGCCCAAAATACCTGGGTTTTTCCCAAAATAACCACTATATGGAGTCAAGATATATATTTTGTTGATAAGGACTACGTTGATGAGAGTGATGTAGTAATGTTCACTGTGAAGCTTACACTGCCATGTACCTGAGAGAAAACAGATTTCACCATCTAATTTTCACCAGTAAGAAAAAAGTGTTTTAGAACTTGTTGTTTTGCAGAACGTCAGTTATATATGACATTAGAATTAGGCCTGAAATTAGGAAGAACATTTTAAGGAAAATCTAATTATATTTTCATAATGATTTTTTTTTCTTCTCAAACCTTGTCTGTGGTGTAAAAACACCCCTGGCCAAATGCCCCCAGAAGGCATCACTTCCCACTCTGATAATTACTGTAGTTACTACGTTCTGAACATCACATCCTTTCTTTTTCCCTCAGATTAAATCTATCTAGGTGGCTGAATAAAAATATTTGGACTTTATATCTAAAAATTTCCTCAACTTAGCACCAGCAAGCTTGTTAGCTAGACAGTTAGCATCAGCTAACAATATTTACTTATTTTCAGTATGGTTATGAATAAACATTCATATCTGTCTACTCGGCTAGTTGATCTAAACAATATAAAAATGTATACTGTTGATAAACAATATAAAAACAGACGTCGCATAGGTCTAAATGCATGGCATTTTAATAAAACTGCTAACGTTACAGCAGCGGGGAATATGAACGTGCATGAGTCATTTTATTTAATCAGTGTTATTTTAATGTTTTGTTTTTTGACCTAAAACATAACGTTAGAGACACTGATGTTGATCTGTCTGCATTCAAGCATTTCAGTGGGCTTAAATAGATCACCCTTTACAGCAGATTTAGTTCACAAACAACTGACAGTTTTGACCTAAATATTATTTTCAGTTACAATAATTAATCCTAAAATTCAACATTAGTAACTTACTTTTCACAGCATCAGTAGCGCGCGCTCACAAGATCTCCCGGTTCTTTACTTGTGAGTTCAGTTCACTGAAGAAGACTCGCTCTAAACGGATCATTTGAATCAGTGAGTTTTCGACTCGAGAACAGCTGCAATCGGATCATTGCAATTCGAGAATGAATCGTTTCTTGCGATTTGTGAACCGATTTAACAGGTTCATTGAAAATAATCAGTTTGTTCATGAATCAGACAACACTTCTGCGTCTCGGAGCACGTGATGTATTATAAGGAGTAACGCTATGTTTTATGAAATGTAGTGAAGTAAAAAGTATGATCTTATGCTTTGGAATGTAGTGAAGTAAAAGTAAAAGTTACTCAAAATAAAACTACTCCAGTAAAAGTACAGATACTTGAAAAATTTACTTAAGTACAGTAACGAAGTAGTTTTACTTTGTTACTGACCACCACTGGAATTAAATCATGCTAACAACATGTTAAAATATGCTAGCATCATGTTAAATCATGGTAGCAACATTTTGAATCATGCTAGCAATGTGATAAATCATACTGGCAACATGTTAAACCTTAGCTAACAACATGCTAATTCGTAATGTCAATTTGTGCTAATGTTACTTTGTGGTAGCAATGTATTAAATCATGCAAGCAACATGTTAAAACGTTAAATATGTTAGAAGTCTGTCAAATCATGCTAACAATGTTAAATCATGTTAGCAGCATGTTAAAAGTGTTAGCAACATCTTAAAACATTCTAGCAATGTGCTAATATTGCTAATTGTTCAAACAAGGCTCTGTCAAGCCAACATCAAAGTTTGTTTACAAATTTTACTCATCTAGTAAGTTTTTACCAAACGTTGCAGAGACTATGTATTATAAACAAGTGAACTATCTAGATGGTGTTTTTGGCTTCGTACATGAACTGAGCATATCAATAGTGCCCAAAAATATCTGGGTAGGCAGTGCACATGGCTATATCCGAAATCGCCCCATATAGCCTCATTCACTATTCCCTATATTAGTCCACTCATAGAGTTCACTTGAAGGAGTGAATGAAAACGAGTGATTGAATTCAGACACTTAGTGCACCGGAAGGACTGACGCTTTTGCATAGTTTGCTTGCTGTATAATAATTAGGGGTGGGCATAGATTAATTTTTTTAATCTAGATTAATCTAGATTAATTTTGGAATTAATCTAGATTAATCTAGATTAAAATGGCTCATTTGAATTCTGCCGAAGGCATTCAGAATATGTGTGCTACCCAAATAATGACTAAAAGTAAGTCTTTGAGAACGGGTTTCTCAAGCCAGGTGGCGCATTAGACCAGGGGCTCATCTCCTGTTTCCAAAATGCATCACAAACTGCTTGAGAAAGCTGTTCTACTATGATAATTGGTGATGAAAATAAACTATGTTCAATAAGATGTACTTGTGTTTACTAACTGTTTATTCAGTTAAACATGAATTTTGAACTGTAGGCCTACATAAGAGGTCGTGATGAACTGTTTACAGTTTCCATTGGGAAGCTTCTTAAAAATAAATTTTCCCTGAAGCAAACCCGGCGGCTTCATAGCTGCATCCATGTTAGCACGTCACGTCTGATGTGGTAATTTCACAGTAACGTTAGGCATACACACAGGTTCGAAGCAGAGGGTGACACGGGAGTGAATTCTCAAGTTCACGAGACCTAAAGCGCATCCTGTTTGCTTAAAAGCGCAACGTTTCGTTGTTATTCTGAGTGCACACAAATAAACGTAGAGTCTTTACAGATTCGAAAGATGTATTAGGCTACTTTCATCTGTATGACCAAAAATGACGGAGATTTTAAGAGCAAGTGAGCGCACCGGAGCCTGTCCTGCAGCAAACGCGCTTCCACACAAACACTTCAATAGCGCACATTTCTCTAGGTTAACATCATATTGAGCGGCCATGTAAAGTTGCTACTACATACATCGTTCAGAGGAAAAGCCATATTTGAGGTTGATGAATGATAGGTGAGTGTTTGGATGTCCTGCCCGATTGTATTACCACATAGACCACCCGTTAACAATCTGTCCATCACGGACTGCGAGCCTCTAGTTCGAAGACTCGTTCTCGCCCCCTACAGTGCAATTCGGCTAGGTATACATCAGCGCTAAAATATCAGGGTGAAAGTCATCATAGCTTGCGTAGTATAGACCCAGCTCCCAACCCAACTTTGAGAATAGATTAACGGCGATATTTTTTTTATCGCCGATAAGAGTCTCGCGTTAACGCAGCACGTTAACGCCGATAACGGCCCACCACTAATAATAATCATTTGAAACGGGCAGCTCCAGTAGTAAGATTAAAGGATTTATCTTGAACTCTGTCACGGAAATATTTTATAAACCCTAATAGTCAATTTTCGGTGAATTTGCACCCGTGTTGTATTACGCCGTGGATGAGCGCTTCTAAAATAAATGAATGGATGATTCAGTTGCGGGAATTAAATCAACACGTGACTCTCACAGTGCATTATGGGGATTCTATAGCCGTTGAGTGTACATTGGTTGTATACTCGTTTTTGTGGTGCATTGTGGGATTGAATGAGTGCACTCAAGAAAATCCACTATGGTTTCGAACACCACTTAAAATGGCTGTCCCCTTAAATAGTGCACTATTTGAGGGTATAGGGGGCGATTTTGGATACAGCCCATGTTTCAGAGATTCACACTCAGTATTGAGTCTTGCTGTCAGGGTCAGGGGTCCCTCCAACTTTGTGTTCTGCTTAATTTCAATGCTTTTAGCTCTCATATGGGCCAGTAAAATATTGATAACTAAAATCAGGCAGGTTGTAAGTGTTTCTGGCCGGGGTTCAGCAGAAAGTAATAATGCAGAGCAGAGACGCTGGCTGAGCTCCAGAAACTGATCTGACCACATACTGAGAGAGCCACATGTTATGTCTCATTGAGACAATAAGAACGGGCCTCCAGAAACTCTCTCTCTCTCACACACACACACACACACACACACACACACACACACACACACACACACACACACACACACACACACACACACACACACACACACACACACGTTGGTTTTTATGGTTTACGGGGACTTTCCATAGGCGTAATGGTTTTTATACTGTACAAGCTGTATGTGCTATTGACCTACACCTACCCTACACCTAAACTTAGCCCTCACAGGAGACGGTGCATTTATATTTTCCCTCAAAAAAACTCACTCTGTATGATTTATAAGCGTTTTAAATTATGGGGACACTGAAAATGTCCTCATAAATCACCTTCTCCTTGTAATACCTATGTCATACCCATGTCATTATACAAATTTGTGTCCTCATAAACCACATAAACATGCCCACACACACACACACACACACACACACACACGAGCCAATGAGCTCGCTGCTCACCATTCAAATATATGACTAGAGCTTGCTGTAGCAGTTTCACCTGTATAGATCTGCTAAAGGGTGATTTCATGTGTTATATATGGACATTACCGCGGGAAGTAGGGGTGCAGATCCTGAGGGTGCTGCAGCACCTCCTGGTGTGTAGCTGGTGGTGCGGTGTCAAATTTTTTTTATGAAAATGTTGTAAAAGAAAATAAAAACAACTCATTTGATTACTTTGTATATTAATTAAAATTAAAAGAAAAAAGAAGCCTAAGTCTACAATGACAATAAGCAACAGTAGAACATGAATTAAGTTGAATCAAATTGATTGTGACAGTCGTTTCAACTTAAACTTAAAAAAAAGGAAATCTTTTGTTGCCATGACTTTTTGATCATATTATTTCCTGCACCGCGTCGAAATCAAGAATTAACGTCCATTTTTACAGCCATCGCAAAGATACAGCAGAGAACGAGCAAGAGTGTCTATTTACCTCAGCAGTAACCAATCCCGCATTATCACATCTGCAGCGCTTATTCTGATCTTTAACGTGAGATATTTCCTATTCTTGGAACAAAATTAATGCTTAAGTTTGATTCAGTATTACTCTTGATGAAAAATTTGAATTAAAATCCCACACATAACTTCAGCAATGCTACATTGACAAAGCCGCTTATACAAACCCGATTCCAAAAAAGTTGGGACACTGTTCAAATTGTGAATAAAAAAGGAATGCAATAATTTACAAATCTCATAAACTTATATTTTATTCACAATAGAATATAGATAACATATCAAATGTTGAAAGTGAGACATTTTGAAATGTCATGCCAAATATTGGCTCATTTTGGATTTCATGAGAGCTACACATTCCAAAAAAGTTGGGACAGGTAGCAATAAGAGGCTGGAAAAGTTAAATGTACATATATGGAACAGCTGGAGGACCAATTAGCAACTTATTAGGTCAATTGGCAACATGATTGGGTATAAAAAGAGCCTCTCAGAGTGGTAGTGTCTCTCAGAAGTCAAGATGGATCACCAATTCCCCCAATGGTGCGGTGAAAAATAATGGAGCAATATCAGAAAGGAGTTTCTCAGAGAAAAATTGCAAAGAGTTTGAAGTTATCATCATCTACAGTGCATACTATCATCCAAAGATTCAGAGAATCTGGAACAATCTCTGTGCGTAAGGGTCAAGGCCGGAAAACCATACTGGATGCCCGTGATCTTCGGGCCCTTAGACGGCACTGCATCACATACAGGAATGCTACTGTAATGGAAATCACAACATGGGCTCAGGAATACTTCCAGAAAACCTTGTCGGTGAACACAATCCACCGTGCCATTCGCCGTTGCCGGCTAAAACTTTATAGGTCAAAAAAGAAGCCATATCTAAACATGATCCAGAAGCGCAGGCGTTTTCTCTGGGCCAAGGCTCATTTAAAATGGACTGTGGCAAAGTGGTAAACTGTTCTGTGGTCAGACGAATCAAAATTTGAAGTTCTTTTTAGAAAACTGTGACGCCATGTCATCCGGACTAAAGAGGACAAGGACAACCCAAGTTGTTATCAGCGCTCAGTTCAGAAGCCTGCATCTCTGATGGTATGGGGTTGCATGAGTGCGTGTGGCATGGGCAGCTTACACATCTGGAAAGGCACCATCAATGCTGAAAGGTATATCCAAGTTCTAGAACAACATATGCTCCCATCCAGACGTCTTCTCTTTCAGGGAAGACCTTGCATTTTCCAACATGTTTTTTTTCCACACAGTGGTAAACATGGCCTTGTCCCAACTTTTTTGAGATGTGTTGATGCCATGAAATTTAAAATCAACTTATTTTTCCCTTAAAATTATACATTTTCTCAGTTTAAACATTTGATATGTCATTCTATGTTGTATTCTAAATAAAATATTGAAATTTGAAACTTCCACATCATTGCATTCTGTTTTTATTCACAATTTCTACAGTGTCCCAACTTTTTTGGAATTGGGTTTGTATTGAACACACAACTTTTATTAACTGACTGAATAAGACATCTGCCCGCATTGTAACAAATAAAAGGTTTTTGAATTTTCCACTTACTTCAAATGAATGCTTAGTTTGGCTCATTATTATTATTATTAATACAAATGATAAAAAGATATACAATAAAAAAAGGAACATTCTCTTAAACTTTGAACTTTTATTAACAATATGAATAAGGGAAATAAGTTTACCCGCATTATAACACAAATAAATAAATATTATTTGGATTTCCCCTTTCTTTAAAACAATCGTAGTTTGGGGTTCATTATTAGCCTATTAATTAAAACACATCAGCCATAAAATAGTACAATGGCAAGTTCGCATAGGCCTATATTAAACATATAACTTTTATAAACAAAAGGAATACGATGGATATAGTCTACTTGTGTTGTATAAGATCTTTTCCCTATGTTAAAACCAATGCGTTGTGGTTCATTTATTTATTTTTAATAAAAACAACAACAAAAATGAATAACTCGCTTATATTAAATTAAGAAATTAAACTTTTATTAACAACAATTGCGCTTTTGGATCAGTGTCTCAGTGTCTCGCATCACTCTTGTCACGTGACCCACCCCCCCACCCGCGATCAAAATACGTTCCCGCGGCTATGTATATGGAGGTTATTTCATATATGTCATATTTACAATATTAGTATTTCTACATGCTCACAGCAGCATGCTGTGGATGTGTTGCAGTAACGAGTCTCAGTACTTGCTCTGCAGCGGCAGCGGCGTAACAGATCACATTAATGTAGTATTCATAACAGAAGTACTGAAGTTATTTGAATGATTATTATTATTATTATTTGTGGACTTGACCAACAAAATACATCAATTTTGGCAAAAATATTTTGCTTTTGAGTTTCCATTTCTGATATCTGATAATGTTATCTGATGACTTAATTTGAAAGACAATTTCTGTGTAAACACAAACAAATAAATTAAGTGTAAAACAATTATGAAAGGAAAATTATTACTACTAATAATAATAACAATATAAAACATACTTCTACTAATGATAACACAATATAACTAATAAAACAATAGAAAAAAAACAATAAATAGAATATAAAGGCATATAATAGGAATGTAAAGATTAAAATATATTAAAAGGGGGGCAACAGCCCCTGTCTCCCATAAGTGTGTTGCATTTGCGTTTATGCATAATAAACATAAAAATAAACACAGATATGACAGACAGAGCCTCGCTTAAAGATGCATCCTCTGTCATGTGCATCCTCTCACATCACACGCTGTTTGGCTGCTTAGCGCTTGAAATCATAATGACATTATTTTCAGCATTGTTCAACTTCTAGTGTCTCAAATCTGGACCCGAGGGTGTGAGCGCACCTCTATAATCACAGCAGACAGCACATCACTGCCCCGGGACACATTAAAATGGCTCATTCCTCTCTAACTCTTCACAAACTGCCCTCCGTGGCTGAATTCAGGTGATGCTCATCAAATCATTTTGCTCTTTCATCAAAATAAAAGCATAACTTGGACTTAGTAAGTTAAAATGCTTCATAAGGATTTCTACTGTAGCACAAGACAACAGACGATTTCGGGTTTCTCGATATTTATATATGTATATATATTAGGGCATAGATTAATTTTTTTAATCTAGATTAATCTAGATTAATTTTGGAATTAATCTAGATTAATCTAGAAAAAATGGCTCATTTGAATTCTGCCGAAGGCATTCAGAATATGTGTGCTACCCAATAATGACTAAAAGTAAGTCTTTGAGAACGGTTTCTCAAGCCAGGTGGCAATTAGACCAGGGCGCATCTCCTGTTTCCAAAATGCATCACAAACTGCTTGAGAAAGCTGTTCTACTATGGAATTGGTGATGAAAATAAAACTATGTTCAATAAGATGTATTTGTTTTACTAACTGTTTTTCAGTTAAACATGAATTTTGAACTGTAGCCTACATAAGAGGTCGTGATGAACTGTTTACAGTTTCCATTGGGAGCTTCTTAAAAATACATTTTCCCTGAAGCAAACCCGGCGGCTTCATAGCTGCATCCATGTTAGCACGTCACGTCTGATTGGTATTTCCAGTAACGTTAGGCATACACACAGGTTCAGTGACACGGGAGCTGTTTCAACTTCACCTAAAGCGCATGTGTTAACATTCTGAGTGCACACAAATAAACGTAGAGTCTTTACAGATCGGAAGATGTATGTTTATTGATATATATGAGATTTTAAGAGCAAGTGACGCACCGGAGCCTGTCCTGCGCAAACGCGCGTCCACACAAACACTTCAATAGCGCACATTTCTCTAGGTTAACATCATATTGAGCGGCCATGTAAAGTTGCTACTACATACATCTTTCAGATGAAAAGCCATGTTTGAGGTTGATGAATGATAGGTAGCGTTTGGATGTCTGTCCGATTGTATTATGACCAGCCGTTAACAATCTGTCCATCACGGATGCGAGCCTCTAGTTCGAAGACTCGTTCTCGCCCTACAGTGCAATTCGGCTAGGTATACATCCGCGCTATATCAGGGTGAAAGTATATAGTGCGTAGTATAGACCCAGCTCCCAACCCAACTTTGAGAATAGATTAACGGCGATATTTTTTTATCGATAAGAGTCTCGCGTTAACGCAGCATAACGCCGATAACGGCCCACCACCAATGTCTTGGTTTGTATTTTAAAGTCTAGTGAAGAGTGTAGGATAGCAGAAATATGATTTAAAATCATTTCATGAATAAAACCAGCATCATTAATAAAGCAGCATCACTGTTTCTATTCATATTTATCAAACATGTTTCAGTGCATCCCACTGAGCTCTTATCTATTTGAGTGCAGCATTTATTAAGACAATAAAAATCCCTGCTAGCAAAGGAAATATGTCAGCAGTTTCAGACTCCCTCTGTCTCTGGATCAGGTCTCCGCAGAACAGACAGACTCTGAAAGTCAAGCAGATAGATAGAGTCGAGCTTCTCCGTATAGATAAACATATTCAAGGGCTCAAAGATGCTCACATTTAAAGCTGATTATGAATCCTATCTGCAATAAGTGCTTTAAAGATCAACTAAGACGCAGCCGTCAGAGTCTTTGTTTTTGGGACACTGACTGTTGTCCTGCTCCTCTTTTGTCTTATGATAGAAAGGCTTTTTGTTTGTTACGCTGTATAAAGTCAAGATGTGCACTAGTTGTGCAAAGAAACCATTTCTACGTCAGCTAACCATTCAATAATTCACTGGTTGGTGTATAATTTAGATGTCACACGTAACCCGTCTTAGGGAACATAAATATATTTACACTTTAGTTTTTGTTATTTCTTTGCAAAATATGTTTTGTGCATTTGTGTGTGTGTGTGTGTGTGTGTGTGTGTGTTTGCTTTTATCAAGAGGATTGTTTATCAAGAATGCAATGAAAGGAGTATTAAATTGTTTTGAATTATGAATATGTATCTCTAGGGTTTAGCCATTGTTTCTTTTCTTTCGCATTAAGGCTCTCGGTCCTTTGAGAGCTAAAACTATAATTACAGAAATCCCACATTAATGTCTGTATTTTAACTCTATGTTTATCTTTGTAGGATAACTCTAATTATTATTATTTTTTTATCTTAAATAAAAAAGCAGTTTTCATGTGTGTTTCTGAGTGTTTCCTCGACCACGGACACCTTTATGTGATTGAGTAATTGAGGTTTGTTTGTTTGCTATATGAAAGTTGAGAGCTTTTTACCATGATCATGATTAAGTATATGATTATTATAATATACGTTTACCATTTAAATGCACTTTATCTACAAATTATTAGATATAGAGCAAACAGATCCAGACTTTGACATTTTAAATATGAAAATCATACACAAAATAATAATATTATATTTTTAAATAATTATAATATAAATGAGTGAAATAAACAAACCATTGTAACATTTATTGTGTTAAATTATTTATTGCATATACTTTTAGAACATTACAATTTACTTATTTATTTATTATAATATTTTTTTTAAATAAATTACAGCGGTCACATTCTTGTGGTGTCATTTAACAATTTAGCACCTTTTTTTTCTTTCTTTTCAAAATGTAGTATAACACTGAATTGCATGTAAAAAAAACAGTTGTCAAAAGTGTCAAGAGAAAAATATTCTATGCTATTTTGAAAGGTGATTAGTCCCACACACAATCATCAAATGATCGAACGTCTCTATTCATATAGATACACTTGTTAATCGTGGTATCATTACTGTGCAAATATGAGTGATATTGAGTGAAGTGAAGCTCATGCTGAGCTGCATGCAGTAAACGCATCAGCTGGTCAGAATACAGCTAGCAGCAGTGTTAATGATGCTAATAGCGAGATAGAGGTCATAGCAGAGGAGAAATCAGCCACCAGCCAATCACGTCCAGCTTCCGCTGTAGGTGAAAGCCGCTAATCTCAGAATTGTGAGGGATTAGGATATAACTATATTGTCTGTTTGATGAGGGATTATTAAGAGTAAATCCAGTTCTTCATATGGGATTCCTCATGTGAGATAGCACACACACATTTGTATTGACAACTAAAATGTCTCCACTAAACCACCCTGGTCGTTGCTGCACACACACACACACACACACACACACACACACACACACACACACACACACACACACACACACACACACACACACACACACACACACACACACACACACACACACACACACACACACTTAATTTAATTGGTTTAAAGCTTCTAAATGTACAAATATATATTTGTTACATAGTGCATAATTTTATATTTAAAAATAATATTTAACATAATAATATTATATACAAGATTATTTCAAACTCTAGTTGCATTACCAAATGAGCAGCAAATATTACAAACAACTGTAATTTAACAAAAACAATAAAATGCACAAATGTACATTATTCCATATTTACAAGTTATGCAGGGATTCACAAACTCCTAAGACTATTATGTATCAATATTGTACAAGACTATCCTATTTTAATCAATGTAATAAACAAGTTAGGTCACAAATAATCTAAAAGTCATCAAAAAGTAGTCAGATTATATTTCCTAAAATGTGTAATGTAATAGATTACATTGCTAACTACAATTTTTGTCATGTAATTTGGAATCAGTAACAGGCTACAATTTGTCAGTAATCTACCCTGCATATTTTTTTGTGTGTATTAGAGGATAGATAGACATATTTATTTTGCTTAGTAATGCACTTAAAACTGTTTCAAATCTAATACCAAGTCACAAGTCAACCCGTTTTATCCAATACCAGTATAATTAAAAAAATAAAAGTAAACCCAGAGGTGCTTATGGGTAATTTTGAGTACATACCACGAGCTCTGCGCTGAGCCGCGCAGTAAAACACAAAGCTAATGTAATTATGGGAGTTTTCCAGCGCAGACGGAGGAGAGAGAGTGTGTCAAAGTAATGAATGAAAGCCAGCGTTAAATCAGCCGGAGATATTCCAGTCTGCCAGCTCCTCTCCTGCAAGCCAGCGCACGTGTTGACACTTTTTCCTCAGCGCCATTTAGAGCGAGTTGGCATCATTAATTGATGGTATTGCCAGTAAATTGGCAACAATGAAAAGACAAATTATGAGCGTTGCAGTGCAGCGCGGTATAGAAAGAGGATTTACAGTATTTGAATAATTTAGGTGCCGGTGGTTAATTTGACAGGATTGTTACTCTCAGGGAAGGCCCCGCTGCTTGAAGAATGAAGGACCGGGCTGCTCTGGTAATCAGCCGCTCTGCCAATCAATAAAGAAGTGCACGCTGCAAATTAAACTGTAAATTTGATTAGGGGGTGGTAAATATTTAGAGAGAGAGACAGAGAGAGAAAGAAAGAAAGAAAGAGAGTGTCAACGAATAAATCAAGAATAGTTCAGGAAATTGAATGAAAAAGTCAGTAGCGTGTGTTGTACGTCGAGGGCTTTTCACTCGGAGTAACTTTCATGGAGGAGCCTAAATAATAATGTCACAACATTATTCAAGAGTACTGGAACCGGAACCCTAATGTCAAAGCAATCGCTCGGTTGTTGACCTTGACAGCATGAAGTGAAATTAGCTGTGGATTGTCACACTATCATGAATGGATTATTGAAGACGTTCTGTATGAGGGTTTCTTCCAATTATGAGTTGTAGTTTATTTATAAAATGATATGATTTATATGCACATCTAATGCACTTGGCAATGGTAAACAAAGACAGTTACCGTGGGTTAATGAACTTTATTACTTGGCAGAAGAATTTCCCATGGCTTTTGCTAAGGCAGTGTTTGCACACCTTTTTCATTTTATGTGCCTCCTCAGGCCCATCCAAACCAGTGCCATGAGAATTGAAAGTATTGGATGAACAATCTGTCATAGTACAATTTGTAGATAAAGTGGAATGGAGGTAAACCTCTTACCCTCAGAAAAGATTGTATGAAATAATTGTGGAAATTGCCCAAAACTCACCAAATTGTAATATAGGCCTACTTATGAATTCTCATGAGAGTTTGTTGGCCCCATCCGTAAGGCACAAGCACCTTTCACTGCCACCAAACCAGAACTGCTCTTGAGTAAACTGTTGTCATGAGTTAAAGGTACTGTAATTTCACCTTAGTAGTTTAGTTTAAACCGTAGGCCATTGCGTTGTTTCTTTAAGACTGAAATATACAGTACATTAGATTAGTCATTAAACATACATTTTAATTGAACAACTTGAATATTTTGACATTGTACATACAGGTGAAATGTTTCCATATTGCAACCATCCAAAACACACGAACAACTATATAGCAATGTCCTAGAAACCATGCACAAAATATTTAACATGCCCCACTGAACACCTTAGCAACCCTATCATTGATTGTCTATAAGTTTTGTATCGGCATGCATCATTCTTAATAATATATATTTTTTTGTACTATTTGTTCATTTGATTCCTTTTATCATTTCTCTTTCGCTGCTGTTCTGCTAACCACACACTGCACTATTCACATTCCTGAAATTTTGATGAAATTTTGGCACTCATTTTCAATACATTTCGTAAGCTAAAGCAGGTTTATTTTCCATTGTCAATAGTGCAGCGATGTAGAAAACACTGCTCACCGAGCAGTTTTCTGTTGGTCAATGTGGCGTATTTGCTTGACCAAAGTGAACATGAGCTAAATCTGCATTGGGATGGCGAAGTCTTTTCACCCTCGTGTGAAATCGCCCACAATTCTTATTGAAATGAATGCATGAAATATTGCAGAGTAACAATAAATGTGACCACACCCTTAGTGCGTTATTTTTGAGAACTATGACAAATTCAAATGCAATTACCATGTTGAGGGGTGATTTACATCCGGTAATATATCTATGCAGAAGTGAAATCAAACCACAAACTGTAGCTACAAACTGCTGAATTTGTCTGGATTCAGTCAGATTTACTGAACAGAAACTGCTGCTTGTGCGTAAATAGCATCAAGCCCAACATGTGTCATTTCTAATCAATGATTATTGGTGATTCCATTATTTTATACCGCTTCGTAAAAGCTTACACTGTGAATGTTTGAGTCAATAAATACATTTCTACTACTTTTTCAGAACACTATGTGTGGCAAAATAGGCTCAAAGCTGAAACTCAAGTCACACTCACTTGTGCCCTATTGCTTTATTTTTAGTGCAAGTAATATGACTTACCATGATCCACGGCAGGCGGTCTTTCAACAGGCCAGATACTGGTACAGAATTCAAGATCTGGGCTGGTAACTCAAAGATGCATCCATTCTCTGCTTGTGTCTCTGAATCAACCATCCTGCATGTTGGGAGCAGAACACCTGGAGGAAACCCAAACCAACAGAGGAAACATGCAAACCCCATGCCAGGACTCGAACCAGGGACCTTCTTGGTGGAAAGCGACAGCGATTCCTATCGAGCCACCATAACTGAAAAATCCTATGTTCAAATTCACTTCCTTGCATTGCACCCTTTAGCAAGACACTTAACCTGAGATTGCTCAAGGCCAGTCATGCCTGTCTTAAGTGTATTGTAATTGGCATTGGATTAAAGCATCTACAGATGACTGATAACCAAACTTAACCCCCTAAAGTGGCCAACAGCCCCTTTGCCTGTTGTTTTTTAATATCAAAATACCCATTTATCTCATCTTGTCAAACGCAGTGACATAAATCCCTCTCCTGACTTTCCCAATGTCTTTGTCTGAACACAAAACAATTAAAAGACAAAAATGGTGCAATGCACTACTAGTTTTTCTGAAACTCTCATCCAAAAATCCAGCGTTGGTCTCATTTGCTGGATATTTTCCCTTTGTCAGAGCAATTGACAGACAAGGTCTTCCAGTCTGTCCCCTTTAGCACTACCTAGGGACCCTCAGTGAGAAGGACAGGGTGCGGGCCCTGGAAAATCGCACTTCTATCTTTGTTCACACTTTCCATTTCAAGGGATATTTATCTAATAAAGTCCCTGACTCTGTCTCTGCTCACCTCTGCCCGCTGCTGTGCTTCGGTTTCTACCTGGCACCTTTAATTATTTCATGCCTAGGAGACAAGTTTTAACCAGAAGTGGCAGGGAAGGTTGTCCCTGACAGCTGGAGATTATTAAAGTTAAAAACGCTGGGCTGAGGTGTTGTAACAGGTCTCCACACTGCTCTCCTGCAATGGGAACACCGCGCAAATAAGGGCCGAAGTTTAATTTATTGACTGGAAGGGAACATCAAGGAGTGTCTAGTGTCTCTTGAACACATATGCACACGCAGGAAGTGACACGGGGCTGGGGGACTTTGGCAGACGTACCTGGGGAGCAGCTGTGTGCGAGGAAGGCAAACTTCACTTTACTTCTCTCAGACATGGTCTTCAGTGCACACACACACACACACAGATGCGTATACGAACAGCCATGCAGAAAGGTGCTTCATTAGAGCCGTGTTTTTTGGTACTGCTCAACCCCCTGGTGACACTGGCAACTGCTCGGTTTGACTCTGTCAGAAATAACAACAAAAGTGCTTGTAGCATTTCCTGTAGATAAGTGCGTTGAAGGAGGGTACTACACACAGATCATACATTTTGAATTCAAGTCCCATCTGTGCCTCTAGACTAGCTCACGCCGTGAGACTAATGACAAACACATTCAAGCCTCAGTTGAGGCTCAAATAAATAAAAAAGTACATTTATACCAGTTTGGCAGATATACAAACTATACCAGTAAGATGCGCGGTGCTTCAGCGCTAGCGTTTTTAAAAGTTGTGCTATCATGTTTGTGCTGAATATATCAGAGCCGAATATATTTGCATCTTCAGTCATGCAGATGCACAAGGAGGAATGTCACGAAACATGCCGAGAACATGTTTACCCTGAAAAAATAAATTAAAAAAGATTTGTGGAAAGTGGAGGAAAATATCTATATTGTTTATTTAAATGTAAAATTGTATGTGAAATTGTGGCGTAGTTGTTGCAGTTGCTGATTTAAATAAAAAATAAAATACTATAACAGTTATGGGAATTTGATTTTGGGGTGAAATATGACCCAGACTCTTGTTCATGAGATTTACCCATGAGGCAAAATATTGACATGGGTAAACATGTGGAAACTTGAGCATGTGGCGCACAGTATCGCAAGCACGCGTTTGCCCAGAGGCCAACATGTCAGTGATTTACTGACTTAAGCAGCGATCACGGCATTAGCACATTCCACATGTCATACAAATACGAAAGCCATGGTTTCTGGAGTTTAATTTTATGTCTTTCTCATTCCAGACTCACCTAACCACTCTTGTTTTTTTCATATTCTACAGAGACACTTAAGCCATGCTGAACAATGCCTGAATATCATTGCTCTAGTTAAAAACCAAAGTAAGTTTCATCTGCAAATTAATGCTTTGAAGCAGCTGGTGTTTTAGTGATTTTAGTGGATGTATGAATCATGTGTAATATTAACAATGAACATGATTCACTAATTTTTCACAACCCAAATTTTTGTTTTCATTTTTTCATCAGTACTGTATCTACTGTATTGTTTTATCATTTCAAATGTATTTTTTTGTATCATTTTTTGTCAAATGTTTTGTTTAAAATGCGTTCAGATTTGGTTTGGTTTCAGTTTTGTAATAAGTTAAGTTAATTTTCATGAAATGCAATCTCCGTGTCGAAGACTGACATATTAACATGCACATAGTCAATCTGCACAAAACTGAAATCAGTTTTCTGGATCAATGAACTGAAATCAATTTCTGGATTCAGTCAGATTTACTGAATAGAATTGTGCAGAAATATCATCAAACCAGACAGATGTAATTTAATTTATATGTTTATGTTCAAATATTTGTTCACATTGTCATTGTTTGACATGGGGGTTTTCATTTAATGTATGCCTAATTAGAAGACCCTTTTGTGAACAAAGCTCTTTATAATATAAATATAATTATATAATTTAAAGCATACAGAGACCTATTGTCTCTAGAATAGAATAGAGATTCATTGTTTGATTACAATATTTAAGTTATTTCCCAAAATGAGTAATTGCTTTTAAATTCTCATGATTTTTGCCATTACAGGCAAAATAAATTGTCCAAACTTTAAGAGTATTTCTAAATTTTTGAAGATTGTATTATTCTTTTTATTAGTGTTCTATTTTTGTTAACTTGAACGTATAATGCTGTTTTAAAATCTCTATGTTAAATTAGCGTCTTTAATTATGCTGTGCACCAAAGGAATGGGTGTAGAGTTTCTCAATGTATAAAGAGAGCGAGAGAGAGAGAGAGAGCGAAGAGAGAGAGAGAGAGAGAGAGAGAGAGAGGGAGAGAAAGAGAGGGAGAGAGGGGGAGAGAAAGAGAGGGAGAGAGGGGGAGAGAAAGAGAGAGAGAGAGAGAGAGAGAGAGAAAGAGAGAGAGAGAGAGAGAGAGAGAGAGAGAGAGAGAGGAGAGAGAGAGAGATAGGGAGAGAAAGAGAGGGAGAGAGGGGGAGAGAAAGAGAGAGAGAGAGAGAGAGCGAGCGCTCTATGGCCGAGTGTAATTAGATTAAATATAATTTAGTGTTATGGAGCACTGTTCAATAGGTTTCTCACTGGCTTTAATGAGCTGTCATCAGTACAATACACATTTTCTCGAGCAAGCACAGAGTCACATCACTATATTTAATCCCCTGCAGTTAGGCTAATATTATCGCCTCATTCCCACAGCACTGATTTAGGGGTGTGTAGGGGTTGTTACAGTGAAAAATAAAACACCCCCACACCTATTCATTTCACCCCCACCTCACAGACAACTAACCTAATCTGACTCAACTACACATTTAAAATGGCAACTTTATGAGGGTAGTTTATTCACAAACATGTATACTAAATGATTCGATTGCTCTACGTCCAATGCTTATTCATAAAATGCTACCAGATGTGTGTAAATGAAGAGAGCTCGCTGTGGACGTTCAGATAGAGCTCTGCTTTGGAAACCAGCAGAAAGTCTTGACGGAGGAGCGTTTGACTGTATCAGTTTTCGATGTCAAGTCATACAATAAAATAACTGGATTCTAAAAACAATATTTTTCAGGTTTATGCTTTTCACAATCACCCCCCCCCCCACGTAACTATAGGAGGAAACTCTGTTGAAAACCATGATGGTAGCAGTTTTTGACTAGTGGTTGTTATTTAGCTGTGGTGCTCATGTGGGTCACAGTTTGTCCTTCTTCATCACATAATGACACAAAGTTAAAGACATAAATAACAGAATTATATATATAACAAAATCGTAATGCTTGCAAAACAGGCAGTGTTGCTAAATGTGCACATAAGTACTGTGATACCTAGAAACAAAAGACCATGGGTCAGATGCATAAGATCCACTATGTGACTATAAGAGTGTTTCTTAAGAACTAGTTTGACTACCTAGCAGTTAGCCAAGAGGTACTTAGTCTTACTTTAATGATTCAAATTGGGCCAAGCTACCATTTTGTAATTGACTTTAAAAAGTTATGACCAGTCTTTAAGAAAACAAATTAGATGACTACATTTTTAAGACTAGTCTAAGCAGTTTATGCAACCGGCTACAGATCTTAAGCATTAGACAGATGCGATCAGACTTACAGGTGCTACTTAAATGGTTGCCAAAAGTTAATCTCACCCAGTCCAATCATACAAAAAAACCTGTCTTTTAGAAGTCATTCAATTTCATATAAATTTGTTCAATGTGATTTGTCTTAAAATGTATGGTTTGGATGATAAAATCAGCAAAATAATAAATAAATAATAATAATACAAATATATATAATATATATATATATATGACTCGTTGTCTCAAACTTCACCTGTCAGTTGTGTGTAGAATGTATAGTGCATTATAAAGTAGTTTTAATGCATTAATTAAGCCCTGCAATGCATCTTATAATGCCTTGTACAATCTTATGAATAATTGACACAAAATACAACTTTTTAATTGATTGTTACACTGTGCATTTTAAATTTGGTTATAATTATTTATACCATTTAATAACCCTTTATAAGGCATTATAAAAAAAGGCTTTAAGTAAAGTGTTACCGAAAATCCTTACGAGAAAAAAATAAATTCCACCTAAAAATCCAATATCCTTCGGCACCAAAGTGATTCTGCCGAAAGAAGAGTTTTGTGCCTTCTGTTTGGTGCCAGATTGGACATCCAAAAATTCTGCTTGGTGATTTATACAATCTTAAATTGTATACAAATTTATGCAGTTCATAAAAATGTTAATTCATGTATTTTAATGCAAATTGCATATTATATATCAAATTATATTTCTGAAGCAAAACATAAATTAAATGTTTTTTTTTTTTCTTTGGCTAATTCGTTACTATATAGTTGGCAAGAGTAGTATGTGGGAAGGGTAGTATGTCCTAAATCATATAATCATGTCAACCCTGCTGAAAAAAGAAAACATCTTAAACCAGCCTAAGCTGATTTGGTGGTTTTAAACTGGTTGCCAAGCTTGTGGTCAGCTGGCTTAGTTGGGAGGACAGCTGGTCTTCAGTCAAGGCTTATATAAAAATACTGTTTAATTCTTACTTATCTATTAATGCTACCAGCTACAACAGCAAGAAGTGACAGACACTTGCAAAACAGCAGCCCCTTGGTGGATTCTAGCATGACATCGATTCAGCATTTCAAGTTCCAAGCCTTGAACCAAACCAACAAAATGTATCACAACATTGTAGCATTTGAGTACAAGCAAAAATAAATGGTCATAAATGGTTTCAGTTAAGTTTGAGAAACCCTGCTCTAAGGTAAAGACACACAAGTGATAGCATAACAGCTGCTGGAAAGCAGTTTTATGGTAATTCTGAAGTAAGGAGGAAGAGGTAGGTAAAGGTAGCACGCTCTGCAGTGCAGTTGGTGTGCCAGGATAGTCAAATCAGTGACAGCCTTTTGATGGTAAATCTCCCATGTGAAAGCGAGAGTGGACCCTTCACCAGAGTGTCTAACTAATCGCCATCTTCGTCCAATCAGCTGTCATCTCCCTCTGCGGCGGTCTTTATAGAGCCTGAACCCCACGCCTGTAGTCAAATTGCTCAGCTTCACCGGACTGTCCAATTACTTCTAATTGTTATCAGTAGGGGGGGTGCTGGAAATCTGGGGGGTTTGGTGTCTGTACCGGCTGACAGCGGGGCTTTTCTCAAACCGCTGCTGTCATGTTCTGCAAATGTCCCCCCCCCCCAGCCCACCTCTCACCAGCACATCACTTTCCCCATCCTCCCCCCCAATATCCTAAACTTTCACTGCTCTCTAGTGCACCACTGAACACTTGGATGGGAGGGAGACAGTGATCTAATTGAAGAGCTCTAATGACAGGGTTTTGCATAGAGCATCACTGTCAGAATGAAGGTTCTATCATATTAGGCTCTGTCTACATTTAGAGCATCTCTTCTCTTGTTTCTGTGACTGCTGTCTTGAGACACTTTGTTTTAAAGCAACGCTTTGAGAATGGAAAACAGAAAATTACAATTCAAGTCAAATTAAAAACGAAAAGAAGAGAAGAAGACATATTACGTAAATTAAATATGAGATATTCACTTTTCTTAACTTGTGAGTGATACCTAAGACAGTATAAGGCAGTGGAGGAAACCATTGGAAATGTATAGGAGAAGCTGTCATGGCTGTAAGAGTGGAAGTACCAATCTGGAAGTCATTTACAAGAGCCAAGACAGTAGGTTTATTCCAAAATGTGCATGTGCATTATTACCTACATCTGCATGAATTTATCATGATTTGCACTGTTAAATGTAATTTTGACAAATGGTTTTGGAGATTTCGGTCTTTCATGATTCAAGTAAAGAGGTGCTATTATGCAAGATATGTAACGTACACCAGCTGCTACAAAATGTGCAGGTTAACATAACACCCCTAGCCTCAAGAGGTGCACTAGTCTTTAGCATTCTTGATAGTTCACCAGCATCTCATGCTGACTGTAATATGGAGCAGGCTGAGCGGAATCGGTTGCATTGGTGCCGTGACCTGGATGGGAGTGAGGTTTACGTGGGTGAGTGTAATGGAGGCCAGCTGTTCCCAGGCCTCAAGAGGCTCAATGGTGACTCCTTGTTAACCTTCCCTCCCCTTTAATCCCATCAGTCACTGTCTCAAGCCGGAACCGGTTGCATATAGAAATTGGCCTACTTTGTAGGCATCATCACCAAGATTCCTTTAACAGTCCATTGGTGGTACCACCACAATGTTAAAGTGTTGTGAATGTGTTGATATTGCTAGGGTATTCTGGGTGTCTCAAGATGCTTATTTACAATAAAAAATTGTAAAGAGCTTAATGTAGTTTCAATGCAGTATGTAGTATTTGTGGCAATTTTGAACATTTTTAAGTCAAATTGTTTCTTCATGTCCATAACACAAACAACGTCAAACTGGATTAACACCAAAGTTTAGTATTTTAGGTCAGGGGTTTGTTCTATCAATTATAAAATATCCAATATATGCACACCTGTGACCGGCATGACATGGAATATTGTAGTGCTGTTAAATTGATTAATCGCAATTAATCACATTCAAAATAAAAGTTTGTGTTTACATACATATTTAAACAAACAAACACACCCACACACACACACACACACACACACACACACACACACACACACACACAAACATATATATATATATACACGTGTGTGTGTATTTATATATGCATATAAACAGCACACATATATTACGTAAACAAACTTTTATTTTGGATGCGATTAATCATGATTAATCATCTTAACAGCACTAATGCAGTCTATTGCATATGGCTGCCTCCATACTATATAGCTTAAGACTTCAACCCTGCTCCTGGAGACCCACTATCTCAAACTATTCTAAACTAAACTAAACTAAACTAAACCAAACCAGATGACCAACCACTTCTGGCTGGATGGACACTTTACTATCCCATGAGGCCACGGGAGAGGATTTGTGAATGGCAGTGAAGCAAAACAACTTATGCTGATGGGTCACATGACAGTGACAACATGGCAGATGTAGTACATTTGAATTCCATACTGCCTATATTAATGCTACAAAGAACATACTCTGTTAGCGGTCTTAAAATAAGCTTCAAACCAAATGTAGTAACTACTACAGTATGTGCACGATTATATTAGAAACAAGATTTGTTTACTCTTATAACATTTGTTCATAACCCTGTTGAACTTTACTATATTTTGTCGATCCTAAAAGCAATAAGCCAGTCAAGACCAGTTTTATTTTTATTTTTTTCAGATAAGCAGGCTTCAACCATTAACTGTGGTAAAATCCCTAAAACCTCTCATGACATACTGCACTACTTTATTCATTCAAAGTCTTGGGTACTATGATCAAGATAAGCAGAAAGCAGAAAGCAGTAAAGCAGACGGAAAGGGGGTCGCAGTCATAGTTTTACATATGTTATCATATTACCGTATTAAAATGTATTTTTGAGAACTTCACTTTCAGAAAAATGCTGACAAAAGGCATAGGGCAAACATGCTTCTTTTTTTGTTTTGTTATTAATGAAAATACAATAAGAAAGACTTTAGGGGAAAAGGAACTAATTAGAGCACAGATCAAAGACCGTGTGTAATTCAGTCTCTGCGAGAAAAGAGGAAATAAACACAAAATAGTATCACTGTTTCCCAAATCTCTCAAACATGTTTTACAGACATATTTGAGCTATAATGATGCTGTCCCAAAAACACAAAAGGGTGCAACTAGGATGCTAAATCTATGTTGTACAGAAAAGGTACAGACAGTTGCATTAGCATAAACACAGCCTGCAACAAACTTTTAGTTTCCCGACAAGCCGTTCTATACTATCTCTGTAAACACAGCAGCAATTCATTATCTGCTATTATAAACCCATAGCTGGCAATCAAAAACTAAGACATCTTGTAATCCATTAATTAGCAAAAACTATTAGCATATCAATTAAGCGGATATGCAGATGGATTCCACTCCGGCTCTGAGGGAATTGCACATTTAATCTGCTCCGTCATCCCCAATAACAGTGGTGAAAGTCTCACTAGTGTGAGGGGTGTGTAAGCTGTCAATTCACATCAACACACACTAGCATTAAGCTAACGATGCAGAAACACTCAGATAACTCACTGTATTTCACTTCTGCATGTACAGTAACGCTTGAGGATGAAGGCAAGCTTTATCACCTATTACTGCAGGATAATTCTACCAGATTGAATACTGTACGGTCTATTTCTACACGCCTGGTCTGAATGTCAAACGAATGTCTTGGTGTGAGAGTGATAGTTTGTCCTTTTTATTTAACTATATATGTTATCTGATGTCTGTGATAAAACAAACAAACAAATAATACATATTTTTATTTTATATATATATATATTTTTTTTGTATGAGGTACCAAATAATAATAATACAACAACAATAATAATAATAATAGTAAGGCAAATAATAAATAATATATTTAATGTTAATTTATTTTGGTATTAGGCGACACACATATATTTGAATAATAATAATAATACAAATAATAAAATATATGTTATGTTCATTCATTTTGGTATTTGGTGAAAAACATATATTAATAATAATAATAATAATAATAATAATACAATATATTTTATGTAAGTGTATTTTGTTATTAGGTGACACACATATATTTTTGTCATTTTAAACCATGTCTATAAGGCTTAAAAATGTCAAATATACATGAGTATCAATATGGACAAACTTTTGGGCTGACTTACAGCAAGCACTAAGCAGCTTTTATCTTTCTAATTGCTGTTATGACAGGTTTGACTCATATCTGAGGCTGTAGCTGGTTACGGCTGTGGGCCCGGCCGTGACTGCAGCTGACTTTAAATTAAAGAGATAGTTGTATGAGGTTATCACACGGCACTAAGTGATGAGGTCTGGTCGTAAAGTGACACAGGATCGAGTGTCTCTTCAATAGGTCACATTTCCCTCTCTTTTCCCATTTACTTCACATCCCTTCCACTCCCAAATCAATCCTACCCTTATACATACATTAGCATACCATTAAAGATTTCGTTTTTAATCAAACGTAGTGATCACCAGAAGTTCTGCCGGGAAAAGAGAGTCCTTTTTCGTCTGCTGGATCTTAAATGCAGACAGCAAATGAGAGAAAAAGCATTTCATTTGTTGTTGTGTAAAATGTAATCACTGAAAATATAATGTTGATACTTGTGAGGATTGAGGAGTAGCCAGGAGATGTTTAAACTAGAGCTTGAAAACAATTACATGATGTAAATATTCTGAATAATTATAATGGACACATTTTTATATGTTTGCATCTTTTGAAGAAAATGTGAGTGATATTTGCCTGTGGTAAATTCAAGCTAATTCCAGCTAAACACACACACACACACACACACACACACACACACACACACACACACACACACACACACACACACACACACACACACACACACACACACACACACACACACACACACACACACACACACACACACACACACACACACACACACACACACACACACATATACATATATATATATATATATATATGTGTGTGTGTGTGCATATATACACACACACACACACACACACACATTGAGCGTGAGATAATGTGACAGAACCCCTGTGAGCAGGTCTGACCATCCTGCTCTGTTTATCCAGCGCTAAATTCAATAACAGGAACCATATATAAGAGGGTGGAAATAACATGGCAAGTCCTGAGATGTATCATGGGATGGGAAGTCATTGTTGCGCTTATCTTTTCAATGGTGCGCTATTTCCAGCGGGTAATGACTTACGGCTCTCCCTCGCATCCTCTCTCTCTTTCTCTGTCAGTTCAACTCTCATGTTGGTAACAAGTGCGGGTTCAATGTCAAGGGAATCATTCGAGCGCTAGCGTTAGATTGGGTGATTCTGCAGCTAGACTCATAGTCCTCCACTCAATGTCACTGTGTGTTTAATGAGAGTGTCATACTGTGGATGTCCTGCACAAACACTTAAACGTTTCCCTGTGTACACTACAGTTAATCGAGTACAAAGATACATGCATGCAAGTTATTCGGATGTTATTTAACAGAATTACACTGTGCACCTTTAGCATCCATGGAACCTTTGAGGGGGAAAAAATAAACATTATTATGGTAAAGCCAACATCGTTGTTTTAAAGCATTAAGCTAGAGCTGTTACTAATCACAGTAATCACAATTAGTCTGTCTAATTAAACACTGAGACACTGAGAGTAGATAGCTGTCACATTAATAAAGAGAAGATTAGTTAACATTCAATTACATGTATGTACAACTGCTTTTAACACAGCTCAGCCAACCGGATTTTAATGAATGTATAATGTATAAATAAATACCATTTTCTGTTGTTGAAATCTGAGGGTCAACTGACAAAAATCATGATTTTTTTATTAAATTTGAAATATGTAAATTTTAATTAAAATTGCTAATTTTATTTGGTATTAACAACAAATATTAAAATTAAGTGTAAACACCCAGGTAACAAATAGGTTATAAAAATAATATATTGTTGTTTCAAAATCTAAGACTTTTTGTTATAACACTATTTGTTACAAAATGCTTCTTACAACGCTCTACAAACATTAGTTTTACCCAAAATGTGATTTGAACATTTTTAATTTTACGTTAACATTAAAATAACCTCAAAAGGTTAAATAAGAACATCACAGAATTTTAAATATCTGGTTTTCATGTTTGTGATTATAACGTTAATTAAAGGTTACAAAAATAGTTTCTTAGAATAATCACGTCCAAAAAAACAAATTGCCCTTTTGAGTATGTTGTAAGGATATTTACTTTGAACATCATAAAAAGTTTTTCAAGTACAAATAACATCATAAAGACATTAAGAGAATATTGATCTCAGAACGTTTGTCTCGACATTATGCGGATGTATATTACATATAAATAAAGATGTACATTCAATACACATTACATTACAGTAGTTTAAATGTAAATAACTGAATGAATGAAATAAATACATCTATACATAAAAATGTTTGTGAATGTGAGTTATGAGAACGTCCCCTGTCAGCTGGGAACATCTCCCAGCTGCATCTCAGTGTGGTATGGTAATTCCTCAAATCAGGACTGCAAAGCTATGCAGAGAGTCGTGCGTTTAGCTGAGCGCATCTCAGGGTCTGCTCTTCCCTCTCTGCAGGACATCTACCTCAAACGCTGCAAAAACAGAGCTGCTAAAATAACCAAGGTGTCACGAATCAAGCCTCTGTGGCTCCCTCCGAGCACCACCAGAGGGATCTCTCACCTGAATACTAACGAGTTCATCCGGACTCCCATTCCCACATACCCCGTGCCTGGGACTGATCACCCGTACAGGTGTCAGTCATTAGCTGGGCTACTTAAGCTGAGCTCGCCCACGCATCTGTGCGAAGTCTTGTTCTGCCCAGCCGACAATTCCAAGCGTTATTCCTGTTTTGATTACCTGTTGCCTACCTGATCTGTTTATCCTCTCTGACTGTCTGCCGCCTGCCCTTGACCCCGCCTGCCTTGCGTTTATTCTATCACCTGTCTGCCGCCTGCCTCGACCCTTGTCTTCTCTCCGTTTACGATTCAGCCATTCTTCGATATCCCTGACGCTGTTACCAGATCTGTGCCTGTCTGACTTGTTGTACATCTAATAAAGCTGCTTATGGATCCCAACGCCACTGACTCTGTGTCACACAAGGACTCAAATCACCCCTGTAACCATCTTTTAATTTTACTGCCATCTGGCAAGCGCTTCAGGAGCATGATGGCAAAACTGAGAGACTGAGGAGGAGCTTCTTCCCTCAGGCCATCAGGCTCCTAAACTCAAACTCAGTCTCATAACATCTACATAACATCATAACATCTACAGGACTCAATTTAATAAACTGTAAAAACATCTATTATTCTCCATCATCCGCATTGCTGCTATATGTACATACGGTACAACCTGTTTGCACATTCCTCTTGCACATCCCTGTTTATATTTAATCCACAGTATACTGTATTGCACATTTTATCTCATTGCACATTTTACTCATTTAATTTTATTATTTGTTACTTTTTTATTTTTATTCTTACCTATATTTATATATATTCTCTTGTGTTATGTTTCATTGTTTTATTTTTATTTGTTTTGCACTGTCCATTGAGTGGACCTGTCCTGACTTACATTTCACTACTGATTATACCCTGTATGATTGTGTATGTGACGAATAATAAAGAACCTAGAATATGGCATTAAATATAATTGTGAAAATCTGAGTGTGGGTTTACAATAGATTAAAAGAAGGAGGCAGAGTTTAATTCATTTACACTTACATTTAGTAGACATTCTTATCCAAAGCGAATTTCATTGCATTCAGGTTATACTTTTTTTATCAGTATGCAAGTGCACTCCAGAAAGAGGCTGTTTCTCTGGAAGATCAAGTTATGAGCTTTTTGAATGAAATATGCTTATGAACAGTTCAATGTACATGTTAAGGCGATGAGGTTGAACTCGCTGTGGGACCCCAATAGCCTACAATTGTGACCTCTTTTCTTCTTGTTAGCAACGACTGTAGAGGTGAGAGAGAGAGAGAGAGAGAGAGAGAGAGAGAGAGAGAGAGAGAGAAAAAACCCTCCCACATCATCAATGCAGGTACACATTGTGGTTGTTATTATTTATGAAACAAAGTCACACCAAATGTTTCTGTGCTGTAATCAAACAAGTGAGAAGAATTCATCTATTTCAGAGACACGAACAGCAGGAACTTGAATAGCAGAAGAGAGAGATTAGCCATTAGAGTAACTACTCCCTAGTGTGTGTGTGTGTGTGTGTGTGTGTGTGTGTGCATGTGTTTGTGTGTGTGTGTGTGTGTGGTGTGTGTGTGTGTGTGCGTGGTGTGTGTGTGTGTGTGTGTGTGAGAGTTTTGTGTGTGTGTGTGTGTGCGTGTGTGTGTTACGTGTGTGTGTGTGTGTGTGTGTGTGTGTGTGCGTGTGTGTGTGTGCGTGCGGCGTGCGTGTGTGTGTGTGCATTAGTGTGTGTGTGCGTGAGTAGTGTGTGTGTGTGTGACTGTTTGTGTGTACTCCGTGTGTGAGTGCGTGTGTGTGTGTGTGTGTGTGTGTGTGTGTGTGTGTGTGTGTGTGTGTGTGTGTGTGTGTGTGTGTGTGTGTGTGTGGCGTGTTGTGTGTGTTACTGGAATTTCAGTATGTCAAACAGGCCAGACATCCCGCCTCACTGTCAACTAATTAACCCTGACAATACTGCTGCTTAATTTCCTATTTATATGTATCAAAGCAAATAGGGCTCTTTTATTCTGTGTTGTCACCGAGGATTTATCAATCAAATCAAGGGCTGGAAATTGGCTGCCTGTGTCATCCCACAATCCCACAGGAAGAAGGGAGTTTATCTGTTTGAGATCTCAGTGACAACGCAAAGACAGATGCGCACTTACATGAAACATAATAGACATTGTCTTTGTGCATGTGATTTCCATGTCTTTAGATTTTTTATCTTGAGCCATTAATGAGGAGCGGACATAATGTCAGTCTGTTATGTTCAACACACATTTAACGTACACACAAAAACATGCAAGGTTCAAGGTTTCTTTATTTGTCACATAATAGTTATACAGGGTATAATTAGAAGTGAAATGTAATCGAATCAGGTCCGCTCAGTGGACAGTGCAAAATAATAAGAATACAAATTATATAAAGTAACATAACACAAGGGCATACATATGGTAAGAAAAGGAGAAATAAGAGTAAAATGTGCAATGAAATAAAAAAAAGTGCAAAACAATAAGATGTGCAAAAGACAATAAGATGTGCAAAAAAGATGTGCAAAAAACAACAAGATGTGCAAAAAACAATAAGATGTACAAAAAAAGAAAAACAGTGTACTGGGACTTAATAAATAGTAATGTGAATAAGAGGGATGTGCAGACGGGTTGTTCAGGGTATTGTACATAGAGCAGCAATGATGAGAATGTGACTACAGAGAGAATATTTACAGTTAACAATGGGTCTTGTAAGTGTTTATGAGGCTGAGTTTGAGTTTAGGAGCCTGATGGCCTGAGGGAAGAAGCTCTTCCTCAGTCTTTCAGTCTTTGCCATCATGCTCCTGAAGCGCCTGCCAGATGGCAGTAAACAGAAAAGATGGTTACCGGGGTGAGTTGAATCTTTGAGGATTTTAGCAGCTCTGCTTCTGCAGCGTTTGAGGTAGATGTCCTGCAGAGAGGGGAGAGCAGACCCTGAGATGCGCTCAGCTAAGTGCACGACTCTCTGTAGAGCTTTGCAGTCCTGGTTTGTGGCATTATTATACCACACTGAGATGCACTGAGTCAGAACACTTTCTATGGCCCCTGAATAGAAAGATTTCAGGATAGCTGGTGAGACCCTGAATTTCCTCAGCTGTCGCAGATGGTACAGTCTTTGCCTGGCTTTCTTAACCTGTGTTTGAATGTGTGTAGTCCAAGTCAGGTCCTCGGAGATGTTTACACCGAGGTACTTGAAGCTACTCACCCTCTCCACAGGGGGAACTGATCATAAGAGGAGTGTAGGGCTGCTGCTGTCTCTTCCTGAAGTCCACGGTCAGCTCCTTAGTTTTGCTCACGTTCAGAGAGAGACAGTTGTCCTGGCACCATGATGTAAGTCTCTCCACCTCATCCAAGTATGCGGCCTCGTCATCGTTGTTGATGAGGCCCAGAACCACAGTATCATCCGCAAATTTGACAATAGAGGTGGAGCTGTGAGAGGACACGCAGTCGTGGGTGTATAGAGAGTATAGCAGGGGGCTCAGGACACAGCCCTGTGGGGCTCCTATGTTCAGGGTGATGGAGTTGGAGGTGAACTGGCCGACTTTCACCACTTGTGGTCTGGCGGTGAGGAAATCTTGAATCCAGTCACAAAGTGAAGTGTTTAGGCCAAGGTCTGAGAGTTTAACAGCCAGCTTGGTGGGGACTATAGTGTTGAAAGCTGAGCTGTAGTCTATGAATAGCAGCCTGACATAGTTGCCATTTTTGCTGTCGATGTGAGTGAGGGAGGAGTGCAGTACCTGGGAGATGGCATCGTCAGTAGATCTATTTGGCCGATAGGCAAACTGAAGAGGGTCCAAAGTAGCAGGGATGGAGGAGCATATGTGTTTCTTTAAAAGTCTCTCAAAAACCTTCATGACCGTCGATGTGAGGGCAACTGGACGATAGTCATTCAGGCAAGAGGGTTTACTGTTCTTAGGCACAGGGATTATGACAGATTTTTTAAAGGAGGTGGGAACAACAGAGGTAGCAAGGGACTCATTAAATATGGAAGTAAACAAACCAGCAAGCTGATCAGCACAGGACCTCAGAACGCGGCCAGTAATCCCATCAGGTCCTGCTGCTTTTCTGACGTTCACTCTCCTTAGTTCCCTCCGAACGTCGTCCTCTGAAAAGGTGATAGCATAATCATTGCTGCTCTGTCTGCTGCTTCCTGACGCGCTGATCGGCAGATTTGCGCCGCCATTGCAGTCAAAGCGACCGTAGAAGGTGTTTAGCTCTTCGGCCAGCAGCGGATCTGCTCTCACCTCTGCGGAGGATTTATTTCCAGAGGAACAGATGGTCTTCAGTCCCTGCCACATGCGTCGAGAGTCATTGAGCTGGAAATGTGACTCAATTTTCTCACTGTACCGGCGCTTAGCGGCTCGTATTGCACGCCGGAGAGCGTAGCACGATGTTTTGTACTCGCTCATGTTTCCTGACAACAGACCGGCATTGTATGCGGCAGTGCGATGGTTAACCGCATCACGGATTGATCTGTCCACCCACGGTTTCTGATTAGTAAATGTCCTTATTGTTACCGTTTCAGTGGCTTGCTCGGTTAGCGTGTTTACGAAGCTTACTGCTACATCCGTGAATTCGCTGACGTCAGATGAACTCGCCCGGAACATGTCCCAGTCGACGTCATCAAGAGACGCCTGTAGCATAGCTTCAGAGTGGGGGGACCAACGCGTCACTTCCCTCTCCACCGGCGGTTCGCGAGCGATCCTTTGTTTGTATTCCGGCGTGAGAAAGATGGCGACATGATCTGATTTGCCAAAAGCCGGCAGTGAGTGGGCTTTGTAGGCGTTATTGAGCGGAGTGTAGCAGTGATCCAGTGTATTCAGTCCTCTGGTTGGACAGGATATATGTTGATGAAAGTTCGGCAGGACTTTCTTGAGGTTGGCCTTGTTAAAGTCCCCAGCGATGATACAAGCAGCGTCGGGATGTTTGTTGATATATCCGCTGATTTCATCGTGGAGATTGGACAAAGCCACGCTAGTGTCTGCTTGTGGAGGAATATAAACGGCAGACACGAGGATCGATGTAAATTCCCGGGGCAGATAGAAGGGGCGGCAGATAATGGAGAGATGCTCCAGATGAGGCGAACAGGAACGCGACAGAATGGAGATATTCCTGGGGTCACACCATTTCTTGTTAATAAAGAAACACACTCCACCACCTTTGTTTTTTCCGGCCTCGGCTGATCTGTCCATCCGTAAAACAGAGAAGTTATCAGACGGCGTTACAGCGGTGTCCGGGACCGAGGGCGTGAGCCACGTTTCAGTCAAACAAAAGATGTTGCAGTCTCTAATGTCTCGTTGGAAACTAATCCTGGCTCTAAGATCGTCCATCTTATTCTCCAAGGATTGGACATTAGCGAGCAGAATACTTGGTAGAGGAGGGCTGAGAGCCCTTTTCCTCAGTCTGTTGCGTATTCCAGCACGTCTCCCGCGGTGTTTCCTTCGCCTCCTGCGGTTGTTCAGGTGGTCGTTGTTCAACTCGGTGCTCCGAAGTATCTCCAATGGCCACGCTGGATCCGCGGATAAAGTGTTCTGAATCAGGTTAGTGTAGCGTTGTCCAATGTCCAAAAGTGTTCTTCTGTCGTACATAATCATTGCAGACGATACACGTAACAAAAGAGAAGTAAAAAAATAAAAAATAGGTAAAGAAACACACATAAAAGCACAATTCTGAGCGGAGCTAATTCACAGGCGACTGAACTCAGCAGCGCCACCGGAAGATAACCGGAAGGTTATGTATGATACCATATTAACAGTCTATTTCTGCAAAGCAGTATGCAGTTACAATATCCAGATGACTAAAATGTATACACAGTATATTATGTCCCACAATGCAATGTACTCAAATTGGCCTTTTATTTACATTTTTGACTAATTATTTGGTCAAACCGTCTAGAAGACATTTCTAGAACTGACAAGAAATAAATTAATAATGCTGTTTCATTGTCTCGCATCATAAGCATCACGTTTAATGGGCTAGTTATAATTTAAACAGATTTATAGTTGTCGCATTAATAGAGATCAATTAACAAGCCACACATTTACAGTAACTGACAGAAAAAGATCAGACAGCTTTTAATCCTAGAACTTGAATTTTTATTTAGTTTGCTATTTACAATTAATTTAAAATGAAATATAAGTACAATGTGGCAATAAATAGAATTATGGCAATAAATGGAAGATGGTGACAAATATAGTATTTTTACAATATTTTCTATATAAAACAAAATAAATCAATAAATACAGTTTTTTTTTTTATCATCTCACATCATGAGAATCACGTTTGACACGATACGTCACGGCGCGTTCACACACGCTGAGCAGACATAGCAAGAATGGCAAACATCAACAACCCGATCTTCCTTCCTGGTACTGTAGTACTTTTACTAACTGTGCTGTAAAGTTTTCTCACCGCTGAATGACACATGTTATTGGTCAGCGGTTCCCAATTCCAGTCCTCGCGTGCATGTCTTGCTTGTTAACACCTGATTCAGATAACCAGCTCGTTAGAAGAGAGCTACGTGTTCTGTGAACTGTGTTCCGACTGACATGCTCCCTACACAGTGTCCATCGCTCCCTACTCCCTGAGCAGGGAAATCTGTTGAAGTTTAGTTCACTTCAAAACATTCGTTCACGGTTTCCACTGCGCAGCGTCTTCACACACAGACGAAACTCACCAGAGAAGTGTGAAGTGTGACATAATATACCTCTGTAAATAAATACTATTTAAATTCACGTCTCACACATTTTAATGTCCTTTGTATGGAACATACACGCTCGCTTTGAACTGGAATCATGGCGGTTTATCTAGTGATGTCCACTTCGCAGGGCACTTAATGACTAATGGTCGAATAGAACAACTGTGATAAGATATACAGTACATATGAAATGTGCAGGGCGGGAGGGCACGAGGATTGTAATTGGAAACTGTTGATGTAGCTATTGTAGTAATTTAATGTTGTCTCTGTTATTCTGCTTTTTGAGGTATGTGCGTTCAGGGGCGTGGCTTTGGACAGCGATTGCAGGGAGGGTGGGACGTTTGTTTTCAGTGCTATCAGGCTAAAGTTAGCATTTTCCGTGATCTCCATCAGGACCTTTAATAGTTAGTACACTGTAACAAAATTAAATAAATAAAACATTTGAGCCAACTTAAAAAATTAAGGCAACCTGCAGCTTCAGCAGATTTTTGAGTTTACAGTGTAGTTTCATTAGTTAATAGTCTCAAACACTAATACATTACATTGTTTTGACATGACCTCATGATGTTACATTTCAAACAGGTTTCAAATAGGAAATAAAATGAAAATAGTTGTTTTATGACAGAATTTAAATAGTTTTGATTAGATTTTTCCATTTTAAAATACCAACAAGTTATTATTATAATTATTTGTAAATAAGGATAAACTGACATCTTATTATAATTAACATCTTTAATTGACATCTTATTATAACAAACACACAGACACATATGCATTTGCATATATATGCAAAATACAATTTTGAATAAAACATTTCCAAATTGAAACTACTTGAAGTTAATAAAATATACAGTTGCATGCCACATCATGAGGTCATGTGACAACAATGTACTGTATAGTACTTTTTGAAACTAAGTCCATAAAGTGCACTGTTTCATTAAAACCAAAAAGACAGTAACATAGTTATGATGGGTGTAGGTAATGCCTGTGTAAGTATACCACACACACACACACACACACACACATGTTGGTTTTTATGGTTTACGGGGACTTTCCATAGGCGTAATGGTTTTTATACTGTACAAACTGTATGTGCTATATTGCCCTACACCTACCCTACACCTAAACTTAGCCCCTCACAGGAGACTGTGCAAATTTCTATTTCCCCTCAAAAAAAACTCACTCTCAATGATTATAAGCGTTTTAAATTATGGGGACACTGAAAATGTCCTCATAAAAATCACCTTCTCCTTATAATAACCTATGTCATACCCATGTCATTATACAAATTTTTGTGTCCTCATAAACATACATAAACATGCCCCACACACACACACACACAACACAACACACACACACACACACACACACACAAACGCTCGTACTAGTGCATGAGACCTCACTAACCTCCAATTTGAAACAGTTTAGTTCATGCGTCAAATGAGTGTATCATGATGACATGACAGGTCTAAATGGTGGAAAAATACCACTGATAAATGGTCGGCCAAAATTGTGGATACCCACTCACACACACACACACACACACACACTGCTCAGAGCAGCACAGTAGTGGTGTCACGACAATGTCGTTGTTCCAGGTGTCAGGTGCTGCGCTGGGCTGTCAGTCACTCACTGTGTCTCTCTGACATTGTTGACAGACAGACAGGCAGGCCGCTGTATCTTAGAATGAGTGAAAGTGTCAGGCCAATCAGTGAGCAGAACAGTCATTGTGTCACTTCTGCTCTGACTCTCACCTGTTTTGGCCCAGTGCTTAGTTTGCCCGGAGACTTGCAACACAGAAAGATGACCGCAGCAGGCCACACAATAATGCAAAATGGACACATAAATGACCAAAATCATTCATGAATCATTTGTTTATTTGTATGTTTGTTCACCTTGTATTCCAGTGGAATATTATTTAACTTTATCAATGAGAAGAAATACACAATTTTCATTAATTAATTCATTCATTTTCTTACTTATTTATTTTACTCACACACAAAAAAACTACAAGGTTGACATGAATGCCAAATGTAAACATAACTTGCAAAAATAATCTTTTTTTTGTCTTGTTTTCCAGTAAAATTCAGTTTAAAATTGAAATCAATAAAACAGTAAAATGTCATTCAGTGGTCTATAATAAAACTTGCACCTCTGTTAAGTGTCGTTGTTTATTCCCATCTCACGCCCATCTTTCCCATTTTTCCCATCTCACGCCATGAGCTTCTTTTGTTTAAGACACCAACATAAGTACATTTTTATTTCATTGTCTTGTCTTGTCATGTATACAACGTGCAACATGCAAAACACATTGCATTTTACAATATAATTACATTATACATTCTCTGGAGAATCTCTGAGTGACAGATTCAAGTACTGTAGTGCTAGATAGGATTCCAATGTCAAAATCTCTCTATCCATCCATCCATCCATCTCTCCCTCTCTCTCTTCAATCAATACATTTTTTAAGTAGTGATAGTGATGATTTTCTTATGCAGAGTTCATACTGCCTGATATTAGCCCCGATTTTCACTCGCCGACAGGTTTTGCAAAATCAAAATGCCTGAAATTGTCAAATCGGTGTTCGTTCAAGCGAGTGACAATCACACACTGTGAATTATCGAAGACACCATCTGAAAAAATCCTGATGTGTGAGTTCTGACTGAAAAATACATTGGCAATGATCTACAGCCAATGAAAGAGCAAGATACAGCGCAGCAGGAAGTTCGGGGAGGAGTTACGGTACATTCACACAGGGTGTCGGCATCAATGCTTAAACGCATGTCTGAAACTTGGTGTTAACATTACCATCATAGTAACAACAGCAAATCACAGTACTTTTCTGGTGTTGCATAAATGCGACTGGCTAGCACTGTATATTTGCATAAGGCGATCTGATTAGCTGACGCATGCATTCTTGCTTGAAAAGTTAAAAAGTTTCAACTTCTGCCATGAGCAACGCCAGTAGTCTCGTATAGCTAGATCTTCAGACTGGTGGCTGAAGGTTTGGAATCCTTGGCGCTTTCATTAGCCAAGGCCCGCCCATGAGGCTGTTTGACCGACATGTCAAACAACCAATCACAGTTCGTTTCATTCAGCGTAATGTTTCGGGGCGCGAAAATATCACCACAATAACAGACCGGTGTGTAAAATTCTCGGATGTATTTTAAAGATTCTATGCCGCAAACTTTAAATATTTCATATATATTGGCTTCTTTGTTTCCAGGCGGAACATTAAAGAATGCGACACACACACGTCTCCTGGAAATCCTGTATAGTTCAACCAATCCGATGACGACTTCGAATCTCCTGAAGTGTTTCCACTTTTATGTGCCATATGCATCAGACATTCATCCAAGTGTCAGTAGGCGTGACATCTGAGTCTGAGACTACAATGCCAGTGACATGACGCAACAGACCCACAATTCAGTTTGGCAACGCTTGACGTCATTTGATTCAAATTAAAAGAGGGGCATTGATACCGACGCCCCGTGTGAATGTACCGTTATAGACCACAATATAAGTGTGATTTTACATTATTTCCTTATCACTTCTCATGTGCGTTTGGTTGTGAAATGCACAGTAGTATGTAGCTTATCTGCGATTCTTCCTATTGCAGTGTATAACTCCAATCGCTGATCCATTGTGCAATGTGAACACAGCAGCAACTGAATGCTTCCCCAGATAGATAAAACAACGTTGATTCGACGACTTTGAAAATTGCGCAGTGTGAACTCAGCATTAGCAGACATTAATAAGAACCAAATACTGCAGCAGGGTTTTCAGAAAATGTAACTTAAGATTTTAGCCATTGCATGAAAATAAGGATACTTTAGTCAGCGCTATTGTACAATTAAATGTTACTTTTCTGGCTAAATTATGATCTGGAGGAGAAGAAGTGGAATGATTTAATTTATTGTGATCAATCCTGGCAAAATTTGGCCACTTTTATTGAATAAGTTCCAATTTCAAGACTGCAGGAGAGACTCATTGCAATGCACTAATGGGTGCTGATGAGGGTTTTGATGAGCAGATGCTTATATTCTGGTGCTCATGGACAAAATATGAGTACTGATTGGTATTTTTTTTCATAGGCTGGTACTTTTGGGTGGGTTTTGACATGTGTGTACTGATCGGCAGGTGCTATGATTAAGCAGCGATAGATTCCTGAGACTTTGTGCTCGACTTCATTTAAAATTAAAATGACTGCAGCGTTCACCCCATCTGTGAATCAAAAGGGCAAAAGCAGCCATTTTAAGCTGTCAGAGAGGAAGATGGATGAGCAGTCTGCTAGGTCCACCGCACTACAGAGAGAAGCGTTACTGTGAAACGTGTGAGGTCACATGATGTTTCAACTCACTTAACTTCACAAACAAATCATGTACATTTTAAAATGCCAGATAACCATCATACTTCAGTGCATTTGACATGTGCAGAGTGTATTTTTTTAAAGATATAATGACGTCACCGGTGAAACATCATGTTCTCTTCTAAAAAGCTTTCACCAGGGTCGAATCCTCCCCCTTGTTTGAACAAACTGATACAAAGTCATTAGAAATGCACATTACACGACAACTACTGCATATTAACAACACTCAGGAGCCAATTAATCATTATGGCATCAATATCTAATTAACATAAAATTATTCTCTTTTTAAAAGTCCATGTTGGAGGTGACAGGGTTACCTCTTCGATAATGCAAATGAACCATTAGCTAAACAGAGTCCAGACAGAGCTCACAAAAAACACTGCTTTCAAGCACACATTTGAGCCCAGAGATGCCAGTCACTTCTCACACTAAAATTATCTTAAAATCATCTTTTATTTTTATTTATTACTTAAATTTAAAATGAATAACATTTATTAAAAAACAAAAACAACAAAACAATGTGTTTAAAAAACATTTTGGAATATATATTATATATATATATATATATATAAGATAAGATATTTTACATAAAATATGTTTACATTTAGTCCACAAGACAAAACAGAAAATAGCTGAACTTATTAAAACAACCCCATTCAAAAGTATGGGAACCTGTGAAAACTTTTGAAGAGGATGATGTCCAAATTGTTCTTATTTTGTAGAAATATATATATATATATATATTCCATTTATTACTACCCTTCGGAAGCAACAGAAGACACTTGCATGTTTCCCGGAAGACAAATTAAGTACAATTTACCTTGTTCTAAAATTAAAAAAAGTTTTCACCGCCCGGCTCTTAATGCATTGTATTTCCTTCTGGATTATCAGTGATTGTTTGAACCTCTTTTAATAGTTGTGTTTGAGTCCCTCAATTGTCCTCAGTGTGAAAAGATGGATCTCAAAATCATACCGTCACTGCTGGAAAGGGTTCAAATATGCAGAAGATGCTGGAAAACTGAAGATTCTGCAGGACATGGAGGATTTTTCTGAAGAACTGCGCTCAATTTAACTGTTCAAAACAAACAAGGGACTCATGAACAACCATCACAAAACAAAAAACAGTCATGGATCATCCAGGTAACCACACAGTATTAAGAACCAAGGGTTCACAAACTTTTTAATGGGGTTATTTTAATAATTTAAGCAATTTTTATTTGCCTTGTGGTCTAAGCGTAATCATCTTTTATGTAAAATATTTTACTCAGGACAGTACTAAATAAAAAAATAACATGCATTTTGTATGACCTTATTTTGTTAAAATTTAATTTTCACAGATTTTGAAAGGGGTTCACAAACTTCCAAGCGGCACTATATATATATATATAGTGCACTATATACATTGCAGGTTATCCAGCAATGTTAATTTTTATGAGTAAGTTGTTAGCTGTGTTTTGTTAATAGCAACCCCTAGTCACATGTAAGTGCTAATGTGGTTTCCCACAGCCTCATACAATTATGTATGTTTATTTTATTTACAGGGACAATGCACATTAATAAACATAACTGTAAACGTGCCAGAATTAGCCCAAAAGGCTATTTTTCATCTGTAGACCCTTGACAGAATGTTAAAAGGTCACCCTAAAACAAAGACAGAGCATCACACATATACACATCATATGGAGAGAGAGAAGATACCAAAAAAAAAAAAAACTTACATAAAACAACAATATCACACACAATCAGAAAAATCGCTACTAAAATACAAAATCTAAGTGAATTATCTACAACAAAGTAAACATGAGAGAAAGAGAAATAGAGAGAGAAAAGAGAAAGATGGCAACTGGAGAGAGCAACATAGCCAAGAGCAATTAGTACAAGGAAGTCTATTGTCAAGACTATACTAATGTTGATAGTGCTGAGTTGTCAGTAACCATTTTTTAAGATGAGACTGAAAAGAGCCAAAAGCATATAATCGTCTAATTGTTGATGGGATGGAGTTCCATTCCCTTGCAGCTTTGACTGAAAATACAGACTGACTGTAGTTACTTCTTTTGAAAGGAATAATACAGTCCCCTCTTTCCCCACCCCTTGTAGATCGGTGAGCAGTTGTTCTAATATTCACAAACTGTTTTAGTGGTGAAAATAAGCTATTCATAGTCTTAAACAGCAGACAAATATGTACATATTTGATCAAGTTATCCCAGCTTAGCAAATTGTATTTCTTTAAAATTGAGCAATGATGAAACTGAACTGATTTCTTATCAAGAGTTTTTAGTGATTGTTTATACAAAGACTCTAGTGGTTTCAGAGTAGTAATACTGGCTTGCGACCAAGTAGTTAAACAGTAAGTAATATGAGAAATAATCATGGAATGCATATATATCAGAGCGGCGTCAGATGGCATATAATCACGAATAAATCTAAAATTTGATAAACTAAATCTGACCCGATTACAGACCTTTTTAACCTGCGCCTTAAATGAAAGTTCGAATGTCTTAAATACTGTTATGAATGAGTTTCTGCATCACTCTACCCCTACATTCCCTCATTTTATCACACCGCTGCCCATCATCTCAGTTTGTTCTGGAGTCTGAGCGACAGGCAAGATCGCAGCTTAATACCAAACATGAAAAGGGTTTCCCAAGTTCAAGACTCCTCATTGATTAGCCCTTCCTCTCTCTCACTCCCCTCTCCTCATATCATCTTCAGTTCTGCCGGCCGATCCAGTCCCTGCAGAAAACGTTATTGATTGCCGTGTCTGAACAAGACGAGCAGAAGATCCTCAACGGCTTTAGGAAAATGTCAATGCCGGTTTAAAGTCATGGAGTAGATAACGATGACACACAAATTACTTTTATTTTATTAACAAGGGGCTGGTGATATAATTCTTGAATTGAATGGTAATACAGTATTATGTGATACAGGATTTTACTTTTATTTAAAGTTTATTTTATTGCATGGAAGGGTTTTATGGGTTAATATTACAATGAATCTTGGTGTGTCCAAATAATGGGAAATATGTTACAGTTTTGCTCAGTTAATCATTCCTTGTTAATCTCTTCATTACCATTTTCCTCTTCCACAAATTAGTCTACACCCCCAGTTCAAATAATTTACTCCAAAATTCACCCCACAATCATAGGCTGTTTCTGAAATCGACTCACTATAACCTCCTTTGCTATTCCCTACATTACTCACTAACATAGTCGGAGTCATTGAAAATGATTGAGCGACTTTGGACTCTGAGTGCACCGGAAGTGCTGCAGACATCATCTTCCAGTGAGACTTAGTATTTCCTTCATGTGATCCTCACAGCGTGTGGATATTGTCTAGCAGTTACCTATTAATTGTAGATTGGTTGTATACTCATTCATTTTTTGCATTGTGGAATTGAATGAGTGAACTCGTTAATACAGTACGTCCACAATGGGTTTCAGATATCACTAAAAATGCTTGTCCTTTCAAATAATACACCATAAAGGTATAGGGATGATTTCAGATACAGTGTTAAGTTGATCTTTACACTTTCTATCCACAGTTAATTTTTAAACTCCCAATTAATCCATAATAATTAATTCTCCAAACTCTAGCCCAGGGTTTTCATCTCCGATCCTGGAGGGTAGCTGTCATGCAGAGTTTAGCTTCAACTCCAATAAAATTCCCTGTAAATTCATTGTAATCTTGAAGATCTTGGTTAGCTTGTTCATGTGTGTAGGGTTCGAGTTAAACTCAGCAGAAAACAGTGACCCTCCGAGACCAGAGGTGAAGAGCCATACCAATATTAACAACCCTACTTCACCCTCCTGTGCTCCCTTCAGAGTCCTAGTTCATCTGTTCAATCCCAGCTCCCATTTTGCCCTCCGCATTTCATTTAATCTCACTCTTAGTTAATCTTTGTTAATTCTGATTCTGATCTTCTCACTCCCAGTCTCTACAATCTTAATTAAAATGTGCATTTCCAGTTAATCTCTGTACTCCCAATTCACCATCAATTTTCAATTTACGCTCTACACTCCCACTTAATCTCAACACTCCCAGTTTACCTTCTACTGTTTCACTTGATCTATAAATTCCCAGTGCATCATCTACTCTTCCAGGTAATCTGTACATTCCCAGTTTATTTTTCTGCGCTTCCAGTTAACCTGTACACTCCCAGATTTTTACACTTCCAGTTAATCTGTACACTCCCAGTTTATCTTCTACTTGATCTATAAATTCCCAGTGTATCATCTACACTTCCAGTTAATTTGTACACTCTCAGTTTTTTACACTTCCAGTCAATCTGTACACTCCCAGTTTATATTTTGCACTTCCAGTTAATCTGTACACTCCCAGTTTATATTTTGCACTTCCAGTTAATCTGTACACTCCCAGTTTATCTTCTGCCTCTCCAGTTATTCTGTACACTCCCAGTTTATATTCTTCCTCTCCAGTTAATCTGTACACTCCCAGTTTATCTTCTACTTGATCTATAAATTCCCAGTGTATCATCTACACTTCCAGTTAATTTGTACACTCTCAGTTTTTTACACTTCCAGTCAATCTGTACACTCCCAGTTTATATTTTGCACTTCCAGTTAATCTGTACACTCCCAGTTTATATTTTGCACTTCCAGTTAATCTGTACACTCCCAGTTTATCTTCTGCCTCTCCAGTTATTCTGTACACTCCCAGTTTATATTCTTCCTCTCCAGTTAATCTGTACACTCCCAGTTTATCTTCTACTTGATCTATAAATTCCCAGTGTATCATCTACACTTCCAGTTATTCTGTACACTCCCAGTTTATCTTCTGCCTCTCCAGTTATTCTGTACACTCCAAGTTTATTTTCTGCATTTCCCGTTAATCTGTACACTCCAAGTTTATATTTTACACTTCCAGTTGATCTGTAAACTCCCAGTTTATTTTCTGCATTTCCAGTTATTCTGTACACTCCCAGTTTACCTTCTACAGTCTCAATTAATCTGTTTGCTTCTAGTTAATCATCTACACCAGGGGTGTCCAAACTCGGTCCTGGAGGGCCGGTGTCCTGCAGAGTTTAGCTCCAGCTTGCCTCAGCACACCTGCTTGGAAGTTTCTAGTATGTCTAGTAAGAGCTTGATTAGCTGCTTCAGGTGTGTTTAATTAGGGTTGGAGCTAAACTCTGCAGGACACCGGCCCTCCAGGACCGAGTTTGGGCACCCCTGATCTACACTTTCAAGTAATCTGTCTGCTCCCAGTTTATCTTCTGCACTTCTAGTTAATCTGTACACTCCCAGTTTATTTTATGCACTTCCAGTTAATATTTGCACTCCCAGTTTATATTTTGCACTTCCAGTTAATCTGTACACTCCCAGTTTATTTTATGCACTTCCAGTTAATATTTGCACTCCCAGTTTATCATTTGCAGTCTATACTCCAAATCCCCCTCATGCTGTGAGTTAATATATATTCCCCCAATTTACCATCATGTCTTATCTAATCTCTTTTATATCAGTTTATTCTGAACTCCGAAGTAGTGCGAGTACATTATGAATCTACATTAAATACCACAGGGAATCAGTTTAGTGTCACAGTGCCACAACCAGTGTAGACACAATCACTGATTATAATGGGTTCTATTGGCCTTTGTCTCACTGCATTGCACAGATCGTGGCCGGTGTAGACACAGTGGTATATTGCAAGTTAAGCTCTTTACTCGCAGTTCACCCTCACACTCCCAGTTAACCCTCAATGCTCCCAGTTGATGTCTACATGCTCAGTTATTCCTTACACTTGTATTTCATTGTTTGGAGATTCTGCATTCAGTTAATGTTTCCAGTTTTAGTTAACCCTCAAACCCCCAGCTGGTCTTTATACTCCCAGTTAATTCCTCCGCTCCCAGTTCATTCCAAACATGTTCAGTTCAAGTTTACTCTGAAGAGGGTTCACCTGTTCTTTGCTTTTGTTCAGTTATAAAGTTCCACCTGAGATCTCATTAGTCTTGTCTCATAGCTGCACAGGGATGACCTTAATGATGTTTATGAAAAAAGGCATCAAAATTTAAACGTAATATAAGTGAAATTGATTAATGAGAGGCACTTGCAAGAGGAAGAGAGTTACAATGATGCTGGAAATAAAAAATGATGTATTAATCCCCTACAATTACAGATGGTTCAATCCTCTCGACAACCGCTATCCATTTGAGATGCTATTAGCATGCATAATTATGCTAATTAAGCCGTAATTAAGTGTTAATCCTTCAGAGAGTCTACCCTTTCTTCATGTGTAATTTTATGCAAGACAGCAGAAAGCAGTTTTCCCAGGCTTTCCTGCTTTCTGAGCTGTTCTTTAAGACAACAGAGATAGCAGAGATGATTGCATTCATTTTCATTGGCACCTATTCTGCTTAATTGTTATCTTTAAAAAGCCCTTTGAGATTTCATTAGTTTGAAAATAATGAGTCGTTTTTTCTTTATTGGCTTGATCCTTTCTACCATGACCAGTTTTACAATTGATCCATACAATTGATGCAATTCATTATGATTTTTTGAATATATATATATATACCCCATTAGGGAAATTCATTGGTGTCCAAAAATGACATTTGTACAGTATATTTTTACAGTATATTTGTGCGGTTGACTCAAAGTTCGAAATGTCTTACTTTGTGTTCCACCAAAGAAAAAAAACAATACAAAAACATGTTTGAAGCAAAAGGAGAGTACACTGAAAAAGTGTACTCTCTCTCTCTCTCTCTCTCTCTCTCTCTCTCTCTCTCTCTCTTTCTTTCTTTCTCACAACTAAAATGTTCAGTGGACAGAATGCATTAAAAGTGTTAGTAATAATAAAGTGAGTAATTGCACTGGCTGACAGCACCGGTTATTTGTACATCTTTAATTATTATTTATAATAAAAATTTAGAGAAAAAATGCAATTCATTGTACTAAGAAAATAGATAATGTAGTGCAGACCAGGTAGACCTTTCTAACTATGACCTTCGGGAAAGACAGATACCCTATAGAGCAACACAGATTTATTTGCATGACAATTATACACATAAAAATGAAGCCCTTTTGTTTCAGGGAGCACTAATGAGCTGTGCACATGTTTAATTACAGCCAATTCATGTACAACTTTAATTAGGAACAATTAAACTGGATCTCAGGTGAGCTATAGTCAGGGCTGCGTGCGCATGTGTGTGTGTGTGTGTGTGTTTTGAGGCTCTGTGCACTGTGAGTTCACTTACACAGGAAATGACATGACACCTGGGCTCCGCTGACCCGTCAGGGGACACTCACTGTATGAGCAACCAATCAGCTCTGCCATTAAAACTTTATTGGCCTTTAAGCAACCATTAAATATCTAAATGAATAAATAAGAAAGTATATATAAAGTATCATATATAAATATAAAACAAATGATGTATAGCAAAAACAGTAGCAAAAAGAAAAACAAATCTTGTCAGTGGGTTTCAAAGCGGAAAAAAACAGTGGGGTTTGCCTAATTTACACCACAGTACTTTACTATTAAAGCGTCAGTATAAAAATAATTAAGTGCAATGCTAAGTAACTTCAGAGCCCATGCCAAAACGTAATTAGAGATTCATCCGCTCGTATATATCAAAATTAGTGCGTGTCAACAGGGGGCCATGCATCAGAGCCGAGCAAAGAAGCTTCCGGACTGCCTCCCTCTCGCCTGTGAAATACAGCCTGGGGTTCAAACGCTGGAATTAAGGGATTTTAATTAAAGCTGGAGAAGTTTACCACCTGGTTTTGCTCATTGCTAATGCACAGCCTACTCAGGAAAGCCCTCCATGGTTCATTTAATGGGCTGTTCTCAAACAAACAACAGCTACTGTTATGAGCTCCTACAAGGAAAGCAGCAGCCTACAGAGTCCACTTGGACAATTCATAAAAAAGGAATTAAAAGATACTAGAACTGAAATGGTCAAATCAATAACATCAATTAGTTTGCTTGAATACATAAACTAGTTAACACGTTTCATACGTTCTGTAAATATCAAATCAAATCAAATCACTTTTATTGTCACATTACCACAGTACGTGTGCCTTGGTGAGTGAAATTCTTGAGAGCGTGCTCCAGACAGTGCAGAAACAATTTACATATAGACAGTACCTACTTACACAGAAGACAATGTGCAGAATGCACATACATACAGTCAGTACACACAGTGTACTATTAGACATACTTGCAGTTATCAATACACATTATACACAAAATGTACACATTTTACATTATGTACACCTGGTATGTGAATGTAAAAAAAAAAAATAAAAAAAAAAAAAAAATAAATGTTGCTGCAGATTTACATAGGCCGGATACGCAATGTCATGGATGTGCATTGCATGGTATCCAGTGGTAGCAGATAGATTGTTGTGTGCAGTGTGTGCGTGTAGTCCAGTTGAACTGTGTTAAAGTGCAGTGCATATTGTAAAGTGGGAGTGTGCTGTAGGGTGTATTAGTTTTTTCTGTTCATTAGCCTGATAGCCTGAGGGAAAAAGCTATCCCTCAGTCGGCTAGTGCGGTTGGAATGCTGCGGAGATGTCTTCCTGAGGGCAGCAGAGAGAGCAGTCTGTGGGACGGGTGGCTGGAGTCTTTGATAATCCTCCGGGCTTTCCTTGTACACCGCCTGGTGTAGATGTCCTGGAGGGAGGGAAGCTCACCTCCAACAATGTGGCGGGCAGTTCGTGCGACCCTTTGCAGAGCTTTGCGGTTGCCAGCGGTGCTGTTTCCAAACCAGGCGGTGATGCAGCCGGTCAGGATGCTCTCCACAGTGCAGGTGTAGAAGGATCTGAGGATGCTGGGGCTCGTTCCAGCAGACTTCCTCTCAGCCGGTTCTCAATCTGAAGAAGAGGTCTTGCTGTGATGTAGGCCTTCACCTTCAGCACTGCGTCGTTGTGTGTGAGCAGTACCATGTGAGATGTGCTCAGGGAGTGATGTGAGCACGCGCACCGAGGAACTTAAAGCTATTTGCAGCTCACTCCGCTTCTCAAAACACCACAGGTGTCTTGTCGATGGTGAAGATGGATTGTGTGTGTTCTGAGCTGCCTGGTATCAATGATTTCATCGGGTTACTCCGCGACAGAAATGGCCACCAGCGCCTTTGAGCTGGCCTTGGTCTCACAGCACTGTTTATTCCCTTTAAAACCGATCGGTACATGCTGGTGTTGTTGTTGAGAGCGTGGTTCTCCTGACACTGCAAATTGTCTTTTCGGAACTAGTACGTTTGGTTGGGATAGATGAAATTTCCTGATGAAACACGATCTTACAGAATCTGAATACTCTATGTCATCATCAGACGCTCATGTCCCAGTCCATGGATCAATCCTGTAGTATAGCTCCATTGGTCAGACCAGCATTGGTTGTGAGGGCTGAGGGTGGTGATGCAAAGCAGGCAGGAGGAGAACGGAAGAGTCATCCGATTTGCTGAAAGGTGGGCGGGGGAGGGATTTGTATGCATCCCGGAAGGGAGTGTAACAATGGTCCAGCACACGATCTCCACGCGTGTTTATGGTGATGTGTTGAAAGTATTTTGGAGCTATTGTTCTGAAGTTGGCTTTATTAAAGTCCCCTGTAACAACAAAAGCCACATCTGGGTGCACGGTTTCCTGCTCACTTATATTCCCATACAGTTCCTTGAGTGCCTGGTCTGTGTTGGCTTGAGGGGGGATGTAAACAGCCGTGATTATGATCGCTGTAAATTCCCTCGGTAGCCAGAATGGTCGACACAGAAGCATATGAAATTCCAGATCAGGGGAGCAGAAGGATTTAATAGAGTGTATGTTCCTTTCATCACACCACGAGTTGTTGATGTAGAAACAAACACCCCCGCCTCTGCTTTTCCCTGTGAGCTCTTTCGTTCTGTCCGAGCGGTGCATGGTCTGGAACCATAGCAGACATCCAGGTTTCTGTGAGGCAAATAACGCAGCAGTCCCTTGTTTCTCGTTGGTATAAGATGCAGTTCACAGAGTTTGTTGTCCAGTGACTGAACGTTAGCCAGCAAAATGGTTGGAAGAGGAGGTCGAAAAGCACGGCGTCTCAGTCTGACGAGGACGCCAGCTCTCTTCCCTCTTTTCGGCTTGCGTTTTTTCGGTCTTGCAGCCCAGACGAAAGGCTCTGATGCAGTGTCTGTGAACAAAGCACCGGCATTCAAGAACTCGAAGTCCGGTTTGCATTGCGCGACAGAGGAACCAATGTTTAGAAGCGTGTGTCTATCATAGACAGTTATACAAACAACATCTAACACGTAAAACAACAAAAAAACAAATAAAACATACGAAAAACTGCAAACGTTTTCTCAGAGCTCGCAACACGGCTGCCATACTCGGCGCCATCTTCAATAGGGCGTGTTTAATAAATATCTAGTGTTTATACTAAATTACTATGTTGAGTCCATTCATATAATGACTCAGTCCAATCTCGGTCCATTAACACAGCAGGAAACAGCTTATTGATCCTTTATTTTATTTTATATCCATCCTCCCGTTAAGTTCCCACCATCACGGAGTAAGGTACAGGTCAGAGCTACCCCGTCTACACATACAAGTTTCCTTTAAACAAATAATTGCAATCAGGGCGCCTGCAATCATTTCTTCCGAGGGTATGCACAGAAGGGGTGATGGTGGTGTTGATGGGTGCCAGCGGCAGACACACTGAAAAAAAGATAATACATTTATAAGTGGTTGCAAACACTTAATTTTAGCTACATTTAGCCTAAATTAATAAATATATTTTTTTAAAGTTAACCTAATTTCTTTGGCTAAATTTTGCTAAAATACATTGATTGTTGCACTTACCTTCAAAAAATGAATGCGAAAATTACACTACGCAAAAAAGTTCTTAACACGAAAATCAGAAACAACATGTAAGCTTATAGATATTTTTTTAAACTCTAATTGATCGATTTCATGAGAAATTTGTTTGTAAAAATTGTTCTGATTTTTTAAAAAAAATCATGTTTATTTCATGATTATGTTAAAGAGGGAAATATTTTGATTTTAAGAGGGGAAATATCTTTGCGAATAGTTGCAGCTTACAAATAAAAAAAACGCAAAACACATTTATTGTTTGTATATCTCAACATACAAATAAAAAAAACGCAAAACACATTTAATTGTTTGTATTCGATTCAACATTTCAGAAAGATGATGCAATTACTTATTGCGTAAAGAGGAAGCCTATAATATGAAGCCTATAAATGTTAGCTGCTTTCCACACACATTTTACGGGTAGCCTAGCTTGAATGTAAAAATGTAAAACAGTTCGTTGTATTCCCATTTGTAAAATAGCTAGCCTAATTAATTATTGTAGGCTAACCGCGATCTTATATGATAAAGGTGCGTATAGCACGAATTTCTGTTTTTATTTGGTGTGATATTTATATGTAGAAATGGACTTTGGGCGTGCAAAAGACTGATGACTAACGGCTTGGCTGTTCAGTCAACAGAGATGCAGGACACATGGAGCTACAAATAAGCAAAAAACTGCTGAAATGTTTGCGAGGCAAATCTCGGCTCTGAGCGCTCATGGTACACACAGTGCGTACAGCCGTACACCTGCAGGCGCCACTGATTGCAATTATATATCAGTTAGTGTCATGCAAGATTTCACCCACAAAATCCACTGACTGAGACTTTATAGTAGGTTATAAAATTGCTTCATGGTGTATTTATTCTTAATAAAGAAAATATGTTAATGTTTTTAAATTACACATCACAAGCCATATATTACAAATGCTAAAAATGGTCTCATTTCTCTTTTTTTGTGTTATCAATTAGCCTTTTGCTAGCAAAGTAACAGCTTAGCCCACTAGCTTAGCATTGTGCTAATTACTAAGAAAAGGATTCGTTTGGATTCATTAGAATGTCTACGTTACACTTGAAATGAGCTTGCAACGCACTTGACTTCCATATTGTAACAGATATTCATTGAGGAATCCATTAGGAATCGACTGAATCGTGAATCGTCTTTATCCACCTTATTTTTTATTGTGGGAGAAAGCTATTTATTGTGAAAGTGAGATGATTCATAAGCAAATATAAGTAAATAAATAGAAGAAAATGCAGTAAAATGGGACAACTTTGCTATAAAACCAGTGTGTTCATGATTATGATAACATATTGATTGGACTATGATTGGACATATCCACTTGATTGACTCTATGACTCTCTCTCCTCTCCACCTGTAGCTGGTGTGTGCTGAGCGCATACACTTGATTGGCTCTATGACTCTCTCCTCTCCACCTGTAGCTGGTGTGTGGTGAGTGCATACACTTGATTGGCTCTATGACTCTCTCTCCTCTCCACCTGTAACTGGTGTGTGGTGAGAGCATCCACTTGATTGGCTCTCCTCTCTCTCCTCTCCACCTGTAGCTGGTTGTGTGGTGAGAGCATACACTTGATTGGCTCTATGACTCTCTCTCCTCTCCACCTGTAGCTGGTGTGTGGTGAGTGCATACACTTGATTGGCTCTATGACTCTCTCTCCTCTCCACCTGTAGCTGGTGTGTGGTGAGTGCATACACTTGATTGGCTCTATGACTCTCTCTCCTCTCCACCTGTAGCTGGTGTGTGGTGAGCGCATCCACTTGATTGGCTCTATGACTCTCTCTCCTCTCCACCTGTAGCTGGTGTGTGGTGAGTGCTTACACTTGATTGGCTCTATGACTCTCTCTCCTCTCCACCTGTAGCTGGTGTGTGGTGAGCGCATACACTTGATTGGCTCTATGACTCTCTCTCCTCTCCACCTTTAGCTGGTGTGTGGTGAGCGCACTGGCGCCGTTGTCCTGTGGCAGCCGTTACATCATCCAAGTGGACGCTGCACACTGGTGGTGGTGGAGAGACCCCCCACCATGATTCAGAATCATGAAGCAGCATAACATACGGTCAACAAATGCTCATTTGAAAAACATGTCTCTACCAACATTTTTGCAATAATATGCTAAAATAAAGCCTTAAACTTTTAGCAACACTCACCAGACGTTTTATTTCCAAATTTCTGTGATGCATGCAACAACCAATGTAATAAAACATTGCCAGATTCACATTTCGGATCAAACTGAATGCGATTTTTAGTGTCACTCACTGAATGAAACGTGCAAGAAACATTGTAATATTTTGGGCAGAAATGCCGCCACAGGCGTGATTTTTTCCCCAATTAGCCCGGGTTTGTTTTTGCATAGCTTAAATAACTGGAAGCAGCTGACACCAGATGGTTTGCACATTCTGGTTAAAAATAGCTGCTCCAACCCTTATGTTAAAAATAAGGTGGATATGACAAATGTTTGTCATAATTGAAGTGCTTGTCAGAGCTGATGGTCTCATGGGGAGCATTTCAGCATTTTGACACAGTGCAGTTGTGCTTTGAGTGACCAGAATTTGAATCCTGGCTTGTCCCACTTCACTTCCTTTCCACTTTTCAACCATACTGTATATAAAAAAAACATATAAGATATGCTGCTGCAGTATGAAACCATAAATCCTGCAGCAGGTCAAGACAGGTGGTGCTGGGGGAGGTGGAGGGTTTCAGAGGAACTGGTGCGCTGCAGGACCAGCTTACAGCAAACATTGTATGAGAATATTTAAATGTTAAGCAAGCAATTGACTACAGAATCAGCAGAGGCCAATAAGCTTATGCCATATAGGAAATTATGTGATTACTAGCAGACTGCAAAGGACCGATCAGCCTGCGTAATCTAGAGTCTTATGATCAAACTAAATATTTAGATGAAGACCACTTTATTTGGAATATCATGCCCTATGGAACATTAATAATATGAATGATTATTACAAAATAAAACCTGACAGTCATAACCAAAATATTGTATTTTATTTGTTACAACTTGGTTTTTCAAACACTTCCTCTGTCTGCAGCATGTTGGACAAAATCTGGCTGCTCAAACAAACAGCAATTATTAGAAAGTGCCACAGGTTTAACTTCTTCTGTGGAAATTAACCTACAAACGGCTTACATATACTTTCTAGGACAGGAGAAAGTATTTTAACATCGAAAAATTTCACACATCACCTTTAAATAAAGCAATATACATTTTGTCGGAGTAGGAAAGCAGAGGATTACGGGGAATGAGCACATTTCTGCAAGGGCCTGAACAGTCCGGTGGAAGTTTAATGTTACCGTTGCTGCTACCGTAGGGAACTGTGTCTATCCAGAGAAGAGAAGAAGACAGTGGGAGAGCGAGAGAGGCCAATCCCTCTCCTGGGGCGACTGGTCATGCTGTAATAATGAGCCCTGGAGAGCAAGACTGTCTGTGCCACAAACCAACCATGCCCACAGGTACTGACCATAATAACTGCCCCTGGGAGCGCTGAGAGAGAGAAAGCACACAAGTAATAACCAAGTCTCTTTTCTCGTTCTCCTACAAACAGCATCCTCCAGAAAAGTGCTGTGCCCAAAACACATTGTCTACTGGATTCTCTGTCCTGTAATTGAAGTGAATGTCATACACTGTAGAGAGACAGAATAAGTGCCGCTGAGATTTGATCATTTCAGATAATAGATGTCTCCTGCACAAACAGGTGGAGGCTGGCAGCGAGCGGGAGGAGGTCGGTGTTGCGGAGGGGAACCGATAAAGACGCCACACAATCATCTGAGAGTGCACTTAACTAAAACTAATCGATTAGAGAGACCTCAATACACAGGCATCACAGAGCCCATCTGTCAAATCACATCAGCCCCTGTGCCGATCCCATCCACGTCAACACTTATCAGCATGATACCTGTGTGTGTGTGTGTGTGTGTGTGTGTGTGTGTGTGTGTGTGTGTGTGTGTGTGTGTGTGTGTGTGTGTGTGTGTGTGTGTGTGGCGGGAAAGCCCTTTTGATATGGCTCACCAGGACACTTCATTAAGATCTGACAGCCTGTAACGCTCTGCTCTCGGAGAGGTGCATCTTCAGGTTACACAGACACACAGACACGCACGCACGCACGCACGCACGCACACACACACACACACACACACACACACACACACATGTGCATGCACGCGCGTGCACACACACACACAAACACATTGTTTATATCGTTTTTATTCAGTTGTATTTATTAGTTTTAGACCATTCCTTCATCCAGAATCACTCCAGACTCTTCAGATTCACAGCTCCATGTGCTTCTCTTCAGTTCATTCACTCATTTTCTACAGGGTTCGGGTCAGAGGACTAGGATGGCCAGCAGAAGCTTGGTTTTGTGCTCAGTGACCCATTGTTGTGTTGTTTTTGAGGTTTGTGTTTGGATTATTGTACGGTTGTAAGATCCAAACATGGCCCATTATAAGATTTCTAACAGTCAGTCACTTATTGATTTTTTATCTGTTGGTCTTTGATAGAATCCATGATGCCATGTGTCTAAAGATGTCCAGGACCTCAAGCATAAATATAGGCCCACAACATCAAAAATACAGCAGTATATTTCATTGTAACACATGGGGTACTTTTTATCCCTGTGTTCATCAAACCCATCTTAAATGTTTGCTGCTAAAAAGCTTTTTTTTTACATCCAGTGGTGGAAAGAGTTCTGAAAAGTTGTACTTAAGTACAAGTACTGTTACATTGCTGAAATAATACTCAATTACAAATAAAAGTACTGGTGCCAAAACAGTATTTAAGGAAAAGTACAAAGTACTCCTCTCAAAAACTGCTCAGAGTACTAGTTACTTTTTAGCCAGCGATATTTAATGAATTACCAAAATATTTTCCTTCATATCAAATATATATGTGGATAATAGCTACTTCGAACAAAACCCACTTTTATCGGATTGACAAAGTACGTGAATTAGTGGTCATGATACAAGAATTTCTAACTTCAATACCTTAAAAAATATCGATATTAAAGTACCCGTGAACCGTAAGTTGCAACTGACTTCAGGTTATGTATTTCCAAGTGAAACAGAATATTGAATAAAGGGCAGGGCTTTATTTGTGGTGCACCTATCTGCTTGTTACATCTGACATCACTCTTTACCGCTTCTGGGTTCCAACGCTCTGCCAGACGCCCAAAGAAAACACCAAACTGTGCTAATATACACACATGATGTCATGTAATACTGAAAAACTATAACCCTAACCTTTATCTGCATACTGAAATCCCAGATGGCCAGACAGTGATTCAGCTAAAATATTAGTGTCTGAGACACTGTGAGCAAGGAGACTGTAGTGTGCACAGAAATTTTTAAATGCTTTGCTTAAATATGTATTAATTAAATAGTGCTCATAAATGGCTGTTGAGATAGTGTTCTCAAGTGAAATGAGTAGAGGCATGGACCTAAAAACAGCCGTCCTTACATCATAATTAACAAGAGGATTCTCATCAAGTCATCAAACATACGTCATCAGAGCGAGAACCATCTATGGCGAGAACGCCATTCCAGAGCGGAAACAAATTTTCAGTTTTTGATTAAAGAATACGACAGCAGAAAATATTTATTTTATTCTTTCCGTGTATTGACATGGTTTAATTGTTCACTAGAAGACTAGTAATGTGGACTAAAAAAGTATAGGGTCATTTTTAATTTCAGGAGGACTTCATGAGGAATTTTCAACACCATTGGCAAAACTACCACAAACTGTATAGCCTACTGCCATTTAGATGTTTTAATACCTCAGTTTATTTGTCTATCCACTTTTTTCAAGGAAATCATTATTTCAAGCTTTGAGTAGTTTATTTAAGTCTTCTAAAAATACATGCATTTTATATGATGAACAGATTTTAATATAGACCTTTATAAAAAGTGATCCATTACAAAAATCTCAAACTTAAACATTTGCTCATTCTGTGTATTTGTGCCTTTAAAATAGGGTACATTTGTTGCAAAAGCTTACAGCTCAAGGAAGCATGATTTCTAATTTGATTTAAAACTGAACTGAATTTACACAAAAAAGACAAGTGCACAGTCAGTAATACAATTCTAAAACAAATTACCTCAATTCAGTTGAGGTATTCGAAATATGACAACACTGAATTTTTATAGGCAGTCTTTTAAGAGCCATATCATATGTTGTTTATTTAGATAAATGGAACATCAGACCCGTAATGTCTGTACAATGTAGTGATGCAGTTAGACTAGGATATTTATATGTACAAATCAGACTAATATCCCATTGTGAAACATTTCTAGCATACTTACATTGTAAAGAAATAACAGTTCCATATTTGGTTGTTGAAACTCTCTCTATATAAATCTAGATTAAAGACATCTCTTCAGCCAAGCATTCATATAATTAATCTCATAATCTTGTACTGCAGTAATATCTGATCAAATGCACATTATTATGCTTTAGCTTGGGTTGAACAAATAATTTTTGCTTGGATGGGACAGCAGGTATGCTAATTATGTCTCTATTTGTTTCTCTGTAATCCCGTGGTAACTAGGAGTTACACAAGCTTCAGTCTGGATACAACACTTAAATGATCTGAGATGACCAAACACCTGAGAAGACATGATGCCAACCCCTCAGAGGACCTCAGAGGAAGCCAACCCTCAGACAGTATACAGAATTAACCAAATTTTGCCATACCTTAAATATATTAAGTTTCTACAGTATATAAATCTATTGTAAAGCTGCTTTGCAACAATTGTATCGTAAAAAGCGCTATACAAATAATCTTGAGTTGAATCGAAAGACTTTCACTCACAGCCAATACAATTTTCAGGAGCATTTTCTTCGGTCAGATAAATTGTGGGCTGTGTACTCAATAACTAACTATGATTTAAAAGTAATGAAGTAGATTTATTTGCTTGTATTTAAGTACATGTAAAAGTACAGCTTTAAAAATATACTCAAAAAAGTACAAGTACCCACAAGAAACTACTTAATTACAGTAGCGTGAGTAGATATAATTCATTACTTCTACCACTGGTTACATCTGACCATAGAAGCCAGTCCCATTTTAAGTTCCAGTCGTGTCTGACAACTGAATATGCTGGAGATAGTTTTTTTTTGCTGAAAGCATTTTCTTTTCTTAATTTTTTTCTTGAAGCCTTCCCAAACAACATGTGGTGATGTAGGGGCGTTTTTTTTTTTTTTTTTTTAGTTTTTTAGTTTTTCTGACCCTGATACTCAACCTTCTCTACAATTCCCCTGCTGTAATCCTTGAAGAGTCTTTGGCCACTCAAACTCTCCTTCTCACCATGCATTAGGACTATATAGACACACGTCCTCTTCCAGCCAGTTTCATAACATTTTATGTTTACTATAAATTCTGAATTATTGCCCTGATGGTGGAAATGGACATTTTCACTGCTCTAGCTCTTCTTAAAGCCACTTCACAAATTTGTGAAGCTCAATTATCTTTTGCTGCACATCAGAAATATATTCTTTGTTTTTTTTTTCATTGTGATGGATGATTAAGGGAATTTGGGCTTTGTTTTCCCTCCTATTTATATTTCTGTGAAACAGGAAGCCAAGGTTGGATAATTTCATGTTCATAATTCATGTTCACCCTGGAGTGATCAAAATTGTGAATATGAATGGGAATATACTTCAGAGATATTATACTCATAAGAATTTCTAGGGCTACCAGTAATCTTCCGTTCCACCACATCCCAAAGGTGCTCTATTGGATTGAGATCTGGTGACTGTGGAGGCCATTTGAGTAAAGTGAACTCATTGTCATGTTCAAGAAATCAGTCTGAGATGATTTGAGCTTTGTGACATGGTACATTATCCTGCTGGAAGTAGACATCAGAAGATGGGTACACTGTAGTCATAAAGGGATGGACATGGTCAGCAACAATACTCATGTAGGCTGTGGCGTTTAAACGATGCTCAATTGGTACTAAGGGGCTCAAAGTGTGCCAAGAAAATATCCCCCACACCATTACACCACCACGAGCAGCCTGAACCATTGAGACAAGGCAGGATGGATCCATGATTTCATATTCTTTACACCAAATTCTGACCCTACCATCTGAATGTCGCAGCAGAAATCGAGACTCATCAGGCCAGGCAACGTTTTTCCAATCTTCTCTTGTCCAATTTTGGTGAGCCTGTGTGAATTGTATCCTCCGTGTCCTGTTCTTAGCTAAGAGGAGCGGCACCTGGTGCCCTGGTCATCTGCTTCAGGGTTCGTCGTGTTGTGCGTTCAGCGATGGTTGTCTGCATACCTTGGTTGTAACGAGTGGTTATTTGAGTTACTGGTGCCTTTCTATCATCTCTAACCAGTCTGCCTATTCTCCTCTGACCTCTGACATCAACAAGGCATTTTCGTGCACACTACTGCCGCTCACTGGATATCTTCTCTTTTTCAGACCATTCTCTGTAAACCCTAGAGATGGTTGTGCATTAAAATCCAGTAGATCAGCAGTTTTTGAAATACTCAGACCAGCCCTTCTGACACCAACAACCATTCCATGTTCAAAGTCCCTTAAATACCCTTTCTTCCCCATTCTGACGCTCGGTTTGAACTTCAGCAAGTCGTATTCACCACATCTAGATGCCTAAAATGCATTGAATTGCTGCCATGCGATTAGCTGATTTGCAATTTGTGTTACCAAGCAATTGAATTGTGTTACGTAGTACTTGACCCTTTATTACATTTAACCATTTATTACATCTCTAACCATAGCAGCACATTTTTTTTAAGTATACAACTAAGTACATACAGTAGTAGTTATAAACTATTCCTAATATAAATTAGGACCAATGTCTCGGTTACTTGCGTAACCCCCGTTCCCTGAAGGAGGGAACGGAGACGTAACGTCAGAGTGACTGACTAATGGGATCTCGCCCGAGAGCCCAATCATCTTCGAGTGTTAACAAAACAAGCCAATGACAGTTGGCGTGCATGTTTCGCCACGCGCACTCCGCCCCGCAGTGCGGGTATAAAAGGAGAGTGCATGCGAATACACAACAGTTTTTCGCTGAGGAGCCGAGACTGTGTGCCCCGGCCGTACAGCGGTGGTACAGCAACTATGGCGACAGGACGTTACGTCTCCGTTCCCTCCTTCAGGGTGAGTGACTGACTAATGGGATCCCTTGGAAAACGCCACTATTGCTGACCCCCTCCAGTGCTCTGCAGAAGCCGGCAAGTCTCCCCACACCAATTGGGATGGAAGATAGGACAGGGCTTAGGCAGAGATGACAGCCACTGCTGTTTCGTTCAGTGGGTAGGATAACACTGGGAAAACGTACTCCAAGTAGGGGAACGCTATGGAGCCACATCCTGCATAAGGAGGTACCATGTGGAGATTACGCATATGGACTGGCCAAGGGCAGTACTACATATGGGAGTCTCTGAGGTAGACTCAGCCCGCCTGGGGTGAGATAGCTACACAGCAGAGAGGGCAGAAGGTTTCTGCCAGGGAAAGACACGGGCTCACCATGGGGGGAGACGTACCGTGGAAGAATACACATGTGGGATCACCGGAAGGGGAATCACTACACACAGGCACCTAGCCCAGCACAAGGGCTGACCTTGGGCGACACACGAGTGCTGGACCTGGAGTCTGGTGCTCCGCCACGCCTGACTGCCGAGGGTGCGGGAGGAACTTCAACAGGGTTCGCCGTGGGCAACTGAACTGAGAAGCAACAAAGCGCAACAAAGCCATATGGTGCGATGCGCTGGAGGAGTGAGAAGCCCGCGGAGACGTATTTGACGGGGAAGCTCTCACTGTAATCCTCAAATCACCCTGACCATGAACCGAAGTAGACCTCCGAAACCCGGAGGAGCTAGAACGGGGCAGGGCGAGGGGGATACCTCCTCGTTTGGCGAGGATGTATCTGGAATGCAGCATCGCGATGGTCATGTTCCCGCAATGAGAACATGACTCATCCACGAGCACTGCCTCAGCGTGCTGATAGCCCAAGCAGGAGGGACAGCGATCGTGACCATCAGATGAAGCCAGGAAACGACCACATCCAGAAACACACGAGCGGGAAGCCATCTTTAAAAAGACGCCCGTCGCTCGTGGAGCTCTTTTAGATTGCTCTTTTAGAAAATACTCTTTTAAAAGCGCTGAAGCGCCCAGGGGAGGTCGCAGCGTGACCGCAGAATGAAGAGCTGCAGCACACCGTCAGAAGCAGCACTGGACAGCAACCTCCGCTGACGCGCCGTAACACCAACGCTGTTTTGCTGTTTTGCAAACACTCTCGGAAATTCGCTGAAAGGCTCGGCTCCGAAGCGAAAAGCTGTTGTGCGTTCGCACGCGCTCTCCTTTTATACCCGCAACGCGGGGCGGAGTGCGCGTGGCGAAACACGCACGCCAACTGTCATTGGCTTGTTTTGTTAACACTCGAAGGTGATTGGGCTCTCGGGTGAGATCCCATTAGTCAGTCACTCTGATGTTACGTCGAACGTGACTGACTGATAGGGAACTGTTGATTATAAATCATTCTAAACCAGAAAAGTTAAAAAAAAAAAATTGTATGTTGTGTATGTGACAGTTTTACAGTATGCTAATGGAAAATTACAGACATTTATAGTGAGTCGCGTCTTGTGTGTTTCATAAGAAGTGTTATATGTACAACACACAAAGTTGCTACCTTTGTAAAGTGCTCAAAATGAGATAGCTGCCTATGTAGACCATAGACAGCAAGGATTTTGTTCGCTGGGTTTTGGAACAGAGCCACAGAGTAGGTGGAGGGGTTGATCCATACCATACAGCAAAGTCCCATTAAACATCTCCACAACAAACACCATCAGATAATTAAAGTGAGCAAGAGAGAGAGAGAGAGAGAGAGAGAGAGAGAGAGAGAGAGAGAGAGAGAGAGAGAGAGAGAGAGAGAGAGAGAGAGAGAGAGAGAGAGAGAGAGAGAGAGAGAGAGAGAGAGAGAGAGAGAGAGAGAGCTCTATGTTTGCAGGCTTGTGTCATTTAATCTGGGTAATTGAATGCTTCAATAATTCTGAGCAGATTATATTCTGACAAAGTGGCACTTTAAGGTCAGGGTTAAGTAAGGCCAATTATCTATTTGTCAAAAACATAAAGCTCTCATCTAATTTCCGCTCATTGAAATTGATTGTGGTGTAAAAACGGATCCCAGATGGCTAATAAGATTTGGTGGGGAAACGGCAAAGCAAATATTATCCAAAGGGATCTAAGAGATGACGCTTGATTATTTAGAATAACAGAATCTGCAAAGCTGATCTCCACGCAAGAACTGCCTTCAGCTGACAAGATCAGCCAACGCTGTTTATCAAAGAAACCAGAAATTACAACCGTACCTCAATAAATCACTTCTATTAATTATTATTAAATGGATATAACCAGTGCTAGATGCTGATTGGTTAATGCAACCTTCAAGGTGTATCACAATATACAAAATATATGAAATAATATAATTTATATTAGCATATGTTAAATGTTAGATTTTAATAATTTAATAATTTAATTTGTGAAATTATTTGTTTTATAATAATATAGGCTATTTTGTATAATACTGTAGCTTTTAAAGTTTTTTAATTATATTATTTCATAATTACATACATACACAATATTTGGATTTTATATTTAATTTGATATAATCACATGATCTAATTATAATTATTTTATATAAGTTATATAATTACATAAAATAAATGCAATTATTAAATCACGCTAAAAAGAGGTTTGTTTTAGTCATTTGCTGCTATACTCATAACTAACAATGATGATAGTTGTCGTTTCAGTATGCACAGCGGGAAACAGCGGTACTGGCAGACTCGCTGGGATTCTTCTAGATCTAATTAAATAAACAGCACACATTCAAACTGACAATTAAGCCAATATATGGCACTGTTATGGCCGGTGCGACACAGCTCTCGCTGCCTGACGACGGCCTGCCAATCTCTACAGGAAGCCAAATCAGCCAGCAGGAAACAGCACAGTTAATAAGCATTCACTCAAGCATGAGGCTGACCTCTGACCTTAAATTCCACATCACACTGACCATACTGACCCCAGCGCGAGCATTATACCGCTTTAGCAGGATTAGTTTATCCAGACTTAATGTAAAGAAAAGTGAGAATCTGTTCACAGAGCTGCCAAACTGTTGCCAATTATATTATAGAGGGACTAAAGCACAAATTTAGTCTTGTAACCAATGATTATAACATTTTTATTGATCAACCTTTCAAATAAAAGGTTACAAAATTAACAAACAAACAAACAAACAATCAATTACAGTGTTAAGGTAACACATTACGGCCCGGTTTCACAGACAGGGCTTAGACTAAAGCCAGGAGTAGGCCATAGTTCAATTAGGACATTTAAGTAATTTTTATAAGCATGCCTTATTAAAAAACCTTACCGGTGTGCATCTTGAGACAAAACAAATGCACTGGTGTATTTAAGGATCAGTCAGTGCAAGTTTCTTTCATCTGAAACAGCTCACATTTACATTTTAGTCTGGGACTAGGCTTAAGCATTGTCTGTGAAACCGGGGGTACACGTTTTAAAGTTAGACTTACAAGTATTAAGTAAGTAGTAAGTACTTACAAAGTGTAGTCCATTACTGATTACAGATTACACGATGAAAACTATAGCTAATAATAGTCTAGGTTACTCATTTTAGATAATGTTTTCCGACTACCTTTTAGATTACTTTTAGATTAAGGGCCAGATTTTCAATCATTTTGTGCCAGCGCAAACTCTAATTTGGCGTTTCCTACTGTCAGGATTTACTAAAGACACGCAGCGGGAAACTAGCGCTGAAATAGCATGGACAGTTATTTTTGCGACTTACTTTATTGAATATGCAATCGCTACGCAATCTCACGTTCACTATCGCATGCGATTCATCTGCGATTATGAGCACGAATTGCATAGTTTGTCAGTGAACTACGGCTCTGTGTATTAAATGCCGCTCCATCTGAAAACAGGTGATGAAGATTTACGGCTAATCACAGAACCGTCTTTACTGATGAGATGCGCATGACTATCGCATGCAAAATATCGTGCAGCCCTAGTTTGGAGCATTTTTTGTTCATTAAATACGTTTTTTCTTTCTTAAAGTAACAACCAAGCGGCCAGCTGTAGACCGGCAGGCTGATCATAGCTTATGTTTGATCAATTTAGCCTTCTAAAATCATTACGACTTGACTAAAATAAAATCTATAGATAGGCCTATACTAAAACAGTTCAAGCATATAACAATGTTTAAACATTAAACCTAGATAAATGTGTGCTGAATCCAAGTTTGTGCTGAGAGTGGAAGCTAAAGCGCAGGACATGGAGGAATGCACCAGCGCAAACAATTGCAATTTTTTTAAATGGACAACTTATACCGTAATTTTTTCTCATAAAAGGTAAGAGTAATACATCATTCGGAACTGCAAAGGGTCTACTTTTATTTGTGTGCCCTTACAATATCAACAAAAAGCCATGCTTTTATCTTGAACAGGAGCACTTCACAAAAAAAAAAAACGAAAGACAGCGAATAAATGCATCACAGACATGATAAATATATCTACAGAAAGCTTTAAATTACTACTTAACGAAATAAATAATAACAAAAACAAAAACTCTTTAATATAATCATTACCTGTGTGAAGATGCACTTCTGTCTAAAGGCAGACATGATGATCTCTAATGAGGAGATGGCAAATCCTTACAATTTCCCCGGGACGCATTTATGGTAAATATTTTTGCTGGGGCTTTACGGCAAGCTTTATTGCTGCGCTGCAATTTTTCATCACTAACTGAGGGATGTCTAAAATATAAGAATAAGGAGAAGCCCAAATCAGGCCCGAGGCCTGACCTATGACATGAATATTGGCCCGAAGCCCAGCTCTAGGGACGTAAAAAAGTCAGAGGTCTGACTTTAAATTGAATATAACAAAAAAATTGCCTAAAAGTGCGTTGTAACGCAAGCGTTACTGAACATGTACAGAGTAAAATATTACTGAAAATGTTTTAGTAATACCTTACACTTCTGCATTACAGCAAAAAGTATTCGTACCTGTAATGTATTACTTTTGTAACGCATTACTCCCAACACTGGTCACCCGCTTCGAAGCAGGTGACCAGCATTTGTAGGACTTTCAATTTTGATCGGTAAATTTATGGGAGAAGAGTATTTAAATAAATCACGCAATGTGATTTATTAAGATTTGCGCTTGTCAATTCACTGGTATTTCTGCCATTATTTAACGTCCCAAAAAAGCATGTCTAACATGCCTAATTGAGATTGTAGATAGAGTATTAATGGTCCATTTGAGAGATAGGTGGCAGTAATGCACTTAAGTCTGCAATCTGCCGTAAAGCAAAAAGACGACGCGTCACGTGCCGGCTGGTATGAATGAGCTCAGGGCAGTGAGGTGAATCAGAAGTAAAAAATTATATAAATACTGCTCAGTTTCTTGCACAGACCGATTGTTTCACACCCGGAGCCACCACCTGCCAGAGCTGCTTCTTCACCTGCCACCTCATCAGCCAGAGTTGCCACTCCACCTGTCTGGTTCGCCACGCCAGAGTCTCTAGCCGCTATGAAAGCCATACCAAGGTCTTCAGCCACCATGGACAACACTCCAGTGTTTCCAGTCATAATGGACGTCAAACCAGAGTTCCCTGTCATCAGCAGTGTTGTATTTGGAGACAATAAGGCTTTCTCTGGACATTTAAGGCTGGCTTCCGATTTGGCGGACCCACCATTGAGGTCGGTGAGAGTAGCTGGCATCCCAAGGCCTTCAGCAGTTGAGATTATAGAGGTGTTTCCTCTGTCCGCAGTGCTTCCAGTCATGGCAGTGGCTATGTTGTGTGTCTGGGCAGTATACTGTATTCTTTCTCCGGAGCCAAGTCCAGTTCAAGTCTCTGGTCTGGTCCTGAGCCAAGTCCAGTTCAAGGATTCGTTCCAGAACCAATTACAGTTCAATAATCCATTACAGAGACAAGTCCAGTTCAAGTTTCTGATCCTGAGCTAAGTCCAGTCCAAAAAGCCCTTCCAGAACCAAGTCCAGTTCAAGCCTCTGGTCCTAAGCGAAGTCTAGTCCAAGAATCAATTCCAGAACTAAGTCCAGTCAACATTTCTGGTCCTGAGCCAAGTTCAGTCCAAGACTCTTTTTTTTTCGAACCAAGTCCTGAGTCCAAGTCCTTGGGTCACTGAACCCAATCCAGACCCAGTTCCACTCTGGCCGCCGATCCAGCCGGATCCACCATGTTTTCCACAAGCTCTGCCCAGACCACCATCTCTCTCATCTGCACCCCTTCTGGTCAAGCAGCTCCATTAGCTCCACTTTTGGCCTCAATCTCGTATCTGCCCACACCTTCGCTGACTAGTGTGGGAGGCACTAGAGTGTGTTCCTGTGTTTTGTGTTCCTGCCTGTTGTTCCGGTCATAGACTCCATTTCCCATCATGCTGTGTCTACCTGGTTCAGCTGTGTTCCATTTCCTGTTTGGTCCTGTGTTTATGTATATTAAGCAATGGTTTTCTATTGTCTGTGTGAGTTGTTGATAAGTGTTTCCTCCTGTATTTCTTGTGAAAAATAACTTTTGTTTGCATACTAGTTGATTCAGTCATTTTAAATAATGTTTTGAACTTAAATGAAACTAAAGCAGGTAACATTTATTTATTTTAGGTTACCTGACAAACATTTTTTGTTTATAGTCCTTGCACACTAAGTCTGAAATTTTCGTATGCCTTTTTCGTATTTTCCATATTAATCATCCTTTCCTATTAAAATGCTTGCTATGGATGCAAAAATGCAGAGAATTAAACATGATGAAGACATGAAAGTTTCGGAGGTAGTGAGTAAACGTGATTTACATGGGTGCAGTCGTGGCCAAATGGATAGAGAGTCAGACTTGTAACCCGAGGTTGTGGGTTTGAATCTCAGCTCTGGCAGGAGTTGTCGGTGGAGGGAGGGAATACTGAGCGTTCTCTCCACCTTCAATACCACGACTGAGGTGAGACCCTTGAGCAAGGCACTGAACCCCCAACTGCTCCCCGGGCACCGCAGCATTGGCTGACCCCTGCTCCGGGTGTGTGTGCACTTGGATGGGTTAAATGTAGAGCACAAATTTCACTGCTGGTTACATTCTGTATAATTGTGTATGAGACAAATACAAAATATTCTTCCTCTTGACACAACGTGAGGTCAAATTTATTTTTGAACAGGCGGAAATTTCAAACTCAGTGTGCAATGACCGTTACAATCCCACATCATTTATTTTGTGCTGAAGGCGATTCAGTCATAATACTTTGGGTTATGGAAGTTTGTTCAGATTCTAAGCACGAGCAATTATTGCCTTAGCAAACCTCCCTCATAATGACCTGTGTACTGTGTTCCTCTTCCACGTCTTTCAGGACGGCCAGTGTTTTGACAGCGCTGCTCACTTCTGCAGTTTGTGAGGACTCCGAGTCAGTGATGATAGCTGGAGCGGACAGCGACTGCTCACTTTAAAGCCCGTCGCTTGTCTCCTGCTCTCAGATTCTCCTGCACAATGGAGGAAGATGGAGCGAGAAACATCCGTCTGTTGCGCTTGATGGGCTGCGACTGGTCGGGTTTGACGCATCTAAACATGCCTTTCCCTGCAGGTTCAGAAGGTCGCGACCCCGGCTGGTGCTGTCGCTCGTTACCCATCATGCTCTGTACTCGATGTGCCTGATGTTCTCTTCCTCAAAATTTGTGCGCCGGCACTGGCGGCTTGTGATGGGACAGGACAGCGGGGGGTGGCTCTCAGGCTGAGGAAGTCATCAGAGTGGCAGGCCTGTCAGATCACGGCGGACCGTAGGTCTGATCACCGGCCTGGCAGCCAAAGAGACAGCGAGCGCCGACTCCGCCGCTCTGACAGGGAATATGTTCACACAATTGGCAAGCTGGTGGCAACTGAGTGACTGAGACTTCAAGAGGCATCGCGTGAGGACTGCTGTGGAGTATACAGGGCCTGAGAAACTGGGAAGAGTACGAAGAGAGAGAGAGAGAGAGAGAGAGAGAGAGAGAGAGAGAGAGAGAAAAACAACAAGATAGACAAACTAGTTATATAGTTGGCAATTAAGCATAAGTGGTGTTAAGTGACATTAAAATAAACAGAAGAAGGTGGGAAGAAAAATAATATGATGTTGCTATTTGCATTTTAATTTATTTTAATTTCAGATTAGTTATTTTATTTTGTTATATTAGCGATAATTTAAATACTTTTAAGTCATCTTGAGAAAGGGTAAATATAATTAACTAAAATAAAACATAAAAATACATTATTTAATTTACAAAGGTTACAAAAGCATACGAATGATACTAAATGTACACAGGTCCCCTGGTAGATATACTACTGATTTATAGTATACTATAACAAATAGCAAATAATTGTTTAATCATGCTGTGAAATAATTAGTGTACTGGCAAAAAGAAAAAAATATATATAAATCAAACTTCCTATTTAAAAGGCTCACACACTAACACAGAATAGAAAACTTTCCTCATCAAGACATGTCACTGGGTGTTTAAAAGCGAAAAACTTAAAGCGGCAGAATATTAAATAACTGCAGTCTTACATTTTCTGTAGAAAGGGTTGAGTGCAAAAACGTAATTTTATATTCGCCCCCAAGACGGAAACATAAGTCTAACTGATTATAAATCAGAATAATAGTGTAACTACAGCTCTCTGCAAAAAACGAAACAATTTGGAGTGTTACATATTTAATATAAATCCTAATAATTTTATTTTATCAATTATATTAGTGTATCAGCTATGGAAGCAAATAAGTTTTAACATTTTCTGTTTTCATTTTCATTAGTTTTGTCATTTTTATTATTATTATTTTTAAATAAGTCCATCAAGTTTTTGTTGATTTATTTCAGTTTAAGGACCACTTGTGTAATGACCCTGCACTGACATATACTCTAATTTTACGCCACATTTTGAATTCCTCATAACAACAGTAATTAAACTCAGCCAGCAACAGCATCTTCCTCAGGTGTAGCTATAACCTGTCTGAGCTGCCAGCCAGCCACACTGGAGAAACTTTGCCCACATAATTAATACATTTATTTGCAATCATATATTTTCATCAGCCTTATAGGTGATATTCATTAGTTTTACCTTTACACTAATGACTGACAGCTCATTTGGATTCACAGCACATACAGTGACATGTTTGCAGTCTCTTTGCACCATTGTGAAGTAAACCTCCGAACACTTGAACAAACATGACAACCATGTAGAGAGAATAATGAATAATCATTACCTAAAGGTCCACAAATTATCGATGTAAAATAAGCAATGATATTTTTTTCCTCTATGCAATTTATTGCCATTAACGAGTAACTTGCAATCCAATAAATGTCAGTGTGGCTTTCAGTTAATTAAAGGAATAGATATTATATAGTAATGCAGGGTGGCACTTAGATCCCAATTGCCACAGACTGCAATTTACAGTCTGAGCTTTATTTGAAGGGAACCACAAATAATGACCATTAAGCTGTCAGCCAATGGACAGGAGATCACATTAATGAAATTAGATAAGGCGAGCGCTGATCTACACAGCCATCCCGCTAAAGAGACGAAGAGCCTGGAAAAAAAGGGTCAGGACAATTAACTAACAAAACAATGCAGGGCTGTGCCGCTGTCCACACGCAGCGTGAGAGCGACGGCGCTTACGTCAATGTGTGGAGACGTCTGTGAGTCTGTAGTGTGTTTGCTCGTGTGATGATTTGACTTTCTGGACCTCTGTGTCACTTTAACCTTCATGACAAAGAGAATCTCGATACCTTTCATTCACATGCAGATACAAACATCTTCCTGTTAGAAACAGTTCTGTCATCATTTACTCACCCACATCATTTCAAACCGATGTGACTTTCTTTCTTCAGTGGAACAGCAAGGACAATCTGAAGCCTGAGCAGCGCAATAATATCTTCAAAAAGGACTAACATTGCATTAAAACAGTTGTCCATACATTAAACTTTTGAATGGTAATTTATGCACAAATTCTTGAAATTGTTTTCTATTTTAAAATCGAATTTATTTATTTATTCATTACTCCAGTCTTCAGTGTCATGTGGTCCTTCAGAAATCATTCTAATAAATAAATAAACTGATTATTATCAATGTTTAAAGCAGTTGTGCTGCTTCATGTGTTTTGTGGAAACCACACACACACACACATATATATATATGTCATTTAAATTATGAAGTTAAATATATCATTCAAAAGAACAACATTTATTTGAAATGTGATTATTTTTTTAATATTATAACTGTCTTTTCTGTCATGTTTGCTAAATTTAACACACGCTAAATACAATTAATTCAAACCAATAATAATAATAAACAAACAAACAAAATATTACTGACCCCAAACTTATTCTGATCAAATGACCAGATTTGACAAACAGACCAAAATATAAGTTTTTATTCAGAAACGTCCCGTCTGTTGTACAGCTCAAATCTCACCTACACTTTTACATATTCAAACTTCTTGTGCCACATTTGCAAACATCAATGGTTCTTAAGTATCTAATGATCAGATATGAACAATTTTCTCATTTCTCTATGGTGCTTTTTTGGTCTCTTTTGGAGCTTGACAGTCTCTGGCCATTACACTTTAAATGGAAAATAGCGTGAACACACTGCAAAATACCTCCTTTTGTGTTTCACAGAATTAAGTAAGTCGAATGCTTTTGAGCAACATCAGCGTGAGAATATATATATATTTTTGGCTATTCCTTTCCAGCCATTTAAATGCCACATAGCCCCCATGTTTATGTGAAAGTTAGCGTTGTGTTGAAACGACCCCGACACTAAAACACACACGCCGGGCTGCAGAGGTTCATGCTGTCCTGTCTGCCCTCATGAGTGTGTACACAGCCTTGTATTCTTGTGTATGTGCCCCCCGGCAGAATGCCATGGCTGGTACTAAATTAGTGAGTAGGGACCCTCTCCTCCCTCTCCCGCCTCTCTCCAGAGACGCCCCTAGACTGGACAGCTGGATGCATCAAGAAATGTCACCTTGTCAGGGAAAGTTTTCTCTCTGTCCACCAAAACTTTCGTCAGACCGTCAGGGCCACGTGCTGCTTCCAGTGAAAGCACGGTCGTGACGGATGCGGGGCAGGAGGGGGGCCGGATCCGGAGCGGCTGACATTTCTGACGGCTCCCCCTCAAATGAGCGTCTCTGCTGCTGTCAGTGCAAGCCTCGCCCCCCGGCAATGACTGTCAAGCGACATGCTCAAAGCCGCACGGAGAGGTAGCCTATCACGGAGACACGGACACAGGCCACACACACACAGAGGTTTTGTTGATGGGTTCTGTAGTCAAATGTTTAAGCGAGCAGGCTTTAGGTTACAAGGCTAATCATGTGATCTGTTGCAAATGCTTTAACCCTGATGAAGCAGTGTTTTATATGAAGTGCTTTCACAGGGTGTTAAATCCACACATCTCTGCTCCAAAGTTTGCCTTTTGTCTTGATAAACGGCCAAAAATGATATTTCCTTCTTCTGTGAAGATATTCCCTCCGTTCGTATGAAAGTTCAAGAGTGAGACTGGCAGCTAAAAAAATGTGTGTGAATGAGGAAAGTGTGTGTGTGTGTGTGTGTGTGTGGGGGGGGGGGGGATCTAAACTCAACATTCAGCCAAAAGGGATATTTTGAGACATGTTGAAGGTATAACTGTAACTTAAAGGGACAGTTCACCAAAGATTGAAAAATCTATTAGTTAAATTATGTTTATTGTATGTCTGTGTATATATTTTTCATGCAAGTTGTTAGTGCTAATGTTTTGGCTGTTCGCTGTAAGTTGAGCTAGTCCATGGCTACAAGACTAGGGGTTAGTTGTAACAGGAAGACTCGGGGTTAGTTGTAACCGCAAGACTTGGGTTTAGTTGTAACAGCAAGACTCAGGGTTAGTTGTAACAGCAAGATTTGGGGTTAGTTGTAACAGTAAGACTCGAGGTTAGTTGTAACAGCAAGACTCTGGGTTAGTTGTAACAGCTAGACTTGAGGTTAGTTGTAACAGCAAGACTTGGGGTTAGTTGTAACAGTAAGACTCGAGGTTAGTTGTAACAGCAAGACTCTGGGTTAGTTGTAACAGCAAGACTCTGGGTTAGTTGTAACAGCTAGACTTGAGGTTAGTTGTAACAGCAAAACTCAAGGTTAGTTGTAACAACAAGACTCGAGGTTAGTTGTAACAAAACTGATTTTACAAATCGAAATTTGTTCCAAAACTGTACGATATTCTTCTACGTAAGAATGTTGGTAATAAAAAACAATTTTGGTGCCCATTGTCCATTTCTCAAAATATCTTCTAGTAGAAAGTAAGTCATACAGTTTTGGTTGCGTAAATTACGTAAATATTTTTTTTTGGTGCACTATCCCTTTATAGTAATTGTGAGACTGTTTCCTACACAAATTCATCATACGGTTTAAGAACACTTCAAATAGAGTGCAGTCATGGATACTTTTATGACACTTTCATGAAACATTCATGGTGCTTTTTTGACATTTTGGAAGCGTAAAATCTTCCGTACCTATTTCATTGTAACTGCACCGACAAGAACCACCAGCACAATATCTCATTTTATGGGTGACAGAAGAAAGAAACTCATATATGCTTGGACTGACATGAGAGTGAGTGAATAACAACAGATTCTTCTTTCTGGAGTGAAGCTACCTCTATTGAGTGTATTTCTGGGATAATGTCAGTCAGTTACCACTGAAATAATTTTGACTGTGGATTATGGAGAACTTAAGCAAACATATCAAGAACTTGTTAATCCTTTTCTCTGTGAAGTTAGTTAAATTGTCCTATGAATGAGGGATTACTTCTCTAGGAGGATGGATTTTTGGTTATTTGTTAAAGTAATTATTAGGGTAGATGCAAAACATTACAACAAAAACAAAAACCATAGCTTAAAACCAAGCTAATTTTCTCTGATAATCAACAATACGTGACAAATGCTGTCAAAAGGGAATCTTGAATGTATTGAATCTGGAACATTCTTTTAAAAATCAATACATTCATTTGGATTATTTGTAAGAACAAAAACAAAATAAAAATGACATCCTTACAGCCTATAACGGAACATATTTAAATTCATACCGCACTGATATGGAATTCTGCAAAAGTCTAAGATGGATTTTCTAAAGCCTGAGATGGATTTGATATTTAACTGTTGAAATTAGCATAATGTCAAGCATAACACACAGTGACTTTAGACACTATTTCAAGAAGGTATAACTTAAATTCCCTATGCCTTCTCAAAGTTCCCCAACAAATAACATGCAAAACCAAACGAAACATAAATAAGTGAAATGTTTTCTTATACTAAAATGTCTAGACATGTCAATTTGGCTCCGACCCAATCAGAGCCTCGAGGGTTTGAAACGTCCCCCATTATAACTGAGCTAAACCCAATAGACTTCAATGGAATCCTTCTGCTGGATCTATGTGTCTCTGTCATGTTTGTTGGGGTAAACACGGACGGGACACATGTCTTGAGACCGGTCGAGCTGCCAATACTCCGGTCATGTGACAGTGACTGGTGTCTCTACACTGAGATCTTGTCAATACACGGCCATGTTGACATGCTCTGCTCATTTCCCTACACGAGGCGGGTAATTGTCATGTAATTGTTCCTCTTTGCTGCTGTGTTTTTCAAAGGTATGTTGCTGCACTTCCTTTTCCCATAATCAATAATATACTGTATTTATATATATATATATATATATATATATATATGCATTCACATATTTGTTTATTCTTATTTATTTGATGTTTATAACAAGCTTATTTACTTTTACTCTTTCTTACTTCAGACTTAAACGTAATATTAAACAATTCAAATGTAATGTAGTTCAATAATAATGTACTGCTATTAATTACTATTGTTGTTTTATTATAAATAGGCCTATATAGATTTACATATATGTTTTGGTATTTAAAAATACTTAATTGTTTATTAAAATCATAATTTAGGATATTATGAATGCTTTATTGTGATTGCTCTTATGCTATTGTTGTTTTATTATAAATGTGATAGCATATATGTTTTGGTATTTAAAAATACTTGAGTTTAACTTTATAAGTATCTTATGCTGTGATAGCTGAGTTTAACTTTATAAGTATCCAGGTGAAGAGTTGCAGGTCAAGACTCCTGTGTTTTCACTGAATTGTAAAGTATGTGTAAGTGTGTGTGTTTCTGCAATATAGTACTGCCCTCCAGTGTCTTTTTACTGAACTAACACGTGCTTTGTGAAATATAAAATATAAGGTCTAGCCTCTTTTTCATTGTTTAGTAAATGATTTGCTGCTGACCTAAAGGAAATATTAACATTGAAGGAAGAAATGCAGATTACGCAGAAAGCATATGTGACAGTATATATATCCAATACGTTTTTTTTATCATAGTTGTAATGTAGTTTCATGTCATATCTCTAGATGTAATTTACATGTTTTACAGCACAGAACCACTTAAATGTAACTGAAAATGATGGAAAAGTAAATTTTGACCAGTTGCAGGACATACAATGTACATTTTCTGTAACACAGTAGGCTAACAAGTATAAATCAACTATCATCAATTACATTCATAATAGCATCAAAAGAAGAAGAAAACTACAGGGGATAACTTACAAGATAATATACTTAAACAATTATATACATCCTTTTTGCTTTTTTATTTCTTAGATCTTTTAAAGCTTTAATGTAATGCTTAAGTTCAACTTTAAATAATGTAATGTTTGTTTGTTTTATTTTTGTTTGTCTATATGGTATTTCTCAAACATGATTATTGCATTAAATTACCAAATTTTGATCAAAACTCTTATTTTATATAACTAAAATATGTCTTTACCAGAGCATCGAAACTTTACTTTAATAGATTTAAATATTAGATAATAAATATATATATAAAAAAACATTTGGGTAAATAGACAATTGTAAAAGGAGTGTCAGTCTAAAATAAAATACAGTCATGCATTTAGCGAGGTGTTTCTCGTTTCTGTTGTGATTGAGCGCTACATTTCCTCTGATATTTGCTCAGTGTGTTAATTGTGCTTTCCGTATTCACAAACACCAGCAAACACGTCCATCTGAAGATCAGCTGAAGCAGCTCGACACGAGACAGTTCTGGAAAACCTTCAATCATTGATGCACCTTTCTGTCTGTTTAGTGGAAGTGCTTTAATATCTCTCTGTGCTCTTGACGCAGGTGCCTGTGAAACCGCTCGGCGCTTAATAATGCTAATGACTACATTTCCCTACATATCTTCCATTAAATCAAGCGGGCTGTAGTTCCCCATGCGTCCAGCTCCGGCCATCAATCCTGCTATCAGCAGCTCGGCAGTCCGGACACATAGGTGCCGTTTTGGCACAAGACGTTTTATATGTGTAAAGGAGCGATTCATTACTGCTGCAACAGGAACACTGTCATCCCGAGAGTTAGAGCTAAACCGGAAGGAGATTTATGACTTCAGAGTTAACAAATAACATGAAACTGTTATCATAGCAGTTGTAGTAATTCCTCTAAAGGCCTGTCGACTGTAGGATGTATTCAGACTTATGCTGCATATCAGGGCTGTCCAAACTCGGTCCTGGGGGGCTGGTGTCCTGCAGACTCAGAGTTTAGCTCCAACTGCCTCAACACACCTGCATTGATGTTTCTAGTATAGCTAGAGCTTGATTCTGCTTCAAGTGTATTTAATTGGGGATGGAGCTAAACTCTACAGGACACCGGCCCTCCAGGACCGAGTTTGGACAGCCCTGTTTTATATGGTCAATTTCTGACTTGGAAACTAATTGATAGTCAAGTACATTTTTATATCAATACCACGAGTTTTCGTTTTTATTTGCCGTATTATTTATACGCACTTTCATGAGATCGGGTTGAAATATTCTGCTTACTTAAAAAAGCAGAATGACATTTGTAATGGTTTTACTGGTTGTACTGGGACTTGGTTTTAATGGAAACTGTAATGGTGCCTGTTGATCTCTATCCTATGTTTCTACTGGTAATTGGTTGCCTTCTATTGGTGTCTTGTTAAAACTACTAAATCCTAGTGGAATATGTCTCAAAACACATTACAGAAAACCATTTTTAATGGTTAAAAATATATGGATTGTAATGACATTTGTAGTGGAAACCATTAGAATTACTGTGATGGTTTATATAGTTTTTTTTCAGCAGGGACATCCTTACACAAAATAGGCCGAACAATAAAATAAACTCTAAATACATAGATACAAAAGACAGAGATTTTTTGGGGGGCATTCTGCCTTTATTAAGATAGGGTGTAAAGTAGACGGGAAACAAAGTGGGAGAGATACAGTTAAAGTCAAAAGTGTTTGTCTTCTGGGAAACATATAACTATATCTTCTGTAGCTTCTGAAGGACAGTACTTAATGGAAAATAGGCAAAATGAGAACAATTTACACATCTCTATTCTGTTCAAAAGTTTTCACCCCCGGCTCTTAATGCATGGTTTTTCCTTCTGGAGCATCAGTGAATGTTTGAATCTTCTGTAATAGATGCATATGAGTCCCTCAGTTATCCTCATTGTGAAAATATGAATCTCAAAATCATAGACACAAAAAATACATCAAAATAAACTAATTTATGATACCTGAATGATTTTTCTGAAGTTCAGCAGGCAGTTTTACTGTTCAGGACAAACAAGGGACTCACGAACATCTATCACTAAACTAAATAAAAAAATAACATAAAAAACACCCAGCTGTGGATCATTAGAGGTAAGAACACATTATTAATAATCTTTTGAATGGGGGTAATTTTTATAAATTCAATTTGTTTTCTCTTGTGGACTTTATGTAAACATATTTTATTCATGTCAGCACTAAAACAAAAACAGGCATTTTGTATGATCGCTCTTATTTTGGTTAAATAATGAACATTTAGCAAACTGAAGGGGGATGTAAACTTTTGACTTCAACTGTATTTGAGTTATATATGCACACCATGTAGTATGCTATTATTGCATTGTGACAAATAAATACATTATATATACATATATATAGATAGACAGACAGACAGATTGATTGACAGACTAATACAAATGTCAGTTTTTGTCCTGTTGATGTAACCAATAAGCTTTAACATGTCTTTATTGTTATGTGGTTTTATTACATTATTTTGGCACAAATTAAATAAGGCACATTTACTGCAATGTTACACAGAAACTGTTATGAATCATACAAAAATAATTGTCTAGTTCTTCAGATTGCCACAAATAACCGTTACGTTCAAAGACAAATCACATCACAAACCAGCTCGGTTTTATTTCATGGTCAATTTGTGTGAAGATATTTAATGACTTTCCGCCCAGCATTAATTCTATCCCTGCTAACACACACTCCTGCAGCAGAAAATGCATTTACACCCGCCACTCAAAATGCAATTAATCAGGTTTCATGAGCTCAGCTCCTAAAACCAAACACAGAAAACTAGCAAGAGAATAAAGTGCACGATTTAAACAGAGCCGTGGTCCATAATACTGCCCCCTAAACACATCATATTTAATCCTAATTCTACACTTTTTCACAAACGCAACCTTTAACCATATGCTGAGACAATTGTCCCCTCCTGAAATAAAAAGAGGAATTTATTGGTGCCATTGTATTTTTTTGAGGGACAGTTTAGAGAGGAGATTCATACCATAAATTAAAATGTATTCTACTAATGAAATAAATCAAAGCAGGAAATATGGAAAGACATTAAGAGGATGAAAAACGAACTATTAGAACAACATATAATCCTGTGAAACAAAGTCACCATGACTAGTTGCCTACACACAGAGATGTTTAGTAATTGTAACCACTTAAGTTTTGTAAGAAAAAATAAAATCTTGCTGCATAATTTTATCCTTAATTATCCCTTTTTATGTGACATTCTGAAAATTAAAAAGTGCTAAAAAAAATCCACATTCTTTCTGTAGTTACTGTAAACATCTCCCTTTAACCTACATGCCATAAATGAAGAAAGTTTCCAAAGGCTCACTATCACACACCTCAAATATGCACTTGTTTCACTGCTGTTTTTGTCCTTTCAGCCACTAAGTGTTGACATGCTAACTTTTTCTATTTTGGTATTTAAGAGCATAATTTTTAAGTGGAGTAATAATAGTGACTTCCTCTTTCTGATTTCCACATACAGACCCTTAAAACCACAAGCACGAGAGAATGTTTACCTTGGAATACTATGACAGTTCTTGCATATTCAGGTCAATAAAGTTTAGATACTTTAACACTCAAACACAATACAGACCAGGATGAGGTGGCGGAACTTATTTACATTTAGTCTATTAAACCGGTTGCTTAAAGACCACATCACAACACAACATAGTCCATTTCTGTTACAGCGGTCTCCACATCACTTTCTCTGGACTGTGTGTCTTGCTCCTCCGCGTTGAGCTTCTGCAGCGAGCGCTGGGTCAGGTCCTGGCTGATGGTGTGGCAGCGGGTTAGGCTCCTGCAGTGGGCATGAGGTGACTGCGGCCAGCTGCTGTCCACCGTCTCACCTCTCGCCAGTCTGCGTCGGTCACTCTGAGCCTCCGCCGTCTGAGATCAACACGACAGTCAGCGGTCAGGTTAGCAAGAGCTTTAGTACAGCAGACTAAACTAAACTAAACTACCAACAAAACCTTAATATTTAAAGACCAAATCATTTTTACCTTTTATTATACAAACGTTTACTATGGTTGGAAATGGTTATTGTGGCTTGGGAATTAAATTAGGTTAAGTTAGGTTCAGTTCAGTTAAAAGTTAAGTTAGGTTCAGTTAAAAGTTAGGTTAAGTTACGTTAGGTTCAGTTCAGTTAAAATTTAAGTTAGGTTCAGTTTAGTTAAAAGTTAAGTTAGTTACGTTAGGTTCAGTTCAGTTAAAAGTTAAGTTAGGTTAAGTTACATTAGGTTCAGTTAAAAGTTAAGTTAGGTTAAGTTACATTAGGTTCAGTTCAGTTCAGTTAAAAGTTAAGTAAGGTTCAGTTAAAAGTTAAGTTAGGTTAAGTTACGTTAGGTTCAGTTCAGTTAAAAGTTAAGTAAGATTCAGTTCAGTTAAAAGTTAAGTAAGGTTCAGTTAAAAGTTAAGTTAGGTTAAGTTACGTTAGGTTCAGTTCAGTTAAAAGTTAAGTTAGGTTAAGTTACATTAGGTTCAGTTCAGTTCAGTTAAAAGTTAAGTAAGGTTCAGTTAAAAGTTAAGTTAGGTTAAGTTACGTTAGGTTCAGTTAAAAGTTAAGTTCAGTTAAAAGTTAAGTTTCGTTAGGTTGGTCTCAGTTCAAAGTTTAGTTCAGTTAAAAGTTAAGTTAGGCTAAGTTACATTAGGTTCAGTTCAGTTAAAAGTTAAGTTAGGTTCAGTTACATTAGGTTCAGTTCAGTTAAAAGTTAAGTTAGGTTCAGTTACATTAGGTTCAGTTCAGTTAAAAGTTAAGTTAAGTTAAGTTAAGTTTAGTTCAGTTAAGTTAGGTTAAGATAACTGAACTGAACTTAACTTTTAACTGAACTAACCTTAAGTTCAAACGGATAAATAAATAGGAGCGATATCTGAAGAATGGTACCTGGTCTAATACTTCTATGGTGCTTGCTGCTCTTTCGGTCCTCTTCTGACTCCTGTTAAGAGCAAAAGATTCTCATAAACAGCTTAAAATTAAACTGAGGACAATTTTATTTAGTCAGAAAGTGAATGATCACAGTCAAAAAAAGTTACTTTTATTAAGGAATTATGCATCGAATGTGTCATTGATGATATTGCAAAATATTTCAATTTCAATTTTATTTTATTTTTTAACACTGAGCATCAAATGAAAATGATTTCTGAAGATCATGTGGCACCGGAGACTGGAGTAATGATGCTGAAAATTCAGATTTGATCACAGGAATAAATTACATTTTTAAATATATTCAAATAGAAAACAGTTAAATGAAATTGCATTAATATATCACAATATTACAGTTTTTATTGTGTTTTTCATCAAATAAAATGTAGCCTTAATGACCAGAAGAGACTGGCTGGTCACTGAGGCTACAAAACAAGAATAAGAATAAAATAACAAATAAAAAAATATTTTAAAATCTTTCCCACCCAAACTATTGAACTGCAGAGAAGATATATATATATATATATTTTTTTTTTAATGTTATGATAACAAACAAGCCATTAACTGACAGTAAATGTACCTTTGTTTTGTGTGGTCTGCATCTTTTCTGCCATTGTTGGGACTCTCATGATGTTTAACTCTTTGAACTATTGATTGTGTTATTGGTGAAATAACAGAGTTTAGTTTAATTACACAATAAAACTCATAATGCAATGCATATCATATACTACTATGTTCATCACAGCCAACTAAAGTGTTGAGATGAAATACAAGTACAAATATCAAATATCTGATTCTTACCCACAATGCCCTCTGTTCCTCTGGAGGGTGGTTTGATCGGATGAATGTCCGGAGCGTCCGCACAGGCTTTCTGCAGGAGTTTCTGAATCTCTGTGTTCTGAGGAAGCATCGAAAAACAGATCATTTATCTTTTCTTTCAAAATATAGCACATCTTTTAACCCTATTGTTGTGTTGGGGTCAATTGAACACCAACTTGGATTTTTAAACTGCTCAAAATACTGGTTAAACTATATATATATTTTCTTGAAGTTTTGTAAATATGTTTCATTTAGGGCCATGAATGTCACTGCAAGGTTTCAACACATTGATGTGTTTTGGAAAGGTTGGTCAGAGTTTGTCATGACTTTAGTGTTGGGGTCAAACTGACAAACTATGCACACTGACAAAAATCAACTCTGAAAAACACTAAAGAGTCAGGTTAAAAAACAAAAGACAGACACACAAAACAAGTCACTTGAAAAACAGTACAATATGAAATCATTGCTTTGTTGTATTTAAAGCATAAATAAATGTGTATAAGGTTTGCAGGTGTAGCTGAGCACACACACACACACACACACACACACACCTTCCCGGCGGTCTCGTGTGCGCAGTCGAGGGCGGTCCTCTGTCTCTTGTTGCGCATGTGCACTAAAGCCCCTCTGTGCAGCAGCAGCTCCACCAGCTGGACGTGTCCGCCTCTTACTGCCTCATGCAGACCAGTGTTACTGTGATTATTCGCCAAATTCACCAGCGCACCGCTCTGATCCACATCAACGGTGTCCAGAAAGTGTCCATATTGCAATATGGATGTCAATAACAAATAAATACAAATGATATTTCTGTACAGTATATATATATAGATATGAAAAATGAACTAATACACTGATGAAAATGTATAACCTGAATGCAATTGTAAGTCGCTTTGGATAAAAGCGTCTGCTAAATGCAAATGTAAATCGGTAACACTTTAGAATAGGGAACACAATTGACTATTAACTATGACTTTTTATCAATAAATTCCTAATTTGCTGCTTATCAAGTTAGTAAGGTAGTTGAGTTTAGGTGTTGGGTAGGAGTAGTGATGTAGAATAAGGTCATGTAGAATAAGGCATTGATATGTGTTTCATTTGAACTAATAAATGGCTAATATTCTAGTAAAATGCATGATAATAAGCAACTAGTTAAGAGACCTTAAAATAAAGTGTTACCAAAAAATCTATATAATGTAATATAGTACCTCAAGCAAAATAGTGGCTATCTCCAGATTTCCCTTCAGACAAGCAAGAATCAGCGGCGTGTTTCCATACTGATCTTTCTTATTCAGTTTGGCGTTACACTCCAGCAGAGCAGACACCACCTGTAACACACACACACACATGCGCACACGTGCACACACACACATTACTGATGTTAAAAAAGAAACAATTCAACCATGATTGATCCCACTTGACAAAGTTTATAAATACAGGTGCATCGCAGAAAATTTTGTGCAAGTTTTGTAACTTATTTTGAAAAGTGAAACTTTCATATTCTAGATTCATTACATGTAAAGCATAACACGTTAAAAAAATAGTTTTAAAATTTGTCCCTCAAAAATCCAGTATATCAAATTATTTTAATATTTCCTAAGATCAATCAAAAAAGTTCCAGTTCTTTAATGTATGTTCATTTATGTACTCAGTACTTGGTTGGGGCTCGTTTGGCACAAACTCCAGCATCAGAGGTGTGGCATGAGATCAGCCTGTGGCTCTGCTGAGGCACTATTGAGCCTTCAGCTCGTCTGTATTGTTGGATCGACTCTTTCTCTTGAAAATATCCCATAGGTTCCGTATGGGGCTCAGGTCAGGCATGTTGGCTGGCCAATCAAGCACAGTTATATATCATGGTCAGCAAACCACTTGGAAGTGGTTTTGGCAGTGTGGGCAGGTGTTACAGTCCTGCTGGAGAATTAAATCAGCATCTCCATAAAGCTTGTAAGCAGATGGAAGCATAAAGTGCCCCAAAATCTCCTGGTAGATGGCTGCGTTGACTTTAGACTTCAGAAAACACAGTGGACCAACACCAGCAGACGTCATGGCACCAAAATTCTCTCTGACTTCAGAAACTTCACACTGGACTTCAAGCAACATGGATTCTGTGTCTCTCCACTCTTCCTCCAGACTCTGGGACCTTGATTTCCAAATTAAATGCAAAATTTACTTTCATCTGAAAAGAGGACTTTGGACCACTGAGCAAAAGTCCAGTTCTTTTTCTCCTTCGCCCAGGTAAGATGCTTCTGACAATGTTTATATATCAGAAGTGGCTTGGTAGCTCTTTTCGTGAAGATGTCTGAGCGTGGTGGCTCTTGATGCACTGACTCCAGCTTCAGTTCACTCCTTGTGAAGCTCTCCCAAGTGTTTGAATCGGCTTTGCTTGACAGTATTCTCAAGCTTGCGGTCATCCCTGTTGCTTGTGCACATTTTCCTACCCAATTTCTTCCTTCCAGTCAACTTTGCATGTAATATGCTTTGATACAGCACTCCTTGAACAGCCATCCTTTCAGTAATGACCCACTGTGACTTACCCTCTTTGTGGAGGGTGTCAATGATCGTCTTCTGGACTATTTCCAAGTCAGCAGTGTTCCCCATTATTCTGGTTTCAAAGAACAAGAGATACCAAGAATGTATACTGTATGGATGGTCATTTATTGAAACTCAAATGTTAATATTCTAATATTTTGAGATACTGATTTGTGACTTTCGTTAGCTGTAATCATCATAAAAAAAAAAAAAAAAAAAAAATAAAACCTTTACAATGTTTTACTTTTCATGTAATGAATTTAGAATATATAAAAAGTTTCACTTTTTGAAATAAGTTTTTTTTTTTTTTACTTTTTCACGATATTAATTTTTTTTTAGATGCCCCTGTATACTTTTATATTGTAATAAGCAGGCATTCAATCTTACAATTAACGTAGAAACAACATAAAGACAGTATAGTTTTAATTTTTGTTAAATGTCATCTTTTTTATGAACAAAGACGAGTATCACTGATGTCTTTATGAAATTGTTATTTGTCCCCTAAGATTTAACCATTGATTAATGTATATGCAATGTTGACTATATTAACAGTATAATTGAGAGCTATCAATTTGAACATTTATTAGACTAGACTAACAACAACTAATTTAAGTTAACTTAAACCATATTCACATAAACCCATTATAATAAATGTCCAATTTACCTGTGCTCTTCAGCAAGTAGGATATATACAGAAATTGAAAAGTTAGCAACACTAAATTAAATATAGATGAATCCTTACAGCTACAAAAGTAATTGATTTCTTCTTTATTCCTATGTTCTTTGATTAACAGACATCACAGCAGATGGGTTATTTTGGCTGCTATTACTTTAAGAGCTGCTGCTGATCGTGATGCAGATCTGACACACATCGTGTTTTCTCACAACCTTTAATATGTAATTACGCTTTAATATGAAATTATATACAGCATGCTGGCACATTTGTTTATGTAACAGAAGAGCACGTGCTACGAGCACAGTATAACAGCTGACAGGACGGGAAAATTAATTTTTACTGATAAATGGCTTGACAACATCTCATCTGACTGCAGTTTACTGATGAAGCTCCTAGTCACCTGTACCGTTTCTGCACTCGTTTACCTGGCGAGTGGAGCGTGTGACTGAAAAGTATGCCATTTGATGTGGTCATAAAGACATTCTTCGACTAAATAAATACAATTATTCTCAAGAAGAAAGAGACAGAAGTAGCAGCTGTGAGTGGGGAGGCCAACCCCAGCTCTGCCCCTGCATTAACAATTTTTTTATGCCGTAAATCTGGAAAAATGAATCGCCTGTGCTAACGCGCACATTTTGACAGCACTAATATGTGACCTTGGACCACAAAACCAGTCTTAAGTGTCAATTTTTCGAAATTGAGATTTACACATCACCGGAAAGCTGAATAAATAAGCTTTCCATTGATTTATGGTTTATTCGGATCGGACAATATGTGGCCGAGATGCAAACTATTTGAAAATCTGGAATCTGAGGGAGCTACAAAATCTAAATATTGAGAAAATCACCTTTAAAGTTGTTCAAATGAAGTTCTTAGCAATGCATATTACTAATCAACAAATACTTTTGATATATTTACTGTAATACATTTACTATATATCTTCATGGAACATGATCTTTACCTAATATCCTAATGATTTTTGACATAAAAGAAAAATGTATAATTTTGACCCATGCAATGTATTTTTGGCTATTGCTACAAATATACCCAAGTGACTGGTTTTGTCGTTGAGGGTCACACACACATAAATACATATACATATATATATACATATTAAGGCTGTCAACGTTAACTTAGCGTTAATTTTACGTGTATATTAAATTTTTATGCAAATTAATTGTTTGATTAGGTTTGACCACAACTTCTTGCCATCACCGCAGCGCGGAAGGTTATCAGCGAACCAGTGTTGCCAGGGTCACAGTTGTCCCCTCACAATTGGTCTATTTTTAAAATGCAATCGTGGGAAAAATTCCAGAGCCTTGGTTTGCGACAGAAAACAGAAAACAGATCCTTTTAATAATGTGTTTTATACTTGGAATGTACAGTGCTCAGCGTAAATGAGTACACCCCCTTTGAAAAGTAAAATTTTAAACAATATCTCAATGAACACAAAAACATTTGCAAAATGTTGACAATACTAAGTTTAATATAACATCTGTTTAACGTATAACATGAAAGTAAGGTTAATAATATAACTTAGATTACACATTTTTCAGTTTTACTCAAATTAGGGTGATGCAAAAATGAGCACACCCCACAACAAAAACTACTAAATCTAGTACTTTGTATGGCCTCCATGATTTTTAATGACAGCACCAAGTCTTCTAGGCATGGAATGAACAAGTTGGCGACATTTTGCCAGATCTATCTTTTTCCATTCTTCAAGAATGACCTCTTTTAGAGATTGGATGCTGGATGGAGAGTGATTCTCAACTTGTCTCTTCAGAATTCCCCATAGGTGTTCGATTGGGTTCAGATCAGGAGACATACTTGGCCACTGAATCACTTTCACCCTGTTCTTCTTCAGAAATCCAACAGTGGCCTTAGATGTGTGTTTAGGATCATTGTCATGTTGGAAAAGTGCACGACGACCAAGGGCACGGAGTGATGGTAGCATCTTCTCTTTCAGTATAGAGCAGTACATTTGTGAATTCATGATGCCATCAATGAAATGCAGCTCCCCGACACCAGCAGCACTCATGCAGCCCCACATAAGGACACTGCCACCACCATGTTTCACTGTAGGCACCATGCATTTTTCTTTGTATTCCTCACATTTGCGACGCCATACAGTTTTGAAGCCATCAGTTCCAAAAACATTTATCTTGGTCTCATCACTCCAGAGTATAGAGTCCCAGTAGTCTTCATCTTTGTCAGCATGGGCCCTGGCAAACTCTAGGTGGGCTTTTTTGTGCCTGGGCTTTAGGAGAGGCTTCTTTCGTGGACGGCACCCATGCATGCCATTCCTCTGCAGTGTACGCCATATTGTGTCACAGGAAATAGTCACCCCAGTTTGGCTTTCTACTTCTTTAGATAACTGCAGTGAACTTGCATGTCGATTTTCTTCAACCCTTCTCATCAGAAGACGCTCCTGACGAGGTGTTAACTTCCGTGGACGACCTGGACGTCTCTGTGAGATGGTTGCAGTTCCATCTTTTTTAAATGTTTGTACCACTTTTGCTACAGTATTCTGACTGATAAGTAAAGCTTTGCTGATCTTCTTGTAGCCTTCACCTTTCTTGTGTAAATAAATTATTTTCTTTCTCAGGTCTTGTGACATTTCTCTTCCATGTGGTGCCATTGCTGACAGCATGAAATGGGAAGGGTTTTCTTTAAGTAACACCCTTTTATAGTCAACTGTCTGCTGAACACCTGTGTAATGAATAATTAGACTCACCTGTGGTTGAATTCTTGTTAAATTAGACATTTGTAGTCTAAAATTTAGCTTTGCTCCAGAGACTTTCAGTGGGGTGTACTCATTTTTGCATCACCCTAATTTGAGTAAAACTGAACATTTTGTTCTCTAAGTTATATTATTAACCTTACTTTCATGTTATAAGTTAAACAGATGTTATATAAAACTTAGTCTTGTCAACATTTTGGAAAATGTTTTTGTGTTCATTGAGATATTGTTTAAAATGTTACTTTTCAAAGGGGGTGTACTCATTTACGCTGAGCACTGTATGCCTGGCAACTTAAGAACGGAGAGGCGGTTTGTAACATCACAGCAGAAATAAACATGACAACAGCCACTATAGATCATATAAGATAATAAACACACGATTATGATAGAATATGGTTTTGTATGCTCATTTGTATAGCGATAAAAAAAAGCAATTTTGACAACAGTAAACGACCAAATTCCACATTTGATCGCAAAAGGAAGTTATTAGAAACACTCGATGGTGGTTTGAACTGAGTTCTGAGTAAAAGTGTATTAATCTCATCAATTGTCTTATAAACATGCTAATGTTAGAAATGAAGAACAAATTCTTCTTCATAATGTATTGTCATAATACTTCATGTAAGGTCGCACTATAGATCATGGATAATAAACACACGACATGATAGAATATGGTTTTGTATGCTCATATAACGCGAAAAAAAAATGCACGAACAAATTCCACATTTGATCGTGGAAAGGTCGGAAGAGGTGTACGATGGTGGTGAGTAAAACGAGTTCTAGTTGTCTTATGTAGCTCATGATGTTATGAAGTTAGTCCAAAATGCTAATGGGCAGTGCTTGATTTAGGTCATATCGGCTACAGTGGGGCAAAAAAGTATTTAGTCAGCCACCAATTGTGCAAGTTCTCCCACTTAAAAAGATGAGAGAGGCCTGTAATTTTCATCATAGGTATACCTCAACTATGAGAGACAAAATAAGAAAAAAAATCCAGAAAATCCATTGTAGGATTTTTAAAGAATTTATTTGCAAATTATAAATTTGAAGAGGCTCCTCTGTCCTCCACTCGTTACCTGTATTATGGCATCTGTTTGAACTCGTTATCAGTGTAAAAGACACCTGTCCACAACCTCAAACAGTCACACTCCAAACTCCACTATGGCCAAGACCAAAGAGCTGTCAAAGGACACCAGAAACAAAATTGTAGACCTGCACCCGCCTGGGAAGACTGAATCTGCAATAGGTAAGCAGCTTGGTGTGAAGAAATCAACTGTGGGAGCAATTATTAGAAAATGGAAGACATACAAGACCACTGATAATCTCCCTCGATCTGGGGCTCCACGCAAGATCTCACCCCGTGGGGTCAAAATGATCACAAGAACTGTAAGCAAAAATCCAAGAACCACACGGGGGGACCTAGTGAATGACCTGCAGAGAGCTGGGACCAAAGTAACAAAGGCTACCATCAGTAACACACTGCGCCGCCAGGGACTCAAATCCTGCAGTGCCAGACGTGTCCCCCTGCTTAAGCCAGTACATGTTCAGGCCCATCTGAAGTTTGCTAGAGAGCATTTGGATGATCCAGAAGAGGATTGGGAGAATGTCATATGGTCAGATGAAACCAAAATAGAACTTTTTGGTAAAAACTCAACTTGTCGGGTTTGGAGGAGAAAGAAAGTTGGACTGTGAAGCATGTGCATGCTTTGGGGCTTTTTCTGCAAAGGGACCAGGACGACTGATCTGTGTAAAGGAAAGAATGAATGGGGCCATGTATCGTGAGATTTTGAGTGAAAACCTCCTTCCATCAGCAAGGGCATTGAAGATGAAACGTGGCTGGGTCTTTCAGCATGACAATGATCCCAAACACACCGCCCCGGTAACGAAGGAGTGGCTTCGTAAGAAGCATTTCAAGGTCCTGGAGTGGCCTAGCCAGTCTCTAGATCTCAACCCCATAGAACATCTTTGGAGGGAGTTGAAAGTCCGTGTTGCCCAGCGACAGCCCCAAAACATCACTGCTCTAGAGGAGATCTGCATGGAGGAATGGGCCAAAATACCAGCAACAGTGTGTGAAAACCTGGTGAAGACTTACAGAAAACGTTTGTCCTCTGTCATTGCCAACAAAGGGTATATAACAAAGTATTGAGATGAAATTTTGTTATTGACCAAATAATTATTTTCCATCATAATTTGCAAATACATTCTTTAAAAATCCTACAATGTGATTTTCTGGATTTTTCTTTCTTATTTTGTCTCTCATAGTTGAGGTATACCTATGATGAAAATGACAGGCCTCTCTCATCTTTTTAAGTGGGAGAACTTGCACAATTGGTGGCTGACTAAATACTTTTTTGCCCCACTGTATATATATAAAGATAGAGAGATAGCAAGATAGATAAAGTCTTAGTCTTATCGACCCCAAACTTTTTAACTGAAGTGCACAATGAGTTATTAGATATTAAAAAGCTAGTGCTTAAACTCTGGTTTCAAAGCACTACTGTTGTTTTGAGAGTTGGTCTGTGATTGGTAAGGTGGTCAGGATTTGTGCACCTGTATTTGGTTGTTCTGGCAGGCCAGGTGAAGCGGGGTGGCGCTCTGATTGTTGCGGGCGTTGATGTTGGCACCGTGGCGGGTGAAGAGAGACACTAGGGCTGTGTGTCCGTGCAGTGCCGCCACATGGAGCGGAGTGAAGCCATCAGCACTGCTGTTCACACCCACATCATGCGGCTGAAGATGGGCTGCTCTCTGAACACACACAGACTCACAGTTACCAAAAAAATGCTTCTAAATTCATACATCTTAGATTATTAACCTACTTTTGTAGATTATATCAGAAACTGACTGCCTGGGCGCTAGGGCTGTCAAAATGGCTGAAAAACTAAATTCAAATTTTGTACTTAAATATGATCAATATTCAGATTATATTCAACTTTAAAAGGCATAATTTAAGTTAGGAAAATAAAATAAACAGCTTTTGGCTTCTCTCCTTAGGCCACAAGAGGGCCCATCAAACAAAATATTACTAATGCATGTTTGTTCAAAGAAATAAAATAACAACAAGTTTTAATAAACCAAATATAAGTTTATAAACCAGATATAATTACTTAAGTTGCTTAAACAATTAGAAACAACACAGCATCACATAGGTATGCATAGTTTAATACAAAGGACCAAAAAACAATCACAGAATACTTTTTTCATTTAAAAACATGTGATTCAGTGGCATAAAAAATACAAAAAAAAATGCCATACATTTTTGAAATATAAAAAAAAAAAAGTTGAACTTGCATTAATTTAACTTTCTTGTGCGAGACAAGAGTGCAACGCTGATAGATGTCCTAGAAAATATGCATTCTGTGTGAACGGCTTGGTTTCAGTTTGGCCGTAAACAAGATCATCTCCACATTGATGCTCTCTTTTTCCGCAATATTTTGAATGAACAACGCAGCAGCGTCGCATCGAGTGGGTTCAACTGGATAGGCTAACAAAAGCATTAAAATGCAACGACACTTACATCGTCATCGCATCTTGTGTGCCAATGATAAGGCTGCCTGACGCACACCTAAAATTAAAATGCAACGTTTTTGCATTTCAAATTCAACAAATATTCGAAATTCAAATTTTTTCTTTGACAGCCCTACTGGGCGCTAATCCAAAACAGTCTTCTATTACATTAATTGTGTTGAGAACTTAATTTAGTGTGTAAAAAACAGCTAGGAATTATTTGTTCTACATTTTATTAATGTAATAATACGTATTGTAATAATATAATGTCCTTTTTTATATTGTAATAATAACAAAAAATACCTGAAGTCTATTGTTTTGATTTATTATTTATAATTATTAATTTGCATAACATGTATAAAAGTGTTAAATGAGTGTGTTCAGACCTTCTGTGCAGGTTCACAGCTGGGGCACTGACACAGAGGATGACACAACTCTGTCTTGACTGGCACTGAATCTTTCTCTTCCTCCGGCTCCTCATCCAGCCAATCCAAAAGATAATGCACCTAAGACACACACACACACACACACACACACACACACACACACACACACACACACACACACACACACACACACACACACACACACACACACACACCTTTCAGGATCTGTAATTTTGTGTTGTTATTATTATTTTAATACGTATTATTATATAGCAAGACAGAATCCTCTTTAACAAGGTTTATGTGACCTAAAATTAGCTCACCATCTGCACATCTCCATCAGCCACGGCTCTCAACAACTTCTCCACCTGTTCACCAAACATAGGAAAGAGAAAACATAACATAGCTGGGTGTCTACAAGTAAAAATTACAACAAATTTCTCCAGGCACATTAATTGTTAAGTGATTATGTGATGATAACATGGCAATTTTAACACTCATTTTCTATACAATAACTATAATTGTAACTTACATCAGTGATATATTTCGGTCTTAATTTTAATAAGAGTTAAAACAAAAAAATACGTTTTTAAAATGCAGTCATTTTTGGTGCTTAATTTCACTCAATAAGGGCTTATTTGATCTCATCTTGTCTTGTCACAGGAGAAGTGTAACGCTATGATCTTTCCTCCAGACGGCGCTGCTGTACCTCTTTGTGTCGGGTGCGTTCGGTCTCCGGCGGTGTGGACTCAACACTCAATGAAGACATGCTGGACATAGATGAACGCCTGCTGCTGCAGTCAGATGGTTGAGGAGAGCGACTTGGAGACTGAAAAAGAAATGGAGACTACAGTCTATCACAGTGATACTCAAATCTGGCTCGCGAGATCCTCTTTCCTGCAGATTTTAGCTCTAACCCTAATCAAACACACCTGAGCATGCTAATCAGTGTCTTCAGGATCATTAGAACATCACAGGTAGATGAGTTTGATCAGGGTTAGAGCTAAAATCTGCAGGAAAGTGGATCTCGCGAGTCAGATTTGAGTATCCCTGGTCTATCAAAAGGTCTGTTGCTAAAACACTTTCTCTGTAAAGATTCTCCAGGTCGGCTAGAGGTCTGCACAGGCTTTAAACTGAAGCCCGAACCCAGCCTGTACCTGATATCGTCTGACCTGACCTGACCCGACCCGAGCGGCACAGTTACATTTAGAGCCCGGATCCGAAAGCCCCCCCTCCCGCCCACAAAGAACAGCCCAAAAAAAAAAAAAAAAAAAAAAAGGCTTAATTTCACGATTGCATGCAATGGTCAGTAAACAAATACACAAAGAAACATATTCATCAAGGCTCGGCCATTTCAAAAGGCAAAATAACAAACACTTCCCAGTTATGAAAGTTTGCGAACATCAGGTGCAGCGGTCGCATAAATTCTGCCAAGTTGATGGATGTTGTACGGACAAGATGATAATCCTCCCACCGTGCAAATTATGGTCATTTTTGTAAGAATAAGGCTCGTTAGCACTCTGCCTACTTTAAATCAGACTTAAGATCTTAAATAAGACCATATTTATTTGAATTAATTTGAATTTATGTGAATTAGCAAGAGAGAGAGACAGAGACATACAGAGAGAGAGAGGGATGACAGTTGCACGTGCATGTGAACCTGCATCTGCATGTCTCTCTCTACAAGCCACGAGGCTTAGTTACTTAAAAAAAAAAACGATTTTACCCCCTCATTGCAGATAAATATAACGGTGTGAGTCAGTAGCCTATCGAAGCTATTTTACTAATAAAAGTTTCCGAGCTGTTTGTGCGCTGCGCAATTTCTGATATCTGTGTGCAATAATGTGTGTGTGCGTCAGAGGTGGAAAGTAACGAATTACATTTACTCGCGTTACTGTAATTGAGTAGCTTTTTTGTGTACTTGTACTTTTTTAAGTAATTTTTTTAATCTGTAATTTTACTTTTACTTAAGTATATTTTGTGTGAAGTATTGTACTTCGCTACATTTTAAAACACATGAGTAACTGAGTAAAAAAATTTTTTTTCAAATATTGTCCTATCATAACAAACCATACATCAATGGAAATATGATTTATTCAGCTTTCAGATGATGTATAAATCGCAATTTAGGAAAATGGACCCTTATGGTTTTGTGGTTCAGGGTCACATTTTATGTCTTATTTATCAAAACATTATTTCTGCATTTGTAACTGCAGGCTAAATGCATTCATGTCAGTGAAGCTTCTGCATTTCCTCTGCATTGCAAAGATGCATTTTGTTGATACTGATTTAATTTGCCTGGTAACAGCCCAAATGTCTTATTATTCTAATTAACCGATTCATTTAATTAAAAACACCAAGTTTGAGATTTATAGGCCCATATCCCAGGTGTGTCAAACTCAGTTCCTGGAGGGCCACAGCCCTAAAGAGTTTATTTCCAACCCTGCTCCAACACACAAACCATGTAGTTTTCAAATAAGCCTAAATTATTAGTTTATCTGGATCAGATGTGTTTAATTAGGGTAATATCTACACTGTGTAGGGCTGTGGCCCTCCAGGTACTGAGTTTGACACCTTTGGTCTATCCCATTTTTTCCTCCCATTGTTAAAATGTAACTAAGTAATTTTTACTCTGAGTAAATTTTAAATGAGCTACTTTTTACTTGAGTATATTTTTAGACTGGTACTTTTACTTGTACTTAAGTAAAATTTCAGTAATGTAATGGTACTTTTACTTGAGTAGAATATTTTTGTACTCTTTCCACCTCTGGTGTGCGTCTATGAAAGCAGCGTAGCCTCTGCATATAGTTTTGGTTTAGCTACAAACCCGAGACCGAACCTATCCATTAAACATTAACCCGAACCCGACCCGAAAGTATTTCGGGACCCGCGGACTCGGGTCGGGTAGCAGACCTCTAAGGTCAGCACAAAATCATCCAGTACAGTTATTTGTCTTTCTCTGTTGCTCAAGATGTTTTGCAACTTGTCAGAATGGGTTCAATGGTTTAGACATAAATATATAACGTCTAAGGGGTTTGGCAGACAAAAAAGTTTGGGAACGCCTGATCTAGAGAAATGAATCTAACTGACAAGACATTTTAAACTTACCTCGAATCCACTTTCCATTTTACTGGAGTCATCGTGTCTGCGTTCCAACAATGACAGAATCTACAACATAGATATTACAACATCATTCACACAATTATTTCCTGCTAACAGTAAAACTAACAGTTTGCTCCACAATAGTAGGTGTGAGATGCCGTTAAACGCATGTAATTCTAACCTTGGAGTTAAGGGCACAGTGTAATGGAGTCTCCTTGGCTTTGTTGTGAATGAGGGTTGATGCTCCATTCTCCAGGAGCACCTCCATGATGCCCTCATAACCCCAGCGAGCGGCGATGTGCAGAGGCGTGTCTGACTTATCGTTCTGAACGTTGAGTCGACAGGAGTGCAGGTCGAAGTACAGCAGCGCCTTCACACACTGAGACACACATTTGCATCAAGAACGAAATATCGAGCCCCGCCCACCGATTCTACAGCACTGCCTGTTTAGTCCCGCCTACCAATTCTACAGAACTGCCCATTTAGCCCCGCCCACCAATTCTACATTGCAGCCTGTTAAGTCCCGCCCACCGACTCTACATCACAGCCTGTTTAGCCCCGCCTACCAATTCTACAGAACTGCCCATTTAGCCCCGCCCACCAATTCTGTTCAGCCCTGCCCAACGATTCACACACGTAGTGTAAATAACGAGAGGCAAACGCAGGTTATACAAATGATAAAAAAGGCTCTGAAGACAAAAAAAAAACGCTGTGCAGTGCCAAGTTGTGGAAAAACAGTCTTTGTATTGCCTTCCTTCTGATCCCAATATTAAGAAAGAGTGAATTAACTTTATTTTTAAAGAGTTAGTTCACAGAAAAATTAAAATTATCCCATGCTTTACTCACCCTCAAGGCATCCTAGGTGTGTATAACTTTCTTCTTTCAGATGAATACAATGACAGTTTTATAAAAAATACAAGCTTTATAATGGAAGTAGGTGGGTGTTTCTGTTCAACAGTCCAAAAGAAGTCAAATAAAGCACATCCATCAGTAATAAAACAAGCCTCACATGGCTCCGGGGGGTGAATAAAGGCCTCTTGTAGTGAATCATGTGGAACGCGGAAGCCATTCTGGCGGATGACGTAGTTCGTGACTAACTCGGAAGCGCAGCAGAGAGACAGCAAAACAAAATGCCGGTCACGAATTAGATGTACTAAATTATGATTTATAAAGAAAGATGTTGGATGATTTCGATATAAGCCAAGAGGCGACTGGTCCTAAACTAAGGAAACTTTGGCTTCCTTTTGTCCTGTAAACAAACTCGTGAGACTAGCATATCTCACAGGCGTATGTGCGGCACATACATCCTACGTCATCCGCCGGAACGGTTTCAGCGTACGACAGATAGTGGACGTGAGAGAAGAGCGTTTAGAATGTTTTAAATATGGACCTTTTTCTTACAAAAACGCATCAGTTCTCTACAAGAGGCCTTTATTCACCCCTGGAGCCAAGTGAGGCACATTTTAATAGGGATGGATGTGCTTTATTTGACTTCTTTTGGACTGTTGGACAGAAATATATACCCAATGCCATTATAAAGCTTGGAAGAACCAGGACCATTTCTAATATAACTCCAATTGGATTCGTCTAAAAAGAAGAGAGTCATATACACCTAGGATGCCTTGAGGATGAGTAAAGCATGGGGTAATTTTCATTTTTCGTTGAATTGACATTTAAAAAAAAGATCCATACAGCTTCAGTAAGAACTCAGACCTTTGTTCACATTTTACCGCAGATTCGTTTCCAAACAAGGCACAATTCGACACAGGATTTTCAGAAAGACAAACTAAAAGACGATGATGTGCCAACTATACTGGATATCTCAACACAAGTGTGAGTAACTGTTTTCATTACGTGGTCAATATTGCTTGGAAGGAAGGAAGGAAGAGAAGGAAATAAACAAAGGAAGGAAATAAATAAAGGAAGCAAGGAAGGAATGAATGAAAGGAGGAAGGAAGCAAGAAAGGAAAGAAAGATAGGAAGGAAGGAAGGAAGGAAGGAGAGAAGGATGGAGAGAAGGAAGGAATGAAAGGATGGAAATGAGGAAGGAAGGAAAGGAAGGAGAGAAGGAAGGAAAGGAAGGAGAGAAGGAAGGAAGGAGGAAGGAAGGAAGTAAGGAAGGAATGAATGAATGAATGAAGGAAGGAAGGAAGGAAGGAAGGAGGAAGGAAGAAGGAAGGAAAGAAGGAAGGAAGGAACAAAGGAAGAAAGGAAGGAAGGAAGGAATGAGAGAAGGAAGGAAGGGATGAAGGAGAGAAGTAAGGAGAGAAGGAAGGAAGGAGATAAGGAAGGAAGGAAGTAAGGAAGGAAGGAAAGAGAGGAGAGAAGGAGGGAAGGAAAGGAAGGAGAGAAGGAAGGAAGGAAAGGAAAGGAAGGAGAGAAGGAAGGAAGGAATGAAGGAAGGAAAGAAGGAAAGGAAAGGAGGAAGGAAGAAATGAAGGAAGGAACGGAAGCAAGGAAGGAGATAAGAAAGAAAGAAAGAAAGAAAGAAAGAAAGAAAGAAAGAAAGAAAGAAAGAAAGAAAGAAAAGAGAAATACTTACATCTTCATGCCCGTACATGCAGGCCAGGTGTAGAGGGGTGTTTCCATTGTTATCCTGAGCATCTGTGTTTGCCTTATAATGCAAGAGCAGCAGCTACAAGAGCAAACAGGAGATCAATGAAACAACAAATGAGAGACAATGTGATCAGATTCATTTTAATTATGCGAGAAGAAATACCGTAGACTGAAGTGATGCTGGATATTAGAAACTAGCTGCACAGTTTTGTAACCTTGTTAATCACTGCTACACATCTACAACATCATAATTAGCATGAGCAAGGTTAAGTTCTGACCGTGACTCCCTGGAAGCCCTTCTGGCAGGAGAGGTGCAGCGGTGTGAGTGCGTGATAATCGGTGGCGTTCACCACGGCTCCCTTTGACACCAGCAAATCAATCAGCAGGGACTGACCTGATCACAAACACAACGCAGTAAAAACAAGCCACAACATTTATTCCTCAACTCTGTGTTAAAGCTACAGATTCATATTGTAGCATTTCAAAAATACAACAAAATCTAACCCATTATAAAATAATAGACAAAATACAAAACAAACAAATAAACCAAAAACCAAATAATGAATTAAACAATAAAAAAATTGTATATACAGAAAACCTAGATATAAAAGACAATACAAAACTCAAAATAAACCAAACAAAACCCAAATCAAACAACCCCCCCAAAACACATAATAAATAAACCAAGCTAAATTAAGTCAATGCTCACCACAAATAGCAGCAACATGTAGAGGAGTATATCCTCGGTCATCCCGAGAGAATGGAGTGACTATGGACGGGTCATTTAACCTCCTAAACCAAGACAGAAAAGCAAAGCGACACTTTCATAAATAATGAGGAAACTAGGCCTAAATGCTTTCTAAAATGTTCAGCCTGTGGTGGTTATCAGCCCAACACACCATTGTTATTACTTATTTTGTAGTGTAAAAATAAATAAATAAATACATCTTTATTTAATACAATTTCAAGTCTTTTATTTAATAAAATAACGCATGAAGAACAGGTAAGTGCTGTCTAAAATAAATGAATGCAACATTTCAGATCACGGACCCACTTTATATTAAGTGTCCTTTACTACTGTGTACTTATTAGGGATGGTTCGATACCATAATTTTGGCTTCGGTACGGTACCAGAATGTAATACCTCGGTATCGACACCATAGGTGACAAATAACCACACTCAAAAAATAAGTGAACTGAAAAAAAATTAAGTGCTTGATCATCATATATATATAGTATGTATTAATCTTGGTTTATGTTAGGTATGTGTTTAATGCATAATGTTAACATACTAAACATATATTAGTAAACATTTATAATTTATAAATAATTATTGACCTACATTTATAAGTGCTATAATAATGTCAATGCTGTTAATTAATTATAACAAATGTTTCTTTAAAGTGTTATTCTAACAGTCAAAGTAGGGGTGGGTGATATGGCAAAAATATAATAATCACAATTTTTTTTTTTTTATCACAATTTCACAATTCTTTGTCATGTTGATTTTACTATTTTGTCTGAGCAGTGCAGCCAAAATAATTTCCCTATTACAAAGACAAATCTTTTCAAGGTAAAAAAAAAAAAAAAGTATGGTGGATATTTAGACCAAAGAGGGGGGGGGGGAGATAAAAATATTTGTCATTATTTTATCTTTGTTATTAAAAATAAGAACAAAGATACACATAATATACAAATAAAACAAACAGTGCTTTATTTTCAGGTCCAATAGGCATATTTAGTCAAGTCAAGTCAAGTCAAGTAAGTTTTATTGTCAATTCTTCCACATGTACAGTACATACATACAGAGAATTGAAATTGCGTTACTCTCAGACCCTTGGTGCATACAGTTAACATTAAACACTGACAGTAGACATTCAAATACAGATAAATACAGTTTAACCATATGTACATACAAACTATACAGATATACAAATGAGGACATTGTAGAACAATAAAAAAATAAAAAAGAGATAAAGTGACATAAGGCACATGGCAGATAGAGTGCAAACCAGTTAAATAAAACAAAACTGTGCAGATATGAGTAGTGCAAGAAAAAGAACAGTCTTTTATCAGACTGTCAGAAGAGGTAGATAACAGACAATGCTGGATGAGGTAGAGATCATTCCAGTGCTGCACAAAGTGACTGGTGCGGGTCACAGTTTGTAAGGGGGGGGGAGGGAGGACCTGAGGGTGTGGACATTGGGGGGTGTAGTGTCAGAGTTCAGTGTTGCGTGGGGTAAAAGAGGGGAGGCGGGGCAAGGACGGGAGGGAGTTCAGCTTCCTGACAGCCTGATGTATGAAGCTGTCCTTCAGTCTGCTGGTCCTCGCCTGGAGACTCCGCAGTCTCCTCCCTGATGGCAGCAGACTGAAGAAGCTGTGTGTCGGGTGGGTGGGATCACCTGCAATGCTGAGGGCTTTGCGGGTGAGACGGGTGCTGTAGATGTCCTGGAGGGAGGGGAGAGAGACACCAACGATCTTCTCAGCTGCTCTCACTGCTCTCCTGCATTTAGCAGGAGCATTCAATAAATTGAATGAACAAATATACAAATAAAACACTATATAGATTGATTCCTATTAAAGCAACTGTGTTAATTCAGTCAAAAGTAGCGATTTATTTTTTCTCTTTGTGTTTTGTAATGTTAGCATTAAATAATAATAATTCTGTCGATTCTGTCATAGTGTTTTATATTATACCATCATTTACTCACTCGAGTTTAGTTTTAAACCTGAATGAGTTTCTTTCTTCTGCTGAACATAAATGCTATTTTAAAGAACATGGAAAACCAAACCTCAGTGACTTACATATGATTTTTTTCTTTCTATCAAAGTCAATGTGGACCAGCAACTGTAGACCTTCTTCAAAATACCTTATTTTGTGTTCAGCACAAGAAATAAATTAATACAGGTTTTGGACAACATATGAGTGAGTAAATATAATGACAGAAATACAATTTTAGTGTGAACTATCCCTTTAATTACAGTCGGCAGTATGTTTAGTTCTGTCCCTTTAAGGGGCCGCTCACATATCGGCTCAAGTTCGTTATTTCAAATGTAGACGCGCGGTATGCACGCTCATAATGGAAGCGACGCGGTCGCGGTGCGACGCGCTCGTTTTTTCCAGGCGCGTCCGCGCCGCATCGAGATAAAAACATCTAAACTTTTCAGAATGCCGCCGCAGGTCATGTGACGAAATGTCCTTCTTGTAACGGAGAGCGCAGCTGATGGTTGCTTAGCAACGACAAACGCCTCCGGAGGGCAACCGCCCGAGCGCTTTGAAAAAAAAGGAGAAAGCAGCGCGCCTAGCGTTTTCAACGCGTTTTTAGGCGCGATATGTGAACGACCCCTAAGACCAGCACGCGCTTCTAATACACAGGAGCACATCTGTTTGTCTCGGCTGTTTACTTTCCTGTTAGACATAACCAACTGAGTCTATACATAAACCTTGTTGTGTTTTGACAGTATTGGCTCAAAAGATAACTTGGTTCAGTTATCAGGCGCTGTTAGGCAGGCTTTTCCGTGCGCGCGCATCAGGTGTAGTGTTAACATTACGGGCTCAGAAAAAGTCTGACCACAGTTGAATGAAACATTTAAGCGGAAAGGCTTTAAAACACGCAAAAAAGTTGTAAATAAAACTTACAATTATGAATTTATGATGCACTTACTAACCTGTCGATCTCTAATTTTCAGAGAAGATCAGGATGAGCAAGCGACAAATGCTTAGCCAGATTGGATGTGTTGTAAACTGCTTTCTTCTAAAGTGTAGAAAACTCAGAAGAGAAGACCAGGAGACTTCGGATTGGATCGTCAGCAGGATTTCTTTATTGAGAACCCAAGCTGTTGGTAGCTGTAGTCATCGAAATCTCAATCTTAAGTAACTTTACAAGGTTATTTTATAGGCATTTTTGGAGGAGGGACTTCTCGGAGGTGGAGACAACTTCAAACAAAGCAAGCACCTGAGGGAGGCGCTAGTTTGTTACGGGAACTTCCCGTGGTTATAATCTCATCAACATAATCAAATGCATAGACACTAATCCAATCAACCTAAACGAATCCACGTCTGGCCAGGACAAAGCCATTTGCAGAACAAAGGTTGAATCTCTCAGTAGTCTGACTCATTGATCTTACCATTATCATAGAGACAAAAGGCACAGCTGTCTCAAGCTCAATGGTCAGGAAACGATCTCAAACACCTGAAATGCCTGAGACTTTCTTAGTCAGGAAGTGAACATTTAAATAAAATTTGTAATCTCACAGATGTCTTGCCTCCTGTGGTCAGTTCGTTCACCTTTATCATCTGTTTTGTATGCAAAGTAATGCCATATTTCACTTCTACTGTTCTCTTCATTTGTTTGTTTCGGGCGCGTTAATAGTTTAATCTGTTTGATTCATGTGTTGTTCACTTGTTCTGGTGTCACATTTACCGGATGCGCAGCGATTTGAGAAGCACTGCCACCTACAGGTGAACTTCGGAACAGCAGCGTATGAAATACCGAATTATGCAAAATTATGATATTGTACCGTTTGAAATATAATAAATACCGGTAATTTTACAGTACTTGTATACCGCGCATCCCTAGTACTTATATTTAAATTGATCATTTGATACAATGCACTTACTGTGTACATACATGTTTGTACATTTGTAAATTTCATCCAGTAATTACATCTGTAATTATTATTATTCTTTTTTAATTATACCGTTGACCCTACCTTAACCCCTTAAACATAACCATACCACCAAACCTGTCCCTAATCTTAACCGTATCCCTCCTCAATAGCAGCAAAAGTCTTTTGCAATTTAACATGAACACAATAGGTACATTGTACCTAACAATTCATTATTTTATTATTAAGTACATAGTATTCAAGATACCCAAAAGACACCTAATATAAAGTGGGACCCAGATCAGTTCAAAAACTCCTCTGCATTTATTGTGTGGATGATATATATGATGTTTGTCAGCACTGACCCGGAGATGTGGCGGTCACAGGCGTCACAGGAACAGAGTGGGTGACATAACTTCCTCCCGTGCTCTTCATTCTCACTCTCGCTCAGCAAACGCTTCACCTCAGCCACTTTTCCACTCACAATGTGCTGTCCGTATACATTGGATTAAATATACATGGATACACACATACATATATACATACAAATTTGTATATATTTTCAATTTTGAAACAATATCATTTTTCTTAACCAGTATAAGATTTTACTTCATGTTCTTGCGTCAGTCAAAAATAAGGCTCAATGATGTCTCAATCAATTCCGAGAAACAGTTTTTGGTTTTGCAAGAGAGCTCTTAGTCTGAGTACTAAATATATTTCTTCCTGTGGTGTTCACAGAAAGTGGGCAGTACAGTTGAAACTGGTTACACAAAGAGCCAAAGGCAGGCATTATAGTGGCGCTCACCTCAAACAGCTGGTCTATAGGTGTAGCATTCTGGGACAGCAGGTCCACCTTCTGTCTGAAGGACAGTCGATCTCCAGCCCCCTGCGGACACAGCACACATTCAGACATGCAGCTGTGTGTGTAGTACGTGTCAGCTCACATAATCTTGACTATCAAATGCACTGAGACATTTTCTCATGACCACATGGTCTACAAAGCCTCTTTTCACAGCTCTGTTTACATATTATAAACAAAAACAGGCTACTAGTGGCTTTATAAATCAGGTTCAGTTTCTAAGAAATTGCTACAGCATTCTGGGATTAAGCAGCCTTCTTTAAATATTGGACAAATATTGGACTTGGTGCCTAACAGGCTAAATGTTCAAACCCTGCTGTGGTTTATCACAGGACTTTAAACCACTTGCTCGATAACAATTTCAATTATACATATTATACACATATACATTTTATAATAATATCACAGTATGAGTCATTTTATCAATGACAATATACATGGCTATACATTTTTAAAGATGGATATAAAATTATAACATATAAAATTACATATAAAGATAGATTTCCTTTTTTTGATACTATTTAAACTAGGGATGCACCGAAATAAAAATTATTGGCCGAAGCGGAAATCAAACAAAAATAAACACTGGGCCAAAGGCCGAATACTGAACACGGTTTTCACGTCTTCTTCAGGGCCGTATACGGTTCACACATGAGACTGATGGCAGTCGCATTTAAATGACAATGTGAACAACAGCGCAAAACAATCCGATCTGAGCATTAAGACCTGCAGTGTGAACTAAATCAAAGGCATAGCAAAAGACTCGTTAAAGTTTGCTCTGGAGCTGATGATCCAGTGCTCTGCTGCCACACTGTAGCGCACACGCCACCAACTGGACAGCGGTGGGAATTACAGTTATAAATTACAATAGATCACTCTCAGTGTAATCTGTCAAAGTGACGGACGGGTTTCAAACTTTTCTGTCACTGCTAAATAAAAATCTGTCAATGACGGAGAATATTCGGTTAACGCGACCTCTGGTCTCAAGCATTGTTCCCGCAGCCGTATCTCTTACCAGAGCGCTCTGGGTGAGGTTTCCCTGGCTGATGTACTCCACCGCAGCCTCAAACGAGGTGAGACAGTAACTCAGCTCATCTTTACTGGACTTACGGAAGCGGAAGTTCTTGATGTAACTCAGATTCGCCATCCTGAAGAAAACATCAGAATATTAGCCTTCTGCACACAGACCGTTAAAGATATTGAATTAATAAATCACTGCTCTTGTAACTGTGCTGCAGAAAACACAGCACTCGACTCACCAGTTAGGGATTTCTGTTTTGATTAGTAGATAGAGAATGACTAACAGGAGATCATCAGCACACACGGCCTCAATGCTCTCTGCTGAAAGACACACAGACGGTTAAATCACTGTGATGAGCTGAGTGTCTGATACATAATGCACACACAAGTCACAACAGCTTTTCAGAAACGGTTCATTCCATCAAACCACAGTGAGTGCTTCAATGGATGCTGGGTTTGGGGATTTTCATCTTCAGTTTATTCAAAGTTTTGTAGCAGCATGTAAACAACATACGATTAAGCACAACTGCACTGTATATTCTGCTCCAGAAATATAAATAAATTCTGCTCCATAAATACATAACAGATCGCAATTTTAACCAAACATATCTATTTTTTTCATTGTTTTAGTTTAATTAACGAAGGACACTAATCATTTATTGTTTGAGCATCTAACAATTCTAACAAATTTGTTGCACACTGAATGTTTAAACAATAAACAAATGAAAATAAATACATACATAAACAAAAAACAAACACATAAATAAATAAATAAATCCTGTGCAAGTTCTCTATGGGTGAATGTCTCATAATTTATGTATGCATTTATTTATTTTCTGTAAAGATAAGCCTTTTTCAGGAGTAAATATATTGTTTACATTACTATCATGACAAATAGCCCTTAATAAAAATATTAGGTTCAATTTAAATCTGCATAAAGAGAATACAGTACAAACATTATTATTATTATTATTATTAATACAAAATAACAACAATAATATTATTATTAATATAGTGATGAGTAATATTAATTTATGTTATGGTATTGATACAATTAAAATAATGCCTAGACATGATTGTCCACAAGGCTAAATAAGGCATAATATATGGCCTTAATAAAATATTTCCTGAAGAAAACAAGCACTGGAAAACATAAAAATGGACAGAACCTCCAGTGCCAGACCTACACAGTTGTTCTGTTTGCCTTCAGTGCCTTGTTTTGGCTAAATTGGGAAAATGACTAAACAAGCTGTTTGACAAACAGACATTAGGAGAGCATTCCTCTAGTTTACACATACTGGCGGTGTTGTTGTTCTGCCAGGGCTCTGCCTCATGAGAACTAAAGACTGGGGTGAAACAGAGGACTAACTGTTCGGGAATGAGCGTACGCTGCCTAATCCTGTTACAGGAGCAGTTCGGTTAGCTAGAGGAAATTTATATACACCTACGCACGCGCACGCACCACACCCACACGCACAAACGCATGCACACACACGCAAATACGCACGCACGCACGCGCACACACACACGCGCAAATACGCACGCATGCACAACACGCACGCATGCACGCGCAGACACAGACACACACACACACACTAAGGAAGGTTTGTGGTCAACACCTGTATCTCGGCGTCTGGTTGATTGCATGATGGTTAAAATAACCTTCCTTATGCAGAGCAGTTTCTGCTGGGGAGACGTACAGTTGTTCAGCTGACTCAACTCCCGCTTTGCACGAGGAATATTTATACTACAAGAGAGAGAAGTGACAAATAATCACTAAATCATTTACGACTCTTTCATCATTTACAGAGTCTCTATATTCTTTATAAAACGCTTGTTTTAAATAACAGATATTTTGTACAGTAATGCCACATTTGTTTTGTCAATTTTCATGTCTCTGTAATATTCTGGACTCAGGTCCTTCCTACGGTGTTAGTCTACAGCTCTCTAATAACTCAAAAATAACGAACAATAGTAGTAGTGATTTGGCAAACTCTAATGAAAAACATCTAGTGACAGAACGGCTCACCTGAAATCTGACTTCACACCAAGCTCTTTCTGCTGCAGATCCTGCAAGGACCGGGTTGTTTTGTTGAACGCTGCGTCCTATCAAGATAAACAGTACATTAATAAAGGGAAATAATGTGTCACTGCAGCGATCACAGACTTTTACAACAGCCACACAGAGCATTACAATATATCTTTAAATCAAATAAATAAACATTATGTAGCATAAAAACACACAATAAGGTGAAAATAAGGTAATTAATGGTCAATCAGTACCCGACTTGCTTCAAGAGTCCCCACATAACTAAATAGTAGATCATGGATGCCATGATGGATGTACATCTGAAAATGGAGGGAATACATGATAAACAAATTTGGGCAAAGTTATACGTTTAAAAGATAAAAAACAACAAAGTGGTGCATTTTTAACTGACCTCCACTGCTTGTTTGAGTAGAGTCATCTGTATCTCCTGTCTCGCCAAAATCTTCTGAAATTGAGACATTTTACATAATAAGCTTCAGTAAAGAATCAGTATTACATTTTTTTTTTGTAAGTATTGAAGTTCATAAAACAGCTTACCAGACGAGAGTCCCTCAACAGCAGCTGAATACATTTTGTGTAAAGGGTATTTACAGAGTCCTGAAGGATTGGGTGAGGAAAATAAATCAATAATAAAGTTACCTTACATACAAAGTGTTATATACAGTGTGGTTATAACTGCTATTATAGTTATACATAAACTGTATCTGGCTTTTAATTCAAAGTAAACTCTTGGAGCTTCTGCCTGGGCAGCATCGAGCACTATATTACCTAAATAACTGATCAGATTCCAATCAAAATATTATCAGGAGCTTGTGAATCGCACTTGAATAGAGTTTAAAAATCTCTATAAATATCCAGCCAATTAAGCCCATCCAAGAAAATGGTAATAAAATACAAACAGTCTCAAATGTGTTCTAAAATATCTAGTTTGTATGATGTAATGCTACACGAACATTCCCAATATGACAGGTTTTAAATAATGATTGTGATAAGACTCAACTTCTCTTAATGAATAATCTGTCATCATGCTCCAGTGTCTCCCCTATAGGGGTCGACCGATTATCGGCGCCGATATTAAGCATTTTACCGATTATCGATATCGGCCATTTTAAAAACAGATTTGCCGATAATATATATATTTTTTTTTTATGCAAACAAACATACTATTTACAGGTGACATTATTTATTGGTGAATAAATAATACAGGTGAAACTATTTAATGTTTAAATGCACTATTTGGCTCGATGCAGCCTGTCTGAGCTCAACACTGTGAGAGTGAGGCGATCTCTCAATCTCTGAGAGCAATGTCCGCCCACCGCTCATCTGATATGTAGAGAGTCACGAGTCCGACCAATCAACGCGGAAAACTGAAGGCAGTCTCACACAGAGAGCACATGCTAACTGGAGCTGCCTCAGTGATCACGCATCAGTTGTCTCTCAAAGGTAAAGCAGCAGCAGACGTTGCTGAAGTTGCAAAACACCTCAATATAACCTATGATGTCCGCGATGCGGAAAATGCGGGCGGAATCGCGGAATGCAGTCATATAATGGACTTTACCGTATAACGCGGAATGTCATGGAATGTGTCGAAGTTTGGATGAATTAATCAAAAGTAGGTCAGTACACTTAAATCGACTCGTGCTATGGACTAGTATCTATAAATATTAAGCCGCAAAAACACTTTAAATATGAATCCTGCATGTTCTGCATCTCTGTTAATGAATGACACAGACGTGCGGTTTCATTTACTGCACACATACATACTGAAGCGCACGTGACGCTCGCAGTGACTTCAGCGTCTGCCGTCTCACTAAATGAGGACATAAATACATGAACAACATCCCCAGAGTCACTTCATGAGCATTTGACCGTTTCATTTGAGTAAAACGATCGTCATATCATATATACATAGGCTACAGAAACTTAAAAGGTCCTCATGGCAACCTGTCAAAATATAAGTTCGGTTTAGCCGAATATATTACTGTATACGTAATACAACTACAACAATTATTACAACTTTTGTTGAGAATAATCACACAATACGCTAAATACGTTTACTTTAAGTTTTACAAAATGTTTACAGAATGCTTCTGGGTGACTGTACTTATGTTTTTATTAATATTACTGTTTATTTAATGTTGTTGTTATTAACAGTTTTCAGAATTAAAGAATGTTTAAAAGCATTTAAAGAACGTTTTTTTGTTTTCAGATTTTCTCTTGTTATTATTAATTTTGGCATTCATTTTCATTTTTCGGTCACGTATATCGACGGTTCAAAAATCGGTTATCGGTCTTTGATCTGTAATAATCGGTATCGGCCCTGAAAAACACATTTCGGTCGACCCCTACTCCCCCCCCCCCCCCCTTGAAGGTCAAGTTAATTGTATTTTTTCCATAGTGAAAGATCACAAAATAAGTCATTTAATGTTACCTTTTCTATAGAACAGGTCTAAACCTTGTTCTTTTATTAAACAAACTAAATAGTCTTATGTTATTTATACGACGGCATGTCATTTCTGTCTCTACGTTACATGCTTGCACTCTCTGTATTGCACTTAGCGGAGTTAAGCCCCGGCGCGCGAACACACACACACACACACACACACACACTTCCGGTGATATTAACGTCTGCCGCCTCACTAAATGAGGACACAAATACATAAACACCATCTCCAGAACTGCTCTGAGAGTCACTTCATGAGCTTTTGACCGTTTCATTGGAGTAAAATTTTCCTCATCATATCATATACACATACAGTGCTCAGCGTAAATGAGTACACACCCTTTGAAAAGTAACATTTTAAACAATATCTCAATGAACACAAAAACATTTTCCAAAATGTTGACAAAACTAAGTTTTATATAACATCTGTTTAACTTATAACATTAAAGTAAGGTTAATAATATAACTTAGAGAACAAAATGTTCAGTTTTACTCAAATTAGGGTGATGTAAAAATTAGTACACCCCACTGAAAGTCTCTGGAACAAAGCTAAATTTTATACTACAAATATCTAATTTAACAGGAATTCAACCACAGGTGAATCTAATTATTCATTACACAGGTGTTCAGCAGACAGTTGACTATAAAAGGGTGTTACTTAAAGAAAACCCCTTCCCATTTCATGCTGTCAGCAATGGCACCACATGGAAGAGAAATGTCACAAGACCTGAGAAAGAAAATAATTTCTTTACACAAGAAAGGTGAAGGCTACGAGAAGATCAGCAAAGCTTTACTTATCAGTCAGAATACTGTAGCAAAAGTGGTACAAACATTTAAAAAAGATGGAACTGCAACCATCTCACAGAGACGTCCAGGTCGTCCACGGAAGTTAACACCTCGTCAGGAGCGTCTTCTGATGAGAAGAGTTGAAGAAAATCGACATGCAAGTTCACTGCAGTTATCTAAAGAAGTAGAAAGCCAAACTGGGGTGACTATTTCCTGTGACACAATACGGCGTACACTGCAGAGGAATGGCATGCATGGGTGCCGTCCACCAAAGAAGCCTCTCCTAAAGCCCAGGCACAAAAAAGCCCACCTAGATTTTGCCAGGGCCCATGCTGACAAAGATGAAGACTACTGGGACTCTATACTCTGGAGTGATGAGACCAAGATAAATGTTTTTGGAACTGATGGCTTCAAAACTGTATGGCGTCGCAAATGTGAGGAATACAAAGAAAAATGCATGGTGCCTACAGTGAAACATGGTGGTGGCAGTGTCCTTATGTGGGGCTGCATGAGTGCTGCTGGTGTCGGGGAGCTGCATTTCATTGATGGCATCATGAATTCACAAATGTACTGCTCTATACTGAAAGAGAAGATGCTACCATCACTCCGTGCCCTTGGGTGTCATGCACTTTTCCAACATGACAATGATCCTAAACACACATCTAAGGCCACTGTTGAATTTCTGAAGAAGAACAGGGTGAAAGTGATTCAGTGGCCAACTATGTCTCCTGATCTTAACCCAATCGAACACCTATGGGGAATTATGAAGAGACAAGTTGAGAATCACTCTCCATCCAGCATCCAATCTCTAAAAGAGGTCATTCTTGAAGAATGGAAAAAGATAGATCTGGCAAAATGTCGCCAACTTGTTCATTCCATGCCTAGAAGACTTGGTGCTGTCATTAAAAATCATGGAGGCCATACAAAGTACTAGATTTAGTAGTTTTTGTTGTGGGGTGTACTCATTTTTGCATCACCCTAATTTGAGTAAAACTGAAAAATTTGTAATCTAAGTTATATTATTAACCTTACTTTCATGTTATAAGTTAAACAGATGTTATATTAAACTTAGTCTTGTCAACATTTTGGAAATGGTTTTTGTGTTCATTGAGATATTGTTTAAAATTTTACTTTTCAAAAGGGGTGTACTCATTTACGCTGAGCACTGTAGGTTTTCACGGCAAACCGTCAAAAGTTTGGTTTCACTGGAAGACATTGGGTACACATAAATGGGTACACATACAAGACATAAATATATTACTATTGTTCAGTAGAACGTACGTAATAGGCTACTACTACTAATAAAACTATTAAAACCGTATTTGTTAAGAAATAATCATACAATATGTCTTCAATGTTTTAATTGTAATATTAAATCCCCTTTATTTTCCAACAAATAATATTTGTTTAATTTTCATTCATTAAAAGATAAATTAAATTAATGCTTTAATAAAAAAACGGAGCCACCCCTCCAAAGCCATAAACCTAGGGGAAACACTGGGCTCTGTTTAACACTAATGTGGATAAAAGCAAGAAATTATGTAATGTAAAGAGTTTGTCTCACTATTTGATGTCGAAGGCCCTTCTTCTCTTGTTCTTTAAAGGAGTGGCAAAAGGCGGCCACAAACTTGCCCAGTTTTTCAGCATGGCGGCCCAAGAATTCCCTCACATCCTCGATATTCTTCAGACAGTACGGAGCAGAAACAGTACTCAACTCCTCTGCAAAAGTTGAAGAAAGAGAAACATTAGTCCAGCAAACAATACATTACATCATTCCACATCAACCTGATCAGGCATGTTGCAACAAGTTGTCAATAAATGACTAAATGTTTTGATTGTTAATCTGAATTGTTGATGCAAATCAGTCATTGCATTTAATGACTGTCAAATTACCAGGGCTGTGTTCAGCATCAAAGGGCCGCGCGATGCACAGTATGCTGTAGGCCTGCTCCTTCTCATTGTAGAACGTCTCCTCAAACAGGATGGGGACGGAGGTGGGTTTGGGAAACCCTGCACCCAGCCGGACCTGGTTATTTTCTATAGACACTTCCTGGAAGATACGTCACACGAAACAGCGGTTTGGTTACAGACAGCATCCAGCAATTAAATTCTGATTATAGAACTTCTGTGGGATTTTACATACCTTTCCATCTAGCGTCTGGTAACCCTGTTCAGCAGGCTGAAGCACGTATCCGTCAAACTGAGATGCTGTAAAAGAGCCCGCTGGTAAACTTCCACAACACGGCACCAGAATCTACAACAAACATCACACAATAAACAGCAGCCTACATAACAAAACCAGCCTAGGGAGCAAAAAATCCTAACTTAGTTTAAGGATGTAGGTCTCCAGACTAACTATGTTTACTAGGAGCACTGTAGCCCCTGACTGAAAATATTTAGGAACACAAGAAGAAGATTTAGGGATTTCATTAACCTGAAATTGTTTTTGGTTAAGAGCCTGGAATTAAAGAAGCTCAAATTAACACAAGCTCAATATAATGTTTTGTTCTAAAACATAAAATACACAACTTATACCTCACTTGTGAGCTTTTACATTTCTTAAAAAAAAAAACAGTTGAGATTGTTGGGGACATTAAATGTTATCATGTCAAACAGGTAAACTCATTTATTCACTAGTATGCTTTCACAGCCTTATTGTGTTTATACACACGTCTGACTTCTAACTAACTTTCTAGCTAGTAGGTGCTTAGTGTGGTGACACAGAAGTTTGTTTTTACTTGAGTTTTTCACCTCTGGCGATTGTATTTAGACTTCAGAACTCATACAAGTTGAGTTTATTTGTGAAGATTATCTTAAAAAAACAAAAGGTGTAAGAATACACCTTCGGTTGGTCACAGAATTTTTTTTGCCTCAAAAATCCTATTGGCTTTTTTTCGAGGTAAGCAGGGTGTTACCAATTTCCAGGTTGGTCCTCAAAAATATGTCATGACTGCAGCACATTAGTGGAGCAAAATAAAAAAAGTTACTTTTACTTGTAAAACGTAAATGTAAAAAATTAAGTAGCTAAAAATGTACTTGTTGATTATTGAATTGATGCATAAAAGCAATATCACACAAACAATTGTGCTGATATCCAGAACAACATAACACGTGTCACATGCTGATATTTTAGGTCAAGTTTAAGAATTGTTTTAAATTCGAGTTAAATCCGAGCGTTTGATAATAACCCACAAGGATAGTATTGTTAGCATTACTTGGATCACAGAACCTCTAACATCTCCTAACATAAAACAATCAGTTCATACACACATAATGTCTTTCTGACCACATGTGAACAGACCACAGTCACATGAATGAATACATGACTAATTATGTTCCACAAATAAATCGGTTCATCGTTTCAGTTGCCAACAAACAAACAACATTCACAACGGTCTGAAAGCCGTAAAGGAGCAGGAGTTTAAACAGTATTGCCATTAAAATATATCCAACTTAAAAAGATCAACATGAGAAATGTGGAAGTGAGAGACTCACAATGCCATGGCGTTCTGCCACCCTGCTGCACAGATCCGGTCTGTGTTTTTCCAGCGCCTGGTAAAAAGGGTTCTTCAGGATATTCTCATCATACATAGCCATATGTGTCCCGCACTCCAGTTCCTTAGAGAGACAGGAGGGGACAAAAAGAAACGCATAAAGAGAAAGAAAGACCTGAAAATATGGGGGAAATTATTTTTAGACATGTCAGAGGATGTGGGGGTTCAACTGAAGTGGATTAGCATTACTAACCATTTTTGCCCAGCTTATGCTTTCTCTCCTGATTTTGAACTTTAAAAAGCAGTTTTATTTTTCCACTTTAACCTCTTTTTTCAAATATTACATGTTTTTTGTGCCAAAACAAGTATGACCTTGACTTGTATGATCGTTCACACGTATGAATAGTGATTTGAACCGGCCCACTATTCATAAGTTTTAAGACCAAGATGCATATTCAGAAAAAAATGTGGTGCAATAAAAAAATTATAATAATTCAAAAGAACAGATATTCATGCATCTGTTCGGATCAACCAAAACATTTTGTTTGTTTCTTACTTTCTTTACATTTTATTAAATTGTTTTTAATGCAGAGGCCTTCTAATCTATATTGAAGCCTGTTTTCACCACTAAATAATAACAAAACAAAAAAAATGGTTAATTCACATCTCGTAATTTACTTTTTTTATTCTCGGAGACAAAAACTCACATTGCTAGCTATAAGGTCAGCATTCAGTTTCAGTTTAATTTATTTATATAGCACATTTAAAAATGACAGAGCCGACCAAAGTGCTGCACAAAAAAGTAGAATTAAGCCAAAAGCCATAACACAAAACTAAAAAGAGAAAGAAATGACACAAGTATTACACCACACTAAATATACACACGGTAAAACTGTATACAAGGGTTGTGACGGTGAGGAAATTTTCCCACCGGTTAATCGACCTGATGTCACACCGGTTTTAACGGTATCACCGTGGGGGGGGGGGTCGTTTGAGTTTTCCTCGCCTTCCAGCGCCATGCGCGTTTTACCGTGACTTTAATGTCAGCGGCAATTCTGCGTCAAGCAGTGTTTAAATAAATAAAAAATCAGCAAATACCGTGGAACCAAAGAAATGAGAAACTATTTTTTTTTTTTTTTTACAAAAACATCACTTAGATCAGGGATGCCCAATAGATTGATCAGGAAGTCAATGCTGGAAGATCTCCCTTTACGTCAGTGTTTCTCAACCAGGGGGGCGAGAAATAAAACTACAATATAATATATTCACTAATATTATGACTCGCATGTTAAGTCATGCAAACAAATATATAGCCTATAAATAAATAACAGTACCACCTCTCTACATATTCTGTGTTTCGGAGAAGCAAAACGTCTCATTGCGCTGTGAATACAGACTGAACGGTGGCTCAAAAACTCTGTATGAGCACATGATACGCAAACTACTGCTCTCGCTGGATAAAAGAAGCCAGTGTCACACTAGTAGCCTAAAGTTTTGATGGACGACTATTGTAATCAGGGTAAAGCTGATTACAGTGACATGATCGTGCATTAGGCGCGCGTTATGTCCGTTATAATTGATGCGCAAACGAACCGTGTATGTGCGCTCTCGATCACTCTAACATCATATTTCTGCTTGAATACAGCGAGTGTTTTATAACGGATGCTCGCGTGTGTTGGAGAAGTTTGTGAGGATCAGTGGTGTTTGTGGATACGGGCATCAGACTCCAAACAGCTTGTTCTTACAGAGGAACTATTTACTGATGGCGTCGTGAATAGTGAATAATATTAAACACATATTTTATTTATTATTATTAAATTAATACAACAAAGATACATCCTAACAAGCCTTTTTAATTATTTATTTTATTTAATATGTATTTTATCATTTATTTACTTTTCACTTGGTAGATCTCGGTGAGTTTTCTGCTTGACTCAGATTAATGTCAGACTCAGAAGTCAACAGGCTTTAAACGGACGCTTTTACATTTCGTTGTGAAACTCTTCCGCAATCATCTTGTATGTGTCACCTCACTCTTCTTGTCAGTCATCTCTCTTCACGTGATAAATTAAATCTGATCTGTGATGTAGAGGTCTGCGCGGGACTGTTTTTTTTAGGTTTTATTCCACACTCACCCGCTCCCGCGATATATTCACTGTTTGTTCACATTTCTGATGAAAGAAAGACAGATAGGCTAACAAATAAAAGTTTAGTCTGCACAAAAGTGTATTTATTTTATTCTTCTTGTCAAGAGTCTTGAATTTATTGACAGAAAAATATAAATAACATTTTGCTACCAACATGGAATAAAGTTTCACAGAGAGAGAAAAACAAAGTTTTATAAAAATTGTAATCCTTATTTTTATTCGTTTTGTCAGGATATAATTCGTTTATGCTAACATTCAGCCTACAACACAATAGGAAAAATGTAGGTTTAGCCTAATATCTATTTTATTAGTCTTGTCAAAATACTAAATTAATTTAACATCTTGCTGTTAACACAGTGAAAAGCGCAGCAGAGAAAAATTAATTAATTCGACACAGTCTGTCATTAAAAACGATAAAATAAGCATAATACAAAAAAGAAAAAGGAAAGACGAGTTGAACGTCCTTCAAGGACATTGCATGATCGCATTCACGCTTTGCTCCATCCTTATTCTGCTCTGTCACTCATCACAACCTGCTTCTGCAGTTCTGTTTGAGAGTCGTATATTATATCTGCTAGCCTGCTCTGAGCATCGTTGTACATGCTTTGCCCCGCAAATAAAACGAAGCACTGGTTCATATGGCGCTTTTCCACTGCATGGTACGGTTCGGTACGGCTCAGTTCGGGTCGGTTTGCATTTCCACTGCAGTTTAGTACCGCTATAGAGTAGGGGTCGACCGATATGTGTTTTTCAGGGCCGATACCGATACCGATTATTACAGATCCAGTAGACCGATAACCGATATTTTGAACCGATATACGTGTCTGGTGTAAAAATGAAAATGAATGCCAAAATTAATAATAACAAGAGCTCTGACAAAAAAACGTTCTTTAAATGCTTTTAAACATGTCTTTAATTCTGAAAACTGTTAATAACAACAACATTAAATAAACAGTAATATTAATAATATTAATAATAACATAAGTACAGAGATCACCCAGAAGCATTCTGTAAACATTTTGTAAAACTTAAAGTAAACGTATTTAGCGTATTGTGTGATTATTCTCAACAAAAGTTGTAATAATTGTTGTAGTTGTATTACGTAAACAGTAATATATTCGGCTAAACCGAACTTATATTTTGACAGGTTGCCATGAGGACCTTTTAAGTTTCTGTAGCCTATGTATATATGATATGACGATCGTTTTACTCAAATGAAACGGTCAAATGCTCATGAAGTGATTCTCCGAGCAGTTCTGGGGATGATGTTCATGTATTTATGTCCTCATTTAGTGAGACGGCAGATGCTGAAAACACCGCGAGCATCACGCGCTTCAGTATGTATGTGTGCAGTAAATGAAACCGCACGTCTGTGTCATTCATTAACAGAGATGCAGAACATGCAGGATTCATATTTAAATAGTGTTTTTGGAGCTTAATATTTATAGATACTAGTCCATAGCGCGAGTCGATTTAAGTGTACTGACCTACTTTTGATTAATTCATCCAAACTTCGACACATTCCATGACATTCCGCGTTATACGGTAAATTCCATTATAAGACTGCATTCCGCGATTCCGCCCGCATTTTCCGCATCGCGGACATCATAGGTTATATTGAGGTGTTTTGCAACTTCAGCAACGTCTGCTGCTGCTTTACCTTTGAGAGACAACTGATGCGTGATCACTGAGGCAGCTCCAGTTAGCAAGTGCTCTCGGTGTGAGACTGCCTTCAGTTTTCCGCGTTGATTGGTCGGACTCTTGACTTCCTACATATCAGATGAGCGGTGGGCGGAGATTGCTCTCAGAGATTGAGAGATCGCCTCACTCTCACAGTGTTGAGCTCAGACAGGCTGCATCGAGCCAAATAGTGCATTTAAACATTAAATAATTTCACCTGTATTATTTATTGACCAATAAATAATGTCACCTGTAAATAGTATGTTTGTTTGCATAAAAAATAATAATAATAATAATAAATAAAGAAAAATTATCGGCAAATCTGTTTTTAGAATGGCCGATATCGATAATCGGTAAAATGCTTAATATCGGCGCCGATAATCGGTCGACCCCTACTATAGAGTGGGCGGGATTATTCACGCGTCGTTATAATTGCAGAAAACATACTCTGAAAATATAGCAAGTTCAAAAGTAACGTTATATACATAAGGCTTTTTCCTTCGGCGTCGCGCCGTCAAGCTCTCGCTGGATCCACTCCTCGGCTATCAACGAGAGGAACATCTGTACTTCCTCAACAGACAACGACACTGCTATTTTGTGGTTGATGCAAAAATGTGCGTTTGTTTAAACAGAAGTTGCGTCCGATCCTTCGCTGGTCGGGCTGTAGAGGAGGGTCTCGTGTCGCAAGTCCAGTGACGCAGTAATGACGATTCTCTCCGGCCAATCAGTGATCAGTAGAGTTTACACGTCACGTTTTGGTAACGGTACGGCTCGCTTGGAACCTCGGCTGAGGTGGTACTAAAAAAGTACCAGGTACCAGGTACAGTACCCAGTGGAAAACCCCCCAAAAGTGAACCGTACCGAACCGTACCGTGCCGTACCATGCAGTGGAAAAGCGCCATTACATGTCATGCAGCACGCGCATAACGGTCCGAGTGCAGGCTGTACCGGAGCTCGATAAGAATAAAGCGCAGATATGCTGTTAGACCGCCTGCTTCAGTTCAAATTGCACCAGAGTTACCGACCGTTACCGCGTTGTATTCGTTGAAATTAATCCTGCGGCGTAAGAAATCTGGTCGGGACAGCCGCGGCAATGCAGACCTAGACTGCTGTGATGCAATTCTCTCGTTCGTTCAGTACGCTGCATTGAGCAGACGCGTTCAGTTTTTATTTTATTGTCCTCTAACTGAACGGAATTATTTGTATTACTATAAAAAAACTAATCTAAACGACGGTGGGGGACGGTGCCGCGGTGAGCAAGTGACGTAACGGTGTTGCGGCTTAACACCGGTATAACCGTCATCACCATCTATCGTGGCAAGCCTACTGTATACAGCATTTACTCCAGCCCATAAGCCTTTTTAAAAAGATATGTCTTTACTGATGATTTGAAAACTTGAAGAGAAGTGGCTGATCGCAAGTAAAGAGGCAAGTTATTCCACAACTGAGGTGCTGCCACAGAGAATGCTTGATCCCCCTTAAGTTTTAAACACGTCTCGGAAACAGACAACAACAGAGCGTTAGATGACCGTAAAGGCCTGATGGTGTGATAGTGGGAGAGAAGATCAGATAAACAGTTTGGTGCCAAGCCTGTGAGGGACTTATAAACAAATAGTAATATCTTGAATTGGATTCTATATACAACAGAGAGCCAATGTAAACCAACCAAAACAGGAGTGATATTTTCCCTCTTCCTAGTATTTGTTAAAAATCTGGCCGCAGGATTTTGGACCAACTGAAGGCGAGACAAACAAGATTGAGCGACCCTCAAAATACAATGAGTTACAGAAATCAAGTCTTGATGAAATGAATGCGTCGATAACAGTTTCTAAATCTTTAAATTAAATAAAATATTAGATTTTTGCAATCATCCTAAGCTGAAAGAATGCTGATTTTACAACTTAGCCAAAGGAAGGAGATAGAGAGAAAACAAAAGAGGGCCTAGAACAGATCCTTGTGGGACACCACATGTACATGCAGCAGAGGAGGAAGTGATGTTATCAATTTCTACAGAAAACGTTCTCCACTCAAGATAGACGAGGCAAACCAGTTTAAAGCCGTTCCCCTGATGCCGCCATAAAGTCAGCATTGCATGATATAACCTCGCAATTCTGACTTTCTTCTCTGAATTCTGAGGATATAAACTCACAACTGTGAGTTATAGAGTCAAATTCTGAAACAAAATACTTTCTTACAATTGCAACTTCTCGCAATTCTGATTTTTTGAATTGTGAAATACAAAAAAATACAAATTCTCACAAAATTCTGAGAAACAAAAAGATGTGGTCACAAGTGTGATGGAAAAAGTCAAAAAAGGCAATTAACTTTCCTTTTTATTTTATTTTGTGGCGGTAACGGGCTTCCATATATATATACTTTTTTTAATTGCACTGCGAAGGAAAAAGGCCAACCAATACGAATTACAGTTTTAGTCACATGATCAGAACTGCTAGTGCTACATACACCTTAGTAATGACATAACGATAAAAAAAACACCCTAGCAACCAGTCAGAAGACACCAGCATTGTGCCAGTGAGTTTTTCAGAGACAAACAACCATTTACAGGTAACACGCACATTTCTCTACAAACAAACAGAGAGACAAAAAAAGGCTCTCTTCCTCTCACGCTCTGCCCCATCAGATGAATATCAGCTGAACTCATTAGGGCATCCTGAAAATGAAATTAACTTCAAAACAACGTACAGTAAACAAGACCATATCCATGTATATAGATCATGAGGAGCCCAAGCACTCTACAATAAACTTTATTCAGACTGATAATGAGGACGAAGACATTAACATTTAAAGCCACAATACATGTTTCTACCTCAGTTTGAAATTAGTCTTCATTGCATCGAAGACATTTTCACTCACAGTGGTATTTTTGAGCTAGTGGTTTAGCATCTCACTGCAGGAATTCCCCACTATGTTTTGAGTGGGAAATAAATACAGTCTATTCTGCTCACTTCCTAAAAATGCATCATGTGCATTCTGACCAAAAAGACTAGACGTAACATCACAAAACCTGTTAAGAACACGTCCGAGACATCCCCCCCCCCCCAACATCAAGACCAAGAAGAGCATTATTAACCTAGACCTATGAACTAAGTTTTAATCAAACAATAGGTAAAAACATACAATAGTTGCCAAAGAGTCTGTCAAAGTTTTACTCACATATTTATGGTGGTTAAAGAGAGTTTGCGACACAAGGAATAATTTAATCTTCAAACCCTTCAAATGACGGATAAGGAAGAGGAGAGCCATGAAGATGAAGAGGCTTAGGGTGTCCAGACGAAGATTAAAGAAGCCGCTCTGAGAGGTCAAGGCCAAAAGTTTGATAATATTCCAGAGTCAGGCCTCCACCCCTCATTCTGGGAATCATGGGAAGACTTCCCAGATGACTGTCTGCTGAAACCCTGAAGAATGTGAAATTTGCCATGTGATCTGCTCCTCCAGGCCATAACAAACTGGGTTGAGGGGGAACCACACTCCTGTGATCCTTGCAGGGAGTTCAGTCGACCTTGTTTTCCAGTCAACATTAAATTGGGCCATGGCTCCCAGGTATTCAATACACTGGCAATGGGATATGCTTTCCCAAATAAAACGGGTGACCTACTAGCTTGACCCAACACCAGGCTACAAGTGATCCAAACAAACCAAATTACAACACTGAATTGGGTAACTGCTGTAACATTATATGACATGTGATTTTACTGCCCTAAAAAAGGTCATTTGGCTGCACTGCAACCAGTTTTGGGTGTAACGCGTTACTTAGTAATTAAATTAAATTACTTATTCACTGAAAAAGTAAAGTAATGGATTACTGGTAATTTTTAGGTAATTGAATTACAGTTACTTATAAAGTACTTGTGTTATATGCTGTAAATCATTTCAACAGTTCTAAAATCAATATTTAATTTGAAATCTAAATTTACCATCTAAAGATAAAATTGAATGCAGCGGCTTTAACCCTCCGCACTGGCTCGTTCACTTTCAGATTTCCCTGATTCACAGAGAAACCTTAAATACTCAGATACATACGACTAAAAATCAATCGAATCTAAAAAGCTTGAAGTGTCTAGGGGTCGACCGATTATCGGCCTGGCCGATATTTTTTATTTTTTTATGCAAACAAACATACTATTTACAGGTGACATTATTTATTGGTGAATAAATAATACAGGTGAAACTATTTAATGTTTAAATGCACTATTTGGCTCGATGCAGCCTGTCTGAGCTCAACACTCTGTGAGAGTGAGGCGATCTCTCAATCTCTGAGAGCAATCTCCGCCCACCGCTCATCTGATATGTAGGAAGTCACGAGTCCAACCAATCAACGCAGAAAACTGAAGGCAGTCTCACACCGAGAGCACTTGCTAACTTGAGCTGCGTCAGTGGTCACGCATCAGTTGTCTCTCAAAGGTAAAGCAGCAGCAGACGTTGCTGAAGTTGCAAAACACCTCAATATAACCTATGATGTCCGCGATGCGGAAAATGCGGGCGGAATCGCGGAATGCAGTCATATAATGGAATTTACCGTATAACGCGGAATGTCATGGAATGTGTAAAAGTTTGGATGAATTAATCAAAAGTAGGTCAGTACACTTAAATCGACTCGTGCTATGGACTAGTATCTATAAATATTAAGCTGCAAAAACACTATTTAAATATGAATGACACAGACGTGCGGTTTCATTTACTGCACACATGCATACTGAAGCGCGTGCTGCTCGCAGTGTTTTCAGCGTCTGCCGTCTCACTAAATGAGGACATAAATACATGAACAACATCCCCAGAACTGTTTAGAGAGTCACTTGATGAGCATTTGACCGTTTCATTTGAGTAAAACGATCGTCATATCATATATACATAGGCTACAGAAACTTAAAAGGTTCTCATGGCAACCTGTCAAAATATAAGTTCGGTTTAGCCGAATATATTACTGTATACGTAATACAACTACAACAATTATTACAACTTTTGTTGAGAATAATCACACAATACGCTAAATACGTTTACTTTAAGTTTTACAAAATGTTTACAGAATGCTTCTGGGTGATCTCTGTACTTATGTTATTATTAATATTATTAATATTACTGTTTATTTAATGTTGTTGTTATTAACAGTTTTCAGAATTAAAGACATGTTTAAAAGCATTTAAAGAACGTTTTTTTTGTCAGAGCTCTTGTTATTATTAATTTTGGCATTCATTTTCATTTTTACACCAGACACGTATATCGGTTCAAAATATCGGTTATCGGTCTACTTGATCTGTAATAATCGGTATCGGCCCTGAAAAACACATATCGGTCGACCCCTAGAAGTGTCTACTTTTAAATGAACAAATTCAAATCGAAAACGAATATTTCTGATTATGTAATCCATCTGAAACTAAAGCGATGTACAGTCTTTCCCGTATCTGAAAGCTTAAAGTGTCTACTTTTAAATGAACCAAATCAATCGAAAACGAATATTATCGGATTATGTAATCCATATGAAACTGAGGTACAGTCTTTCCCGTATCCGAGCTCATTATATGTAGTCACCTGCGCGCAAACGCCCTCCCCTAGACACAAAAAAAATCAAGATTCATATTTTCTTCTTTTATGCAAGAAGACCTACTATGAGGAATTAACCTCATAAGAACAGCGTGATCTGATCGGACATTGCTTTATTCATCAGAGAAGATCATTTCTGTAATTTATTCTTACCTACATTAGTTAACATGTTATTTTTACATAAACCTGTACGGCTAAGTAAAATGTGGAAATTGTTGTCAACATTCTGTCAATAATTTGATCAACACTTATGTCATTTCTACTCTGTATGACATTATTTTGCCTGTGTAATATAAAATTGTACTGTTCTGCAGAGTGTGGCTCCAACACACTTGCCTGGGACTTTCTAGCACTCCTAAAGATATTAATTAGCTGGTTCAGTTGCATTTGATTGTGGTTGAAGCTGAATTCTGCAGGGCAGCGGCCCTCCGGATAGCCCTGTCGTGGACCATCAAGTAAAAAAAAATATAATAAATAAAAATCCAAATTGAGAACAGACCATTTCAAACGTATTAAAATATTTTCTCATACAGATTTATATACACATTTCAACCCAGAATATTGGTGTCACAAGGTTCAAGGTTCAAGGTTCAAGGTTCTTTATTATTCGTCACATACACAATCATACAAGTATAATCAGTAGTGAAATGCAAGTAGAATTGAAGAAAAATACAGCATTTACATGAGGGAAAGTGAGGAGAAAAAAAATTACTCCCAGACTATGCTCCTTGGGGAGTACAGTGTGAGAACAGGAAAAACACCTTGATTGTGGTTGAAGCTGAATTCTGCAGGGCAGCGGCCCTCCGGATAGCCCTGTCGTGGACCATCAAGTAAAAAAAAATATAATAAATAAAAATCCAAATTGAGAACAGACCATTTCAAACGTATTAAAATATTTTCTCATACAGATTTATATACACATTTCAACCCAGAATATTGGTGTCACAAAGTATCGGTGTCCATTTTTCAAATATCCACACTAACTTGTGTGTTTATTAGATAATTTTCATTATTTCATTAATACTTTGTTACTGTACTTAAGTATATATTTCTGGTATCTGTACTTTACTATTTATTTTTCTGACTACTTTTACTTGTACTCCCTACATTTTTACAGATATCTGTACTTTCTACTTCTTACATTTCAAACCAGGCTAGTTGCTTTAGTTTTGGTGGATCACCATTCGATAAAAAAATATGTAATACATCATGAATCGGTTAGTATTGATCGGCAATGTGATTCGGCTCGCGCGCGCTCCACGTCTCCACCAAAAAAGTTTATATCGGAGTAATCACTGCAAGAGACTCGAGAATGGAGTGCATCAGAGAGGAAAAACTACTGACCTGTGCATTACTTCAAGTGCGGGTCAGTTTCATTTGTAAATAGGCTGAAGTTTTGTGTTTGTTTACTTAGTTAAGAATTAAACAGCTAGCAACTCTCAGCAGTAGCAGCCAGATAATAATAACCTACTGTAAGCTAAACTAAACTAAATTACAATCATCACTCATAATACTGTATGATAAAGGACATCGTTATTATCTACTGTAAAGTTACAGTAGTAATTTAGCAGACAAATATTATAAAATATTGTTTTATAATACGTTTAGAGGGAGCTCCGGCAGATAACAACACAACCCTTACAACAATTAAAACCAAAAACCATGTTTACTAGTTAAACCATGTAACAACAAATTAACCATGGTTTTGCTACACTAACCATAGTCTAACCATGAAATGTGTAGGTTGTAATTAAAACTGATTGTAATCAATCTAAAAAAAAAACTGTAATAAACCAATGTTAATTTTGGTAAGATAAAAATATGACTCATGTTAATGCAATAACATATACAATATTATGATTTTTTTTTAAAGATATTGTCATGATGTAATTATTAATGCATTCATTTTGACATTTAGGCAATTTAAAGAGTATAGTTTCGCTAAATATATAGTATTTAAGTCATTATAAGATAGAACAACAACACTTGTCATAATGTGATACTTTAAACTGAACTAAAATAAAGTTATTTTATTGCAAACAGAATACAACGAGGTGGTGGTTTTGCAACAAGGTGGAGACAGTTCTGTTCATAACAGTATATGGATGATGGGAAAAGTGACAGGTACAAGACAATTAGTGAAGAAGGTAAACAAACAAAGTGAGATGTAGATAGATATAATGGAAAATGAAAAGACTGAAAATGAAAATGCAACTGAAGCTGAAGTTCAATAGAGAACCTTTAATTATTTTGAATGGCCCCAGTCTAAGGTTTTAAAACGTTTTTATTTAATGTGATGGCCATGAAAAAAGGGAAAGGGTTATCTGTGGTTTCTGATTGTGTTGTGGGTGTATGGGATGGCCTGGACGAGTGTGAGATGTCCTTGCCTGCAGTTTTGTCCCAGTCCTGCCCTGTTCTACATGCTGGATGTTCAGTCATGAAACATTCACAAGCAAACAAAATATTAAATGCAAGTTATTTTGTATTAATGTGTCAATATGACATGAGGTCCAGTTACCAGCGTGACACTAATACAGGTTGTAGCAATGGGTCATTTATACTTAAGTACATGACAGAGCCCATACTTCTTTACTTTGACTTGAGTAAACAAGTGTAGTCGGTACTTTTACTTTTACCAGAGTATTTTAAACACGAGTATCTATACTTCTACTTGAGTAAAGGATGTGTGTATTTTTGCCATCTCTAATCAAATAATGCTGCTTCACAGTAATACAGCAAACTGAAAATATCAGGCGATGTTTCAGTTCATAACAATCACGTGCCTCGTTGCAAATCGATATGACTATTACAACCTTCATATTGTTCAATCATGAATAATGTATTCATTATACACACTAATATTCGTTACGATCCATACGCTGATATTTTATAAACCTTAACACAATTTAATGATCAAATAACACCAGAAGACTCAAATACAATAAGTTACCGTCAAACGACAACATATTTTAGTACCGATGAGAAAAGGTAACGTTACATATGAAAGGTTCAGTCTGAAATGCTCATCTGTGCCTGACGCTGTAATAAAACAGGCTGTATTTTATAACACACCAAGGAAATAGCAACCGAAGCTAACTAGCCATATGCAAAGCCTAATAAAACACAAGCTGCATGGGATAAATTATTGAGCAAGAAAGATATTTGTTTATTTGTGATTCTTTGTGTATACATACACGTTTCGATAATGCCGAATATAAACAATTACGTTACAATATGAGTGCTAACATTATGGCTCATTTTCTGTCAGTGCCTGAGACTTGCTATTGCTAACAGCTCTAATACAAGAGAACAACCACACTGAATATTTAACTATAATGCTGTAATGAACGAGGAAGGAGGTTACGCTTACCTCATATAGGTGTGTACAGGATGGTAAAGTGGTAAAAAGAACATTTACTGGAGTTTGTCAGCAAACGCAGAAACATTTCTGACAACGTATCGTCAGCAGCACAAACTGATGATTAACCTGAAATTAGATCGTCCAATCAGAGATGAACTCGATGACGTGTTAACCAATCACAAAGCGTCTTTCAGTTTGCCAGCGTGACAGAGGAAAGCGTCTTCTTCAGGTTGTGTCAAATCTTTTTTTTCTTTTTTTTTGAGAACAAACGCATAAACTTGAAATTGAACGGAATTGCGATGATAAAATAATAACAATAATAATAAATAAATAAATAAATAAAATCGTTGAGGGAAAGTACTTGGCATGAACGAACACACACATCAGCTCACTCTAGTGGCAACCTCTAAAACCTGCGCATTTTATTTAAAAAATATTGATAATTGTTCAAATAAATATGTTTCGGTGTAATTAGGATGAAAATTAAATATTTGCATTATGACGTAAAACCAAACATAACCGTCCGTATATATATATATATATATATATATATATATATGTATAACGTTATAACACACGCACACGCACACGCACACGCACCGCACGCACGCACACACACACACACACACACAATATGGCTTGCAATTAAATATTTAGTTGTTGTCAATTTCAATATTGATTCAACAGCAGTAATGACGTAGATTCAACATCATAGTGCATTGATTCATTGACATTACCGTTAAAAGTTTTTCTTAATTTCAAAAATGGTGCAGAATCAATCATAGTGTATCACTGATTCAACAATATTACTGTTGTTATTGTTGTTCATTTCAGTGTTAATTGAGCAGCAGTGAAAGAAGCAATCAAAGTCTAATGTTGATTTAATCAATGTGTTTTAATCTTACCATTGTTTCAACACTAATCGCGGATACAAAGTGATGATCCCTATTTGTTTTTCCAGTGTTTATGAGGATACACACACACACACACACACACACACACACACACACACACACACACACACACACACACACACACACACACACACACACACACACACACACACACACACACACACACACACACACACACACACACACACACACACACACACACACACACACACACACACACACACACACACATATATAATCAGTGTGCGATAATGTTGGTTATTTTACTGTCTTTGCATGAAACGCATTTTATTTGTAAAAGCGTTTCCGTTTTCTGTTTATTTATTATTGTTGTCCTGTTCATTTATCCATTCATTGCAACGGGTAAGAAAGAAAGACTGGCAGAGAGGGGAGGGGTTTGGAGTTTTGGAGGGGCTTGCAGTGATTGGTTTGCAGCTGTGACAGACTCTGACCAATAGACGACGAGCACTCTATCTTAAATACGGATTGTTCAGCTGGAGTTCTGTTATTTCTACTTCAGCTTTAACGTATTTTAAACAAACATGAGTGGACGAGGTAAAACCGGTGGAAAAGCCAGAGCGAAGGCGAAGACTCGCTCCTCCAGAGCAGGGCTGCAGTTCCCCGTCGGTCGTGTTCACAGGCTTCTCCGCAAAGGTAATTACGCCCATCGCGTCGGTGCCGGTGCTCCGGTTTATCTGGCCGCTGTGCTCGAGTATCTGACGGCTGAGATTCTGGAGTTGGCTGGAAACGCCGCTCGGGACAACAAGAAGACCCGTATCATCCCCCGTCACCTGCAGCTGGCGGTGCGCAACGACGAGGAGCTGAACAAACTCATGGGCCGAGTGACCATCGCTCAGGGCGGCGTGCTGCCCAACATCCAGGCCGTGCTGCTGCCTAAGAAGACCGAGAAACCCGGCAAAACCAAATAAACCGATTCAAGTCTGTTTCTGAAACACAAAGGCTCTTTTAAGAGCCACCCATATCTACCAGAGAGACCTTTTCTATGAATTTGTTCTATCAGTAGTGACTAGCATAAAAAAGTACTGCCAATTTGTTTGGATAAATGCAAGTAACGTAACAAGCTCTCGATTGATTATTTTCACGTCTATTTTAACGATTATTCATAAGGAACAAATAATATATATAATGAGTAAATACAACCATATTACTAAGATATCTGAAACGAGTGTTACTGTAGAGTATGTGTTCGATGCGTACGCAAAGAAGAAAAAAAATAAAAGGGCCTTTTTGGCAAAAAGTAATAAACCGAACAAAGCGTTTTGAGCGGGAAACACAAACAGCCCCGTTTGACGACAGAAGCTGTGCAGTCATTGGCTAGCAGTCATAAACAGACATCACACATCAGCCAATCACAAGCCGCTGCACTTTGACATCATAATAATCGTACGAATATCATAAGAAATATATATATTCTCATGTTTATTTTTTTATTTATATATCTGTATATGTTATTTTTTTGGTACCCTATGGAAACTGCTTACTCTACATATAGGGAGAGCCATTGGTCTGTCAAATGCATACATGTAAATATTATGTATGATCTTATAAATATTTTTTTGTCAATTTAAACATTTATAACATGAATTCTAACACGAAACAGGACAGAGATTTTTAGACCACATTGTTTCCTTGAGCCCGACTTGAACTAGCGGGGGAGGGGTGCAAGCCAAGTGATGCTGGATTGGTTTCAGTTAGGTCCTGTAAGCAAATGTAAAAGGCTTCCCTGGAGCTCTTTGCACATATTCGTGTTCGTCATTTAAAGCTCTGATTTTAGTCATGTCTGGAAGAGGCAAAGGCGGTAAGGGACTCGGGAAAGGAGGCGCTAAACGTCACCGTAAAGTTTTGCGGGATAACATCCAGGGTATCACCAAACCCGCAATTCGTCGTCTCGCTCGCCGCGGCGGAGTCAAGCGTATCTCCGGTCTGATCTACGAGGAGACCCGCGGTGTGCTGAAGGTGTTCCTGGAGAATGTTATCCGTGATGCCGTTACTTACACCGAGCACGCCAAGAGAAAGACCGTCACCGCCATGGACGTCGTGTACGCGCTGAAACGACAGGGACGCACTCTGTACGGCTTCGGAGGATAAACATGTCCAAATTAACATAAAAACCCAACGGCTCTTTTAAGAGCCACCCATACGATCATATAAAGAGTTGAAGAAATGTTGCTGTTTTTGATGGAAACACTAAATGGTTATTTAATAGCGAATGAGTTCCACATATAGAGCGAAATTACTGTGTATTCCAGGTGGTCATTACATCTATAGAATAAATGTATGTTACTCTTGTTAACGAGCTGAAAACCGATTCTAAAAATGGAAGTTGGTTTTGTTTCTTTCAACGGCTAACCGAATGACAACATTAGTAGTACATGGCTTTTTTTATTAAAATTAGTTTGTTTTCTTTGGATTGTATTGTTTTACAAAATAAAATCAGATGAGAATGATATTTAAGGTGGAGCAAACGTCAATCTGAGAGGACAGTTGAGTAAAAAAGTGTCTTATCGTCATTGCTCTCTTTTTTTATTATCTAAATTGTTCTATTAATGGGTTTATAAGTTACAATGTATCATATTTGAGACCCACATATTTTCTTGTTAAAAACTAACTAAAAAAGAGCGGGAATTTAAACAAAGGAATCACTCATATCGACTGATGTTGTTGAAACGTGGAGCAGTGGGTGGGGCTATACATTTACCGCTTGTGATTGGCCCTTGTTCCGCTCATGATTCTTCGAGTTGTCCAATCACATACGTCTTTATGGGTTCGGTCTGTGAAAACACGCAATAGCAAGAATCCATATCTCATTTAAAATTAGCATAGGCGAGTCTAGAAATTCGTCCGACCGGTTCATAATAATCATTGAAATATCAGCATCATGCCTGAACCAGCAAAGTCCGCGCCTAAGAAGGGCTCCAAGAAGGCCGTCACTAAGACCGCAGTTAAAGGAGGAAAGAAACGCAGAAAGACCAGGAAGGAGAGCTACGCTATCTACATCTACAAAGTGATGAAGCAGGTTCATCCTGACACCGGAATCTCTTCTAAGGCGATGGGGATCATGAATTCTTTCGTCAACGACATCTTCGAGCGCATCGCCGGTGAATCGTCTCGTCTCGCTCATTACAACAAGCGCTCCACCATCACATCGAGAGAGATCCAGACCGCCGTGCGTCTGCTGCTGCCCGGAGAGCTGGCCAAACACGCCGTGTCTGAGGGTACCAAGGCCGTCACCAAGTACACCAGCTCCAAGTAGAGCACCGCTCCTACTCCCGAGACCCAAAAGGCTCTTTTAAGAGCCACCCATCTTATCACTGAAAGCGCTTTTTTTGAAGCTGCAGTCTGACGGTCAACCGGCAATTAGGATAGTCTGCGCGATTTGAATCACAGCATCGCATACTGTCTTAATAAATGGTTAGTGGGTCATTCTAGAAAAACGTCCACTTGGTGCTTAATTAAATACACTAACGAGACACTCACAGAGCTGTTACCAATCAAATTATATCTAACAGAATTAGTTTTTGCACTGCAGTGGTGGCACAGGAGCTGCATCTTAAATGGTACAGTTACAAATGCATAAATAATGTTAAAACATGTTTACGGAATGTTTTTATAAAAGCAACATATACATGTATATATTAAAGTTATCTTGTTGTGATATTGCTTAATCATATCATATTATAATATAAAAACCCATGTCTCAAGAACTTTCTCTCAAGCACGTTTGCAACAATATCTTGTAATTTTTTTTGGCATGTATATATTAACTTTGGTGACATTTTTTAAACCGTTCCCTCAATAATTTTTGACCTGGCATAACAGTTTAAATCATTTGTTCTCAGCCAGGGGCCAGAGCTCAAACTTCCAACAGGGCCTCAAGAAAATAGTTTAAAATGAAACAAAACAAGCATTAAAATGAACTAAAACTGATAAAAATCAAATAGATTTCTTAGTAGTTGGCTATTTTTATTATGAATATACATCTTTTTACATGCTAAGCTCTAAAATGTGGAGCGGAGTGGGGCCTTCAAATAATGTTTTGGATAATAGGGAGCTGTGAAGTCAAACATTTTGAGATACAAATATTAAGATTAAGAAAATATATTACATTAAATGTTATTAACAACATGAAGTGCGTTAAACATTATATTATGTCAAGGTTTTGTGGAGGAACTGCAGGCGGGTTATGAGTTTAATGAATAGATAATGGGGTGTGACGAAACACTTATCCCACGAGATGACATTTTTCGATTCTTTTAAATCCTCAGTGATGAAATTTATAGGGAAAAATAGCCTTTTAGTCAACTGAAAAACACAAAATGCAAAAAAAGGTGCATTTTGAAATGAACTTATAAACTTATTAAACTTATAGAACAAATTATAAACTTATGTAGAAATTAAACTTATATTTTAATGAATTATATAACAACATGTTAACTAGAGCTGCACGATTCTGGATAAATTGAGAATCACAATTTATTTTAATAAATTGAAGATCAAGAGTCTCTCACAATTCTGAAAAAAAAAGATTAGAAAACTAACCTAAATGATGTAATTTACTAGTGGTGCTGACAAAATGTTCATTGATTAAGTCTTTTAAAAATATATATTAGTTTGAACAAACTAAAAATTAAATGGAGTCAGTGTCTCACTTCATAAAGTCACCATTGCATAAATTAAATAGCCAAAAAGCTATTAAAATAAAATAAATAACAAAACAACAATTTAAAAATATTGACTTAACACTGAAGATTGTTTAACATTCTATCAGACATTATACCAACAAAGCACAATTTTTGGACCTTTTTGAGACCCCCTTTCCTGAATCAGGCATGTATTTTTTTCTGTACAAATAAATGTAGCCTTGCTGAGAAGAGACTTCTTTTAAAACATTAGAATATATTTAAGATCCCAATTTGAACACTGTGTGAATTCTATAATAAATGTATTAATAGAGCTGTTGTAGGGTAATTATTATTATCATTATTATTGTCTTACTTTGTTTAATTTTACAGAACAACATTAAATTACAATACTAACATTTATGAATGTTGATGGAGCTTTTATTTTGGCAGAAACCCGCAGGAAGCAGGAAAACCTCAGGGCTTCTTTTTATTGACACCAGATTTATAATTGATTCTGACGAGTTTGGGAATATGTTTGTCGAACGTATTGCATACCTTTAAAAAAAACTAATACAAATGTTACTGAGCAGCTGACGTGTAACAGTGTTTTAGCGCAGATTTTTCTCGCGCTTAGCACCACGAGTTCCCCTCCGGGAACATCGAGCTGCGTCGAAACGCTAGGGGAACGCCATCAGCGTTGTCCAGCTCTGAATCATATGTGTAATCAGTCAAAATTGACGGCCAGACGTCAGGTGCGGTGACGTCACGACCAGGATGCTTAAAAGCACGTGATGTGCAGCCGGCGCCAGCTTTTTTGTCATTCAGCAAAGCTCTCTGTGTGTGTCAGTCGAATGTGTTCTGTGAGTCTGTTACTATCAGATAGGAAATAAGAAAGTTTTTATTCTTAAAAAGATAGGCAAAGAAAGACTAGAAGCAGACATATCAAAGGCCAATGAGGGCGAAAGTAGATCACGTTACAGACTGTGTGTTCCTCTCTGACTGGAGGCGAAAACTCTCTTTGAGGAGGGAGTTTTTCACCTGCGTCCTCGCAGCACCTGCCACGCTGCCGCTGAGGCGGAGCAGTGGCTGTGCTCGCAGATGATTAGATGGGAAGATTAAGACGGGTGATCCCCTATCTTCTTTTCCCATCAGATCCAGCGTCCGCTGTAATGCATTGTGCTCCCGCCGGGCACGCTCCGAGGAGTGTGTCCGTGTGTCCGCGCCTATGATCTCCCAGTCCCGCTGCTGCTGAGGCAAAAAAAACCGCGGTGAGTGAGATCACGGGAATCGCACATAGATCTGGCGGACGGGTTGGAGACGGGTTCGCCCTATTTCCACCTGTATTCCCCAGGTCTAGCGCTCTCTCGGGATACACACAGTTTTTGCGATGATCTGGCTGGAGGCGAAAACTCTCTTTGAGGAGGGAGTTTTCACCTGCGCTCCTCGCAGCACCTGCCACGCTGCCGCTGAGGCGGAGCAGTGGCTGTGCTCGCAGATGGATTAGATGGGAGATTAAGACGGGTGATCCCCTATCTTCTTTTCCCATCAGATCCAGCGTCCGCTGCAATGCATTGTGCTCCCGCCGGGCACGCTCCGAGGAGTGTGTCCGCGCCTATGAATCTCGCGCTCCCCCGCTGCTGCTGAGGCAACCGCGGCGAGTGAGATCACGGGGATCGCACATAGATCTGGCGGACGGGTTGGAGACGGGTTCGCCTTATTTCCACCTGTATTCCCCAGGTCTAGCGCTCTCCCGGGGCGGAAGCCTAAGCTGTAGTTCTTCCCCCTTGAGTGAGAGTGCGCTAATCTGCAGCAGTTTCTCTCCAAGAAGATTTATTTGTTTTGTTCCGAGCGGCTCGCGCGTTGCCGAGGCAACGCGCGCATTATGGTGATTCTCGGTTCATTTATGCACTTCAGACCGTGTTTACTTGTCTGGGTGTTTGACTGCATTTAATTTTGAATAATTAACTATGCATTTTATCCGACTATGAAAGTTAGATATATATTTATACATATATATATATATATATATATATTGTAGAGAAATATATACAATTATATATTGTATATGACATACAAGAGCCTCTTGGGATGCTTCTCAAGTGAGAGCACAATGTTTACCTCTCTTCCTCCAAGGAGGTTGAGGTGGTCAGCTTGGGCTGCTGGGCGGAGCAGCCCCAATTGTGTTCCAGCTCCTTATTCGGGGAATGTCACTTCTCGTACTCGCCAGAATCGGAGTCAGAGTGACGCGCCCGGGCCGAAGACGGATCTGCGGATCGATAGTCTTCGGCCAGAACGCCCTGATGCAGGGCCTTGAGGGCCGGCCCCTCTGGGGAAGAGCGGTGTACACCGCATTACACGGTGCCCGTCTCTCCTCAGTGCCCTCAGGAGATCAGTCTGCTAACCCTGCCAGTGTTCTAGGGCACAGCGGTCTCCAGCGAGCGCTTCTCTCAGTCTCTTCCGCCCAGAAATGTAGCGGAGAGGGGAGGCTCGCCACCCCTTCGGGGGTCTCTAGAGCAGCTAGATCGGCCGTCCCCTGCCGGTCCTCCGTTCCAGGGCACCGAGCTAGCCGCTCTAAGTACACCAGAGGCCAGTCTCAAGAGACTGGTTCCCTTAGTAAGTCACCTGGCGGTGTGGGAGCCCTTGCCAAGCGTGTCTTATTGGGATCTGCCTGAGCAGACTCTGGTTCCTAGTCTTCCTTAGAGATGACGTAGGTCTGAGGACCGTCATTTCCAATAGGAGGCTTCTGAGGCAGTCCTGATGCCAAAGCCCAGGACTGGTGAGGGCAGGCCCCTCTGGGGAAGAGCGGTGTACACCGCATTACACGGTGCCCGTCTCTCCTCAGTGCCCTCAGGAGATCAGTCTGCTAACCCTGCCAGTGTTCCAGGGCGCAGCGGTCTCCAGCGAGCGTTTCTCTCAGTCTCTTCCGCCCAGAAATGTAGCGGAGCTGGGAGGCCCGCCACCCCTTCGGGGTCTCTAGAGCAGCTAGATCGGCCGTCCCCTGCCGGCCTCCGTTCCAGGGCACCGTGCTAGCCGCTCTAAGTACACCAGAGGCCAGTCTCGAGAGACTGGTTCCCTTAGTAGGCACCCACCCGGCGGCTTGGGAGCCCCTGCCAAGCGTGTCTCATTGGGATCTGCCTGAGCAGACTCTGGTTCCTAGTCTGAGGCCTTAGAGATGACGTGGGTCTGAGGACCGTCATTTCCATTAGAAGGCTTCTGAGGCAGTCCTGATGCCAAGGCCCAGGACTGGTGAGGGCAAGCCCTCTGGGGAAGAGCGGTGTACACCGCATTACACGGTGCCCGTCTCTCCTCAGTGCCCTCAGGAGATCAGTCTGCTAACCCTGCCAGTGTCCAGGGCGCAGCGGTCTCCAGCGAGCGTTTCTCTCAGTCTCTTCCGCCCAGAAATGTAGCGGAGCTGGGAAGCTCGCCACCCCTTCGGGGGTCTCTAGAGCAGCTAGATCGGCCGTCCCCTGCCGGTCCTCCGTTCCAGGGCACCGAGCTAGCCGCTCTAAGTACACGGGTCTGAGGACCGTCGTTCCCTTAGGAGACTTCTAAGGCAGTCCTGATGCTACATTCCAGGACTTATGAGGGCAGGCCCCCCTGGGGAAGAGCGGTTTACACCGCATTACACGGTGCCCGTCTCTCCTCAGTGCCCTCAGGAGATCAGTCTGCTAACCCTGCCGTGTTCCAGGGCGCAGCGGTCTCCAGCGAGCGTTTCTCTCAGTCTCTTCCGCCCAGAAATGTAGCGGAGCTGGGAGGCTCGCCACCCCTTCGGGGGTCTCTAGAGCAGCTAGATCGGCCGTCCCCTGCCGGTCCTCCGTTCCAGGGCACCGAGCTAGCCGCTCTAAGTACACCAGAGGCCAGTCTCAAGAGACTGGTTTCCTTAGTAAGTCATCTGGCGGTGTGGGAGCCCTTGCCAAGCGTGTCTTATTGGGTCCTGCCTGAGCAGACTCTGGTTCCTTAGTCTTCCTAGAGATGACGCGGGTCTGAGGACCGTCGTTTCCAATAGGAGACTTCTAAGGCAGTCCTGATGCTACATCCCAGGACTTATGAGGGCAGGCCCCTCTGGGGAAGAGCGGTTTACACCGCATTACACGGTGCCCGTCTCTCCTCAGTGCCCTCAGGAGATCAGTCTGCTAACCCTGCCGTGTTCCAGGGCGCAGCGGTCTCCAGCGAGCGTTTCTCTCAGTCTCTTCCGCCCAGAAATGTAGCGGAGCTGGGAGGCTCGCCACCCCTTCGGGGGTCTCTAGAGCAGCTAGATCGGCCGTCCCCTGCCGGTCCTCCGTTCCAGGGCACCGAGCTAGCCGCTCTAAGTACACCAGAGACCAGTCTCGAGAGACTGGTTCCCTTAGTAGACTATTCGGCAGCGTGGAACTGCTGCCAAATGTGTCTCGATGGGTCACGCACACACTGTAGAACAAGGCTATGTGGCGCTCTGCCGCAGCCTTTCTACGGGCGAGCAGGCTCTGGTAATGGAACAAGAAGTGGGCACTCTCCTGAGGGAGGAGACCATCGAGGTGGTCCCTGCTCTAGACAAAGAGTCCAGGTTCTACAGCCGTACTTCATTGTTCCGGGAAAGGGGTTGCGTCCGTCTTAGATCTAAGCTAACTGAACCGCTCAGTCACACGACTGAAGTTCAGAAAGCTCTCTTCGAGCACGTTCTCTCACCAGATCCGAGGACTGGTGGTCACGAGCGATCTAAAGATGCATACTCCTTCCCCATCACAGGAAGTTCCTGAAATGTGCTTTGGGGGCAAAGCGTATTAATATCGGGTTCTTCCCTTCGTAAAGGATAGGAGCAGCCATCCTGTCGAGGCAGGCATCCAGCTCCGCTAAGGGGCTGGATGCTATGGTACAATCGTGGCTGAGGCTTCGTCTGTACGCCTCCCCCGATCGCTCAGCTCCTGGGAGTTCTAGAGAGAGTGCGCATGGACGGGGTCCTTCTATTGAAAAACCCTGTTCTGGCCGGCCGAGTATAGTCTCTGACCCATTTCTCTCCTCGACGGCTCTCCATGGGGGATCCGTCCAGTCAGGAGGGATATCCTCTCACTGGCAGCGGGCATGATCTTTCACCCCCGCTCGGAGTTGTGGAAACTATGGGTGTGGCTCCCGAGGGGGCACAACTCATAGCCTCTCTCTCTCAACTGAGGTTGCTGAGACCATCCTCCAATCTAGAGCTCCCTCAATAAGGAAACTGTACGCCCTGAAGTTGAGACTCCGGTGCGGAGACCGCCAGCTTGATCCAGTTAACTGCCTGTTTGGGACAGTGCTGGAGCTCTCTCGCAGGCCCGTTTCTCCGCAGAGTTAGCCCACTCCACCCTGAAGGTCTACGTGGCGGCTATAGCACCTACCACGCCCCTCTTGGTGGCCTTTCAATAGGCAAAACTCTCTTTTTACGTTTCCTCCGGTGGAGGCCAGGGTGCTTATGCTAAGTAGTGGATCTGGATGCTCTCCTATGACCTCGAGTCCTCTGATCTCCCCTCGCCTTTGGGAATCAAGGCTCACTCTACTTAAGGTATGGCGGCCTCCAAGGCCTTCTGGCAGGTGTACCTGTGCAGGACATCTGTGACGCTGGTGGGTGGTCTACGCCCCTAACTTTCCAGGTTCTACGACCTGGCTCTGCGAGCCACCCCTGGCTTGTCTTTTCCCTTGCCATAGCTGTGCATTCCACACACTAAGCAGGGATTTGCAAGTATGGCGGCGTGGATATCTCGTTCCCCTAGCGTTTCGACGCAGCTCGATGTTCCCGGAGGGGAACGTCCCAGGTTACGTATGTAACCCTGGTTCCCCGAGGGAACGAGACGCTGCGTCGCAGGGCCATACTTCCGGCATCCCTACTAGAGCTATGCTTCATTCCTGGAAGCTGGCGCCGGCTGCACATCACGTGCTTTTAAGCATCCTGGTCGTGACGCGTCACCGCACCTGACGTCTGGCCGTCAATTTGACTGATTACACATATGATTCAGAGCTGGACAACGCTGATGGCGTTCCCCTAGCGTTCGACGCAGCGTCTCGTTCCCTCGGGGAACCAGGGTTTTTACATACGTAACCTGGGACGTTCGTGCAGTGCTTTCTGAATAGCTTACTGCAATCCGTGCGTGTATAACAAAACATTACATTCGGCAGTTTATTTACTAATCGTTTGAGGCCAATTCGTAATCATACAGTAACCAGCATCAACCACCCTTCCTTTTCTCATCGGAGACATGAGATGTTTCATGCTTCTAATGATTTCTGTACAGTTATAAATAATTTCACGCTGCAGATGTGTTTCTGCATTAGTGCACGCCTCTATTTGATCGTGTCATGTCATTGTTCGGTGCAATTTATTCGGTCGTCTCGCTTATCGTCTTAAACTACTTCGGTCTGTGTGCATTTAATTTAGAGTTTCACAATTTAATTTGAATAACTGAAATAAATGAACTTTTCCACGACATCCTAATTTATTGAGAAGCTGCACCTGTATGTATTTCGTAGATACTACATATTGCTGTGTTTTTATTACGTTGCTAGAGGTACATATTGCGACGGTTCAGAATTCAAATATTCGGGGTCTGTCCCTAAAAGTTAATCTTGTTAGAAATATGCCCTACACCAAACCCAACCCTAAACCTACCCGATAGTGTTACAAATGCAAAACTGATATAAAAACATATTTGTTGATGCAACCGTGCTATTTGAACTTCATTATATGCAGATTTGAACTACTTTGTCAAACCGCGATTACACGGGATTCGAACCGTACTCCGTGAGCTACAGAACAAATTTACCGTCTATGAAAACCCATATATACGAGGCTGGATATGTGCGATGCTAACGTTCAAAAGCATCAGTTTACAAATATCCCAGCATATTACATTTTTTTTTGAAGTCGTAACATGATATTATTCAAGTAATTGTGCAAAAATTATGCTTTATTAATCAAAACTCAACTTGTGTGAAAAGGAGTAAAAGGTGTCAGTTTTACTGCCTTTAGTGTTAGTTTCTTTTGGAAACTGCAGTAATATAGTTATTGGTACGAATTCCGCATCTCGCTAAAAAGTGCACCAAGGTACATGATTACTTCAATACTTCAATACTTCACTACTGTCTACCACAATCTCGGTTCCATGGTACAAGTTAAATCTGGTTCAACTTGTAATTAGTGATAAACATCACTTGTCATCCTTGCAGGTCTGGTCACTACAAAAGTCATTCTAAAAAGTCCTGGGTTATTTTTTTAACCCACATGCTGGGTTGAGCCTTTTGGGTATTTTTTTTATTTTTTTCAGTGTTTGGGTAATTTTTGTGTTACTCAGATCCTGGGTCAGAATAACCCAGCGGTTGGGTTATTTATCGCGGGGATTTTGCATCGTCTTCTGGAGAGAGCAGTTCTAAGCACCATCGAATTGAAGCATTTCTTCGGTAAATACAGGTTTGTGTACATTTATTGTATTGATAAAATAGTTTCTGTGCTGTATATCGTTACATTTTATGCAGAGCAACATACACTGAAAATAATGACTTTGTGGTATGGTAAAATCTATTACATTAATTCATGTAATTTATACATTGTAAAATCAAGTTTAAGCTGGAACTATAATATATTAAGTAAAAATTACACAATTTATTCATGTAATAACATAACTGAGAAGAAAGAGTACATTTTATTATATATTTACAAATACTATTTAATGATTTATAGTCACAGCACATTCACCTAAAAATACTAAGTAAATTTTAATCTGAAAAGCAAAGTGCGTTTGAATCCGCGCGCGCTTTTTTTTTTTACAACAAGATGCAGCTTGTTCAGTTGTGTGTGGCAGAGACGGTCGGTTTGGGATGTCGCTTTTACATGGCTGACTTATTTTCGGTAAGTTTTGACTTTTCTATTTTAGATTTGTGATAACAACTATGTGTTCATTTTGATGGTTTGATTATTGCATAGACGTTACGGTTCAAAATTAACTGAACGTGAGTTTTAATCATAATAACGTTAGCTAAAGCGCCGCCATTATCCACTTCTATAAAGTTGAGACTGGTGGTTAGTCAAAAATAGAGAGGATTAAATGTACGTTAGTTAGCCGCGTTCTTGTAGAAAAAGTAACCCAGTCTGGTTAACTTCAGAGTAATTTAATGTTAGCTGGCCGTGATTAAGCTCAAACTGTCGTGTTACGGTCTGTAAGGAAATCGATGTAACGTTAACGTGCGGGGTGCCTGTGTGTGTGTCCTAATGTTAGCCTTATTTAAAAGCGTCTAGTCATTTTTATATCCACTGAAAATTTCGCAGCAAGTAATTTATCAAAGCTAGTCTGCACCAAAGAAGGAAAGTTTGGAAAAATGCAGTATCAGATGGCAGGTGAACTTGGATACCAATTAACCATTGTTGTGTAGCAGGTGCCTGTATGATGTCAGCCATTTTATTTTAGTGAGCTAACGGTATGAAGGTCCGGTCACCTTTTTAATGAAAATAAAATGTAATGTTTTTAAAACCTAACGTTAGACCACAGCCTTTCACGGCTAAAGTGAGGGAGGAGTTGGGCTAACGGTTAGCCCAAAGTTAGCATCAGTAGCTTCAGCCCTGTGCATCTCAGTCTAGGAGCTGAAGCAGGAACAGTTAACTTTGAATGCAATGGGCGGCAAGCCCCTCCGCCTCGTTGCCATGCCAGTTATCAGGTCCAAACTCGTCACAAACTCAATGCTGTATTAAAAGGCATTAAAACACAATGTAAATTAGAACTCAATGCAACATTTTGTTTCTCTCAACAGGTAACAGAACAGTACAGCAGTGCGTTGTGATATCAGTGACTGGTCTGACGCGGCAACATTAGTCTCATACAGGCCAGTAGAAATCTTTGTAACAATACTATAATATTGCTGCTCTTATTTTTTCCTGTTCTTTATTGTGTAATGTAATATGAATTGTAAATACATTTGGCATTAACTTTTAGAGTATTATTTTAACATCACAAATTGTGTCTGTTCTTTTACAGGGTGACCTTGTTCTCAGGAGGAACCAATACAGTGGACAACTGAGGTCTAGGGAGGAAGAGAGATTGAGGCGTTACAACACAGGTGTCATCAGGGAGAAACAGTAGGCCTCCTATGTTATGAGATGGTCTTGTAAAATTTGCAGTTTCAGGTCATCAAAACGTTTAGACCTCTTAAAACATTATAGATTGAAACATCTACACACTGGTCAAGGCCGATTACTGCCCTGCTTGTACTCAGACTGTCCTTGTTCATTTAAAGGTTGGGGTGCTCTTCGCACACATTTGTCCAGAGATCATACACAAACTGAACAGTCAGGGCAAGTTGCGTCATTTTCATGTCTTGTATGTAATTCATGTAGTTATCACACCGAGAGGCAATATTTTGAACACCTCGGAGTTCATTTAAAAAAGCACGAAACTGTTCATTGTGTTTTTAAAGATTGTGACTACAATACTAATATATATTCAACTTTTGCCTCACATAAAAGTAGGAAGCACAATCCTCACTGCCTTGAAGATTTTAAACATACTGTATTTCAGACACATTCAAGTCAGGAAACAGCAGATAACAGCTGTTTGTTAGATGAAAGTGAAGTGTCTTCTGATGAAACACTTGTGAAAGAGGGAGAAGATTTAGGTAAAGCCATTTTTGATGAGCTTTTTTCCTTATTACTTAAATTAGATTGCATCTTCAATGTGCCCAGTAGATGTATAAATGAGATTGTAGAGGAGCTTCAATTTATTACTAGTTCAGCATCTGCACCCATTATCAAAAGCATTGTCCATGACACATTTGAAAACCATAACTGCGCTGTTGAAGAATTTGTAATCACAGATTTGGTAAAACGCATTTGCCAGTTAAATCCTATTAGTGCAGCCTTTAGTGAAGAAGGTCCTCTTGGCACAGCATATAAGAGAAATCAGTACTTAAAGGAACATTTCTCTATTGTTGAACCGTTGGAGTATATACTTGATGCAAAAGAGGGAAGGACTTTCCAATATGTACCAATTTTGCAATCCTTGTCACAAATTCTTAAAAATAGTGACATTCAGGAGAAAGTGTTGAAGAGTTCAAGACATTGTGTTTCTTCCGGTCAGTATAGTAGTTTTCATGATGGTTCCCATTTCAAGGAAAACACATTTCTATCTGGAGAGGAGTTAAGACTTTCACTTCTACTCTACTGTGATGATTTTGAAATATGCAATCCTTTAGGAACCTCTCGTAAGAAGCACAAGGTAACAGGTGTCTATTGGGTGTTGGCTGATATTCCGACTGTATTAAGATCTACATTATCATCAATTTACCTAGCTGTTTTGTGCAAGGCTGATGACATTAAGACATTTGGCTATCCCAGAGTCCTTGAGCCATTATTAAGTGATTTGAAAAGCTTTGAAGAGGATGGTGTTTTTGTGCCCTGTTTGGGAAAAATCATAAAGGGCACTGTATTTTCTGTGATTGCAGATAATCTTGGTGCCCACTCAGTTGGAGGGTTTGTTGAAAGTTTCAGTGGGACATATGTTTGCAGATTTTGTATTGGAGAGAGGTCCCAGTTTCAGGAACTTGAAGTCAGGACAGGAGCATTCCCTGGTAGGACAAAGCCGCAACACAAGTTGGACGTTGAAGTAGCGCTGGATAGCAACACCCCTAGCCACGGAGTAAAAAGGCATTGTGCGATCACTCAAAGATTAAATAATTTTCACGTGACAACAGGCTATCCTCCCGATATTCTGCATGATTTACTTGAGGGCATTGTACCTGTAGAGTTGGCACTGTGTTTAGATGTCTTGATAAAGAAAAAATATTTTTCTCTTGAAGAGCTCAACAGAGTCATCAAACAGTTCCCATATAAGTGGAAAGACGAGACAAATTGTCCCCAAGGTATACCAGCAACCTTTGCCTCCCGTAAAACCATCGGTGGTAACGCACATGAAAATTGGTGCCTACTGAGGCTGCTTCCACTTATGGTTGGCTGGAAAGTACAGGAAGAGGAACAGGCATGGCAGTTGTTGATGACACTCAAAGATGTTGTTGAGTTGGTTATGTCACCTACCCACACGGATGAAAGCATTGGTCACCTAGATAGTCTTATTGCTGAGCATAGACATAGATTTTTCAGTGTTTTTCCACAAGGGAAATTGATTCCAAAGCACCATTTTTTAGAGCATTACCCGCAGCTCATTAAAGTATTCGGCCCACTTGTGTCCTTATGGACGATGAGGTTTGAAGCCAAGCACCGCTTCTTTAAGAGGATAGTGAGACATGCTAGCTGCTTCCGTAACATTTTGATGTCAATGGCAAAAAAACACCAGTCCATGATTGCATACCATCTCCATGGTTCAAATGTAAAAAAACCTGATATCTCTGTATCAAAGATGTCAACAGTTCCATTAGAGGTTGTACATGAGAACATACAAGATTTTGTATCACATAAATTTCCTGGAGAGACAGTTGTTCATTTGACAAAGAGGGTAGACTTTCAGGGAACCAGTTATGGCATTGGCATGATGTTGGTATATGGCTCCACTGGTGGGTTGCCTGAATTTGCTGAAATACTACAAATCATCATTGTTCGTGACAGCTTGGTGTTTGTAGTGAAACTGCAAAGTGCATGGTACTGTGAGCATTTGAGATGTTTCAAGTTGGAGTCCACAAGCTTAGTCAAAGTACTTGAGCAGCCACAACTCACTGACACATACCCACTGGCTACCTATTCAGTGGAAGGCAATCGCATGGTATCTCTAAAACACCACATCTGCTTGTCAAACTAGGTAAAGTATAATTGTTTGTAACCGACATGTGCCTTATTATTATCATCCAATAACTTGTCAGGACCCATTTCTTTTTTTTTCAGATTTAAATTTGTTTTAAACATATCAATTGTATACTTTTTTCTGATCTATGTAGAGCATGCATTAATCATAGGCTCTTGTGGGGAGATATCTTATTCGCTCTTGTCTAATAGAATCATGTCTTTGTTTTCTCTTGCAGTTGTACTTGGCACACGGTTGTGATAATGTCTGCCCCAACTCAACTACGTATTATCATTGAAGAGACCCAAGTCCACAAGTTAACCCTACCAGATGGAATCCCTAGCACTGTTGATGAATTTTTGGCAGCCGCACAGAATCATTTTCAACTCCAAGGGAGTTTTACTGTTATGTACATGGACAAAGATTTTGATGATCAGTTCTTCACTCTTACGTCAACAGATGTAATTAAGAACAAAGACACAATCAAACTTGTTAGAAATGAACCTTCTTCCGTTACTCTCACATTGACTCCCATCAATGAGGATGCTGCCTCCTCTCCTTCAGTGCCACTGGGCCAGGAAGACGGTTCCTCGGTTAGTTCATCCGACACCATCATTTTACCAAGGTCCCCAGAGTTTCGATCTGAACCGTGGCCAACTATCTTTGAGATACCCACCTTTTCATATAATGTTGAACTGCCCCTTCAAGCAGGAAATAAGGCCTATGAAACTGATGGCTCACTCCTTCAAAATCCAAGCATGAACTCTGACATACTTGAGAAACTTGCTGAAGCAATATTCCACTACACTGCCTATCCCTCTGGCTTTCAAATACTGGCAGTTGTAGAAGCTCTGCTAAAAAAGCATCCATGCCTAAAAGAGCCTGGAACCTCATATTCAGGCATGTATGGTTGGCAGCAGCGTCTTAGATACAAGATGGCTAATTACCGTTCCAAAATGAGAAGGCGTGAAGTTCCTTGTCCTGAGCTTGATATCAACTCCTTGAAAAGGAAACCCCATGGTGAGAGAAATCCTGCAAAAAATTGCAAGCGACCAAAGAGGGCAGAGGTGAACTACCTTCCTCCACATCCAAGTGGAGAAACTAGCGACACTCTGGAGTTAGAGAGACAGGAGCTTCTTAACGAGGTAAAGAAGAAGAACAACAACAAGGTGATTCAAGAAAAAATGGCCAAAACATTCTCCTATCGAAGGCTCGAAGTTGTGAGTGGTAGTCCTGCAGCTGAAGACTTCAGAGAGAGATGGCCTGCTTTGTTTTGTGAAGCTGAGGTAGGTGAATCTATAAACCCTTAAAAATTATACCTGCTCTATTGGGCAGTAACAACCATTTAAAATTGGAAGCCATATTTGTGTCTCTCTTTTTGAGTTTATCATTGTAACAAGTCCTTGCTTTGTCATCCATTAATGGGATTGGGGGTGGCAGTAGCTCAGTCTGTAGGGAGTTGGGTTGGGAACCGGAGGGTCGCTGGTTCAAGTCCCCATACGGACCAAAGTATGGTGGTGGACTGGTAGTTGGAGAGGTGCCAGTTCACCTCCTGGGCACTGCCAAGGTGCTCAGGGCGCCTTTCCATGGGCAGCTCCCTCACTCTGACATCTCTCCATTAGTTCATGTATAGGCTTAGCTTGTGTGTGTAATTCAGGCCTGTGTGTAATAACAACAGAGTGAAAAGATTGGAATTTCCCCTTGCAGGATTAATAAAGTATACATTATTATTAATATCTACAGGATTTAAACTCGGCATCAGACTATTTGGCCTAGTTCCTAATTTTGTATTTTTTTTTTTGTCAATTCAGATAAAGGAGGAATTCAGGAGAATAACTACAGTTTCACTGGAGCAGAGCTTTATGTATAAACTTGACCACTACACAACAAAACTTATTGCCCTGATGATGGCCAAGGGAGGTGTCATCGGGACCAAGCTGAGGCCGTTTATGGACAGACTGAGCCGGGTAGGCTTATTTAAAATAGTCATGCAGGGAGAAAGTCTCTCTCACTCTTTCTTCTGTCTCACACACACTCTCACACTTACACAGCAGGTAATCTTAAATAAAATCCACAAATAGATAAGTAAATGCATGTGTTTTTGACGGGTCATAAAACTGTATTGGATTGGGATATATATAATGGTCTTTTTAAAAACTTAAATTTAACTTGTTAAAATCTGCAGAAAACTGCACACACAAAAACTGCATGCAGGTATATATGCAGGACAACTCCTGCTTGTAATGCACACAGTATTGACACATTATCAATCTGTTCACAGAACCAAAGCATTGAGATGAGACGTGAAACTGTCATCCGCAGCCTTATCCTGTACCTCGGCGAGAAAGAAGAAGAGCTATTTGAAGATTGCCCGGTAAAGCATGATTTTCTTTTTGTGTCATAAAAATCATTTTTAAGTGCAAGTGAAAAAGACACAAACATGAAGATTTTCCACTCAGCAATGGTCCAAATTATGTGCAGTCACAACTTAAACGTAGTCTGGATATTACAAAGTCATAGGGTTTCCTGGCACTGTAAAGGTGCAGAGGCACACAATGTATGGTTTCGAACAACATTCATTTTATGGGTACAATCTGTGAATTGCAGCTGTCTTGCGCAATGTTCTACTCATTTTTTACTAATGTTGACTCACTGTAAAACACATTATACTGAATTTAACATAATGTGAGTTATGTTTAGTAATTTTTAGCAAGCATGTTCGTTCTGCACTGATAATGAATCTCTTTTGTATTTGTTTCTCAATAGAATTGTGTTCTTTCTTTCTTATAAACTGTATGCAGGAGGACACTCGCAGTAATGCCGCTGAACATATCCTTAAGATACTGGTCGTCCATGGTGCTGATCGAGAGGATCCAGTCGATGTGTCCATCCTTTTGGAAGGCAGGGAGATGTTTTCAGGATGTGGCAGTACTGCAAAAGCTTGCACACTGCTGATGGGGCTTATTTATGCCCTCAACCTGGCATACCCCCCAACACTGCGCTACACCTTTGAGGTGTTCCAGAAACTTTTCCTGGACCTGGATGGTGTTAAGATGACCCCAAAAGTGCAATCTTTAAAGTTGAAGTTGCTCTCCTAAATGCTATTGACATGGCACGTGCTGTACAATCGAGGCTGTTGGTAACTTACATCCAACTTACATCTCCATCTCAACGATTGTAACAAAAACTTGAAAAGATAGATTCGGCTCTATTGGACCCAACGCTCATGTGCAGGAGAGCTTGTCTTTATGGATATTTCACTGTCAAACACACAGACTTGGACCTGCCTTAAGTTTTGATTCCCCAAAAGACTGTTTAATGTGGTTAAATTTGGTCACGACTACTTGTTAGATATATTGTTGCATTTGTTGTTGACTATGTATTTTGCTGGTGTAAGATATAAAAAAAGGGCACTGTGGAATAAAGATTGTGTCAGTGTGAATATAAATATCCATTTCAGAACACTTGACCACATTAATATGCAAGTCACTAGATAAAAAAAAAAGTAGTTGACTTTAGTGATGTTGTCTTGCTCACACTCCTGTTGAGAAATGCCAAGAATTAACACCTGATCTTTCTGTTAATGTTTATTAGAGGCAAAGGAAGAACTATCCAGAACTGTTGACTACTTTTAACTTTTGAAATGTTTTAATGTGTTACGGTTTTAAGAGCACTTAGTGTCGGTTTGAATGCTGTTATTGCATTGTTTCAGTGAATTGTAAGATTCTAATTGGGTATTTGAAAAATATCATTCCAGATCTGTGTTGGATGGAGTAGAATGGATTTTCCTTTTCTTTAGGGGAAATTATGTTGTTTTTTGTTTTGATTTTACAGAACAGCAGATGCTTGAATGAGCATTAAGGAAAAGTGACCATTCTGTTTCAGCTGGACTATGCATGTGCTCGTCATTAATGTTAGTTATGCCACTGTTGGCTGCTGAGGTTTAGTCGAACCGTACAAGGTTAATTCTACAGTTATTGCAAATTATCAGAGAGGTTACTGAATGTACCTTAACTACTAATCAGTTGATGTGAAGATTACTGATTTAATGGTTCATTGTGAATGTTGACATAATAAACTGTTCAACTTTATTGTATTTAATTGTGATAAAAGTATTTGATGCAGAGAAAATGATTACATTTATTTGGTAACACTTAAAAAAAGCAACATTTACATAATAATAGTGAGTAATATAAATTCATTAAACTAAGTAATTCAAAATGTGAAATGGACAGACATTATAAAATCTACTTAATTACTTCATAACAGTAAATATTACAGATTTATAAAATTTACTTGATATTTTCACAACAGTGATGTCTCTTAAAATTCAATTTACTTAATTACTTTTAATAAATACAACCTGCTAAGTTAAATATAATTAAGTAACATTTACTTAATGTCTTCACAAATGTTACATTTAGAGTTAAGTACATTTTACTTGATACTGGCAAGTAAGTTGTACTTGAAATCACAGCAGTAAAATTTACTAAAAAAAATTGAGTGCAAATTGTTACAATGATTTTATCAAGTAAATCCTACAAGTTGTTTTTATCAGTGTACAGGAGTGTGGTGTGAATCACTAAACAAACATTGCTTGTGTCGCGTCAGTCTTACTGCGTGATGAAGAGTCTGATGCTTTGCATAAAATAAACGATTATATTTATAAAGATACAGAATACAAATACTTTAGATGTTAAAATATGTCCTCAGAGCTGTTTACTGTTTGTTTTTGGACAGGTTATGAAGCAATCGCAGTACATTTTGTCCATGAGTGAAGCGCAGGCGGCGGTCTTATCCGTGAGCAGTTCCCGTCGTAAAACGACTCCAGTTTGGGCGCGAGAGCCAGCGCCGTTACGGTGGAAACAGAATTACAGAGAGGTCGATATACTCGTCTGTTTCATGTTTAATCTTTACTTCTAATGTTTGTTAAACGAGATTACATGGGCTATGTATATAGCTTCCAAACCTATAAGACTTTTGTCTGTCTTTACAACACAAATTAATATATTTGTAATTTTCTCTCAGAATTTTTTGAGAGTCTAGATAATTGTATTTTCAAGCTTCATAAATACAGAGCTGTTGTAGAAGAATTAAGTTCCAATATTTATGAACAAATCTGAAATTACATGATAGCGAACATGTCTGTTCAGAAGTAAAGTAAATTATCCCAGACTTGCAGAAAAAAATTAAGAGAATATTAAATATGTTTATTTTTGTTCCAAAAGTTTGCAGAGTTTGTATGGGTCTGGAACAGAGTAAATTATGACCATTTTAATTTTTTGGTGAACTAACCCGTTAAAGAGCAGCCCTCCACGTACATGGACATTTGTGAGGTATGTGAATGTCATGTCTGTTTTAATGTTTCAGTAAAGAAGAAACTTTCTGAAAGCAATATATTTATTTAAACAATATTACATGCCCTCACACTAGTGCTGCCATTATAGCATTCTAGACCGCTGTGGTAGACAGACATTAAACAACCACACACAAAAAACAGACTATTCACCTGTCCTTACTGATGTGGATGCACCTCTATCTGAAAATGGATAGTTTCATTAAATGTTTTCTTTTTTCAAATGTATTTCTGTGTTGGTCTGAGCACCCTGACTGAACTGTATACTGCAGATACACTTGGCACAGCATTCGATGTTTCTTAAACTTTGCTTATCACATTTATCCCACTGCCCCATCAGAAAGAACTCACAACAAAGTCGAAGTAGTAATAATTTACACAATTTAACAAGTTTGCACATTCATACAATATTGTAGCGTACTCATACAAAATTCTACGACTTTTACTCCTAATTCTGTCATTGGCCATTGCTTCAACTCCCATGCAAATTCTGCCCATTGTGAGTGTTTATATAAACGTTTATATTAAGTCTTTAACTTTAACATATTAACAGTACCTTAACAGTCTCTTCCAGTTCTAACAGGACATAATGTCTTGATATAGATCTATGTGTAACAGAATGGGCAAAAAAGTGTTTGTTACATAATATATAAATAGTAGTAGTAGTAGTAGCCCTTTATTGTCACTAGTCACAAGTGCCAGCGAAATTAGCCATCAACCTGTTCATACATACACAACATACATCTGACAATGGGGTAGACAGAACAGGAAGACAGGGAATGGAAGAAAAATACAGCATTTACATGAGGAAAGAGAGAAAAAAAAAAATTACCCCCAGACTATGCTCCATTGGGGAGTACAGTGTGAGAACAGAAAAAAAACACCTCAGCACAAAAGCACATATACCATAGGCACAACTTTGCAACAGGGGGAAACATATCCAGCTCTGGCAAGCAGCCATCCGGTCCGGTGCCATTTGTTTCTGCGCCGGTCGCAGACCCGCTTGAGGCACTTGGTCGGGGGAGGGGAGTAATGTCTGTAATCGGGGAGGGAACAAGAGAAGTCCCACTGCAGCGCTCTTCCCAGGGTTGTTATCCAGCATGGCCTTGGCCAAGGCAGGCTGGTGCGGGGGAGCCAGAAAAGATAAGATTGATTTGTTTTGTCTTTGGGGCGAACAGCTGCATACCTTCACAGCTATTCTCTCTGTCCATTCTGGTCTCCGAAATAATCAATTTTCACTAGCAAAGCCGTGAGCTTCATCGTGATAGAATCCATATTCCGGTTAATAGTCTCAGTCTCAATGCTGACCGCTCTTCCCACAGCTTCAACCAAAACGGGCAGCCTTGTGAGACTTTGGACAGCTGTTCCCGTCTTCTGAATTTTTCGATAACCCAGGGCAAAGCCTAATCCAATCAGCAAAATACCTGTTATCATGGTACCGAATAGGTAGATATCTTCAATGTCCTCCACGGAAAGAGCCGCCATACATACGATTTGCCACCTCTCCCACGCATCCCTCGTATAGCCGGCTGCGAACGTCCCGTCCGGACAAACAGGTTCCCCAGAACCCAGACTTCTTGTTGAGAAGAGAGTGTCAATTGCACTAAGAGACCAGTTGATCAAATCCATAATTTTCTAGTTTGGAGAGCCGTGCAGAGAGAGTCTCTCAATAGATGAGACGAGACAAAAGAAGCAAGCAGGAAAAAAAAAGGGAGGACGGGGAGTGAAAAATGCGTCTGCCTCCGTTGAGAGACAAACGAGAGATTAAATACATAAATAAACAAATAATATGGCACAGTGCCAGAAAACATAACATTTCTGGACTTCTGGAAATAATAGAAATACAGCTTTAGATGAGTCACTAAATATCTCTCTGTCAACTTTTACTCCAGTCTACACTCCTGCATGACTGGTGATGCTTGACAGACATGACAGATGCATGATAGACTTTACAAAGCTCTGCAGCAGAGATTTTGTCATCCTGAGGTGATGTTGCTTCTCAAAAAAAAATAACTTAAGGGAAGACGTACCTGCGTCGGTTACTTTTATGTTTTTCCGTGCTGGCATGTGCAATGGCGGCTTTCCCTTGACTACTAACATCCACTTCACAGTGACACAGTGTGCAAAATCCATGGAAATTATGCTTTTTTGATATAAATTCATGCTCTTTTGTCCATTCTGGATAAAATGAGGTCTGATGTTTCGACATATTAATGTTATGATATAACATAGCCAGCATGTGGAGGCTTGTTTACGTTTTTAACCAACGATATATCAGATATTTATTTGACACCGCTTTCAGCCAATCATTTGTTTGACCAGAGATCTTACAACATTAGACGCTATCGTGCTGCGTCCCAATAAAGATTCTAGAGCTGGTTTTTTTTATGCCAATTCAGGGCAACTCCAAAAAGGAGGACAAATGTGTGTCCAGGTTGAGGCTGCGCCGGACGCCAGACATGAGGCTTAAAATCTGGACTGTCCGGCCAAAATCCAGACGTATGGCAACCCTAATGACACATCAGATCTTCAATTAATTTGGTCAAATCAGATCACTTAAAGCTGTGCACACCAAGAAAAATAAATATAATAAACTTTTAAACAATTTTTCACACCAACAGTTGATGACGTTCTATTTATTATAAGTGCGTGCTGCAGATGTTGTCTGCTACTTAAATGCTCAAGCTCTTTAAAGTCTGGTGGATTCTGATTGGCTGTCAATGTTTTTATTGTTCATCATCTGTAAAAAAAATATTCTGAAAGAGATTCCAGTGATATTGTTCCTCTGTGTCATTAAATGTTAAATAGCTGTGGTGTGGACTCATCTTCGGTGTGAAAAGGCTTTAAATTGATCGTAATACTGTCAGCATGTAATAATATTTTAAAGAATTCATATTAGCTTGCTATTGAAGAATACAGCTTTTTCTAATTCTGTTTTCCTCTCATTCTGTTAAACTTTCACCCACAATTCTGCCTATTTCTCTTCATCTTATTACTTAACTCTGGTCACT
>CM049796.1:25459016-25647545 GCA_027422405.1 Ptychobarbus kaznakovi | reverse complement strand
TAAGTTCAGGAGGAAAAAGCGCATTTGTGGAATATGCCGTCTTTAAGGAAGACGCAGTACGATGGATATCGATAAAAAAAAATTAAATAAACTCAGTTTAATATAACAGCCACAGGCCTAAAGTGTAAGCATGTTTTAATTGTTAGTTCTCTCTTCTATCATAAACAGGGCTTTCATGTTTGCGCGTGCTGAAACTCATCCACGTGAGCGCGATCTGAATTGCGAATAGCAAAAATGCATCATAGACAAGAGTTTGAATATTATTGCATATAAAAACAGCTGGTGACTCTGGCGGGATAGAATTTGCAAGATAATGTGTATATTATATAAGCAATAATAAATGTATTGTGTTTTCTTAATTTCTCCAGTACCGATAGCAGAACCGTTAACATCAGAGCTTATCGATACTCCGGTCTTTTATAATTTAGCCCCGAGACCGATTAAATACCGGGTTTCGGTACTTTATATATTTGACTGTTTATGTTGTCAGTCAACAGGATAAATATGAAATAATGACTGAAACACGTCCCTTTAAGAATTCATAACCAGCTCTCCCTTCCAAGAAGCTAGTCTGCACAAAAAACTAAATTATAATTGTATTGAGCCGTTGTCTGATGAAATCAAATAAGACACAATATAAGACAAGACAATTCCAGTGCTGTGATTTCTTCTCTATATTTGCATGTACATTTAGAGAAAGCAATAATATCTGTTTTAACTGAACGGGCTCCTCTCAGACGCTTGCTGAACAGAGCAGATGCAGAGAAAGCGCGTTTGATCTCGCGCCGTTGCGGCGATCACAGAGACACTCTGAGAGACTCGATTTGTCACTAGTTGCTTTTTTTTGAAAACAAAATGTTGCTATGGGGGTCTACAAAGGCGCTAAATGTCGCTAAGTTGGCAACACTGCACACATCTCTACTACTCACCTCTTTCTCTCTGTCTGACTGCAGCAGCACAGGTGACGCATTTGTCAACGCGCACACACACATACAGGAATATCTGGACCAGGGCCAATCAGAGGGGGGGTCCGCCCTTCACTATCTCTGATTGGTTTAGACCACGATATAAGCCTAAGGGGTGGTCTTTTGTTGAAACACAGAGTTTCTGAGTCGCGGATACTTTTTTTTCTTTTCTCCAATGGCTGGACGCACCAGTGCGCCCTGGGATTTTTGTTAGTCGCACCCGAGAGAAATTAGGTCGCACGTGCGACCAAATTGGTCGCACTCTAGAGCCCTGTCTACAGTGCATAATATCATCCAAAGATTCAGAGAATCTGGAACAATCTCTGCGCGTAAGGGTCAAGGCCGTAAAACCATACTGGATGCCCGTGATCTTCGGGCCCTTAGATGGCACTGCATCACATACAGAATGCTACTGTAATGGAAATCACAACATGGGCTCAGGATTACTTCCAGAAAACATTGTCGGTGACACAATCCACCGTGCCATTCGCCGTTGCCCGGCTAAACTCTATAGGTCAAAAAAGAAGCCATATCTAAACATGATCCAGAAGCGCAGGCGTTTTCTCTGGGCCAAGGTTAATTTAAAATGGACTGTGGCAAAGTGGAAAACTGTTCTGTGGTCAGACGAATCAAAATTTGAAGTTCTTTTTGGAAAACTGGGACGCCATGTCATCCGGACTAAAGAGGACAAGGACAACCCAAGTTGTTATCAGCGCTCAGTTCAGAAGCCTGCATCTCTGATGGTATGGGGTTGCATGAGTGCGTGTGGCATGGGCAGCTTACACATCTGGAAAGGCACCATCAATGCTGAAAGGTATATCCAAGTTCTAGAACAACATATGCTCCCATCCAGACGTTGTCTCTTTCAGGGAAGACCTTGCATTTTCCATCATGACAATGCCAGACCACATACTGCATCAATTACAACATCATGGCTGCGTAGAAGAAGGATCCGGGTACTGAAATGGCCAGCCTGCAGTCCAGATCTTTCACCCATAGAAAATATTTGGCGCATCATAAAGAGGAAGATGCGACACAGAAGACCTAAGACAGTTGAGCAACTAGAAGCCTGTATTAGACAAGAAGGGACACATTCCTATTCCTAAACTTGAGCAACTTGTCTCCTCAGTCCCCAGACGTTTGCAGACTGTTATAAAAAGAAGAGGGGATGCCACACAGTGGTAAACATGGCCTTGTCCCAACTTTTTTGAGATGTGTTGATGCCATGAAATTTAAAATCAACTTATTTTTCCCTTAAAATTATACATTTTCTCAGTTTAAACATTTGATATGTCATCTATGTTGTATTCTGAATAAAATATTGAAATTTGAAACTTCCACATCATTGCATTCTGTTTTTATTCACAATTTGTACAGTGTCCCAACTTTTTTGGAATCGGGTTTGTATGTTGAAGTAATGTTACTAAAATAACTACAAATTATTCAAACTAAAACTAAATAAAATACCTATAAAGACATATTAAATTCATACATAATTTATCTAAAATTAAAATAGATAACAAATCAAACGCCAGTAGTTTATCAGTAATCCTAAAAAAAGAACATGCCAAACACACACGCTAACAAACAACTTACACATAGTAAGAATTGGTTATAAAAACTAAAACAGAAGTGAAACAAGCAGTAAGAAAGAAGATAAATAAAAAGCGATACCTATATCCTTTGACAGTGTCCTTGCTCGGAGGAGTCGCACGGTAGAGTCGATGGTCTTTACACTCTTCGGTCTTCTCACGAGGAGGGCTTCACACAAAGGCTGCCGTGACCGCTGCCACGGTAAACTACGCCTTTTATACCCATCTAACAAAATACTACTCCAATTCAGCTGAACACACTTTCCTGTCAATCACAATAAATGGCAAAGCAAGCGCCCAACACTGACAAGGGACGCGATACAGTACGAGACCAAACGCGATTTCAGCACGTTTCCACACAGTAAACAAAACATGCGTTTCCTAGCAACAACAACTGCGCTAAACACCATGAGACAAGTAAATACACTTTACATTTTTCCTTTAGGAAACTACATGAAGTTTAACCGCGAACAATAAGATAACAAATTAACATGTAAATGTGTTAATAACCATCTATTAACACCTCAAAAAGAGCAGATATTGTAAAATCTTATCTAAATATGACATAAGACACTCACAGACGTTATAAAAGTACGTTAAGTTGCCTCTCCTGTTCAGTAAAAGAGGCCGGCAAGACCTCCGTTTCTGAGGTGAAAACCATGTCTGCGTAATTTTCAATATAAGCTATTCTCTGACTATTTCCGCCTTCCATGAAACCTCAAAATACTCCCGGACACAAACAAGGAATGATAACTTTACATTTTTAATCTCTACTTACCATAACGTCTTTCACTCGCTTCTTTCAGGCTGAGAAAATGGCGGCTTCTCACACTGGTGTACACTCTAAAAAACGCTGTTTTTTTTTTTCAACACAAATGCTGGGTAAGGGTGTTGTTTTTTCAACCCAAACGCTGGGTAAGGGTGCTGGGTTGTTTTAGGGGCAGTCGTAGCTCTAATGGATAGAGCGTCGGACTTGTAATCCGAGGCTGTGGGTTTGAATCTCTGCTCCGGCAGGAATTGTCCACGACTGAGGTGAGACCCCCTTTGCAAGTCACCAAACCCCCAACTGCTCCCCGGACACTGCTGTGTCGGCTGCCCGCTGCTCCAAGTGTGTGTGCACTTGGATGGGTTAAATGCAGAGAACACATTTCACTGCTGGTTATACTATAATTGTGTATGTGACAAATAAAGCTCATCTGAGCTTAATTATTATTATTAACCCAATTTTGGGTTGAAAATTGGTCTTGATCATAACCCAGCGGTGCTGGGTTGGGAATGCGGACGTGAAGGAGAGCACGCACGTCACGTCAACATCCGACGGCACAAATGCGAGAAGCCACCATTTTCTCAGCCTGAAAGAAGCGAGAAGCGAGTGAAAGTACTGAATAGGCTGTTTGAGCTGCGAAATGAGGTGTGTTGCTTTTTGTCAGACAATGCGTCCCCTCTTGCCACTTTGTTTGAGGACAATAATTGGATTGCAATTATTTATCTAGCATCAATTATCTAGCATATATATTTTTACTAAACTGAACGAGTTGAATCTCAGTCTGCAAGGGAGGGACACTACAATTTTAAAACTTTATGACCGAGTTGGTGGTTTTCTCAAGAAAGCGGAGCTGTAGAAAAGACTGTGTTCAGAGGCAATTTTAACTGTTTTCCTCAGTTTGACAGCTTTGTCGTAAGGGAGAATTTGGAGAGAGACACAGTAAAAACATTTCTGGATGGACACTTAGCTAAAGCGATTTCTAGTTTCAAATCATACTTCCCTGAAGTAAAAGAGAATTCTGAGCAACCGGATTGGGTTAGAAACCCATTTACACTTTCCCAAAGCAACCGTTGCACACTACCTGTTCACCTGAGGGAGGAGCTATTGGTCTTATCCACAGACCGTGGGTTGCAGACTACTTTTGAAAACTGTTCCCTGACAGAGATTTGGGTGTTTGTGAGGAGAGAGCATCCTGAGCTAGGGAAAAGGGCTTTGGAACACCTACTCCCATTTGGCTCTACCTTCCTCTGTGAAACCTCATTTTCAGCAATGACCCAGATAAAAACGAAACAAAGAAACAGACTTTGCCTTCAAAATAGTCTGATAGTCGCTGTAGCTTCCCTGCCACCAAGGATGTCAAAGATCTTAAGAGAAGGACAGGCCTCTGTATCCCATTGAAAGGATCACTGATAAATTAACACAAATGGGCATATAGACTTGTACTTACTGAAACTTAGTTGAAACACATTGAAAAAAAAAGAATCTCTTTATTTTAAAGTAAAATGTTGTTGTGTGGTCAAGGGGTACTTGGCATGATTTTTTTTTTTTAAAGGGGTACTTAAGCTAAAAGAATTTGAGAACCACTGCTGTAAAAGATGTTACATGCTGTGCTGATGGGGTTTCTTCAAAAATTCAGAAAATTGTCAGTGATGCATGATCTGTATTCATGGAAACAAACTGTAAGTGTATAATTTGTAAAAAAAAACAAATGTTAAATGCTTGTTCTGTGTTAAGTAGAGATGGAGATTACACTCAGTCATTCATAAACATGCTCACATTCTTTCACACACATATGTTTCTGGTAAATGTTATAATATCAGTGTTAATGTTGTGGTTTATTTGTGTACTCTCATTCCAGAATAGTTTGTAAAGAACTTAACTATTAACTAATTGTACAATTATTGTATAATAATGTTTTTGAATATTTTTATAAATATACAATTTACCAAAAAAGTCAATTTTGATCTTAAGTTATATTCAACAAATGTTCAATACTTAATTTATAAACTCTGCCGCTGTTAATGCCATACTTTTCTGCATTTCTTCTTAATAAGATGATAATATGATATATGTTATCAAGTGAAGGTCATTAATCAGATTAGACTATATTAAACTTATTTTTAAAACACGGAGCTGCAGTCCTGTGGAACTCCTCTTTGATGGATTTGTGCCCATGCAACATAAAACAATTCAGAAGCGTCAGAGCGAGACACACTTTCCTTAACACTCTGCATCTCGGATATTTTATAGAAAAATAACTTTTCATAATATACTGCTCAAATAAATATCAGAATCGTGCATACATGGAGATGCCATTTGTTTCAATTTTATATTGAAAAATATTTGCAGTGAATTAATTCCTGCACTGCGAAAATGCTTTTCTTGCTTAGATTTTCTGTCTTCTTGTTTCCAGTCAAAATATCTGAACAATCATAAATGAAGATGCATTATCCACATAAGAAAAATTACATGAGATATGCCAATGGGGTAATAAATAAATACAAATAAATTATTAAAATATCTTGTTTCATTCAAGATCTTGTGCATTGAGATTATCCTATTTTTCTTAACCAGTGGACAATTGTACATGTTTGACGCAAAATGCACTTTTTTAGAGTTTTTACTTAACCTCCTTTTTGAAACGGGTCTCTGACAAGAGTCCCAAACAGACTCGAAGCCTTCGGATGTTTGTGCTTCAAGCTGCCCAAAACAGCAGCTGTATGAAACACTGCACACTCCCTTCACTGATGCTCATTTCATTATATTCACCTTCAAACTGTTTCTTAAACACACAGGGAAATATTTTAATATATAATCAACGTTTCTACTTAAACAAGGCATTAGTTATGCACGCGGCTTTGTTCTGCAGCTGATGATTGCCTTGAGTTTGATCCGATCAGTTCAAAATTAAAATGTATTCGCCTCGTATTTTGGTCTCCAAAGAAAGCCAAGAGCCTCTGCTTGGTGTTCATTTGGTTTTTACCGCGCCAAATTGTTTTACCAGTCGAGTTTTTCCTTAAATTATTGGAGAAGAAAACACAAACACAAGGAGCTCGCAGAGGCACGCAGACACCGAGTGGCGCGGGTTGAGTCTATAAGGTTCTCATGTGTCGTTTAAGAGCGCAGTACTGCTCGAGATGAACACTCATCTTTGAATTTAGTGTTTGAAAGACTGTAGATCCTCTCAGGAAAATGGCAGAAACCGTTCCAGCCCCGGCGACCAAAGCGCCCAAGAAGAAGTCCGCTGTCAAAGCCAAAAAAGCAGGTCCAAGCGTCGGTGACCTGATCGTCAAAGCCGTGTCGGCATCCAAGGAGAGGAGCGGCGTGTCCCTCGCCGCGCTGAAGAAAGCTCTCGCCGCCAGCGGCTACGACGTGGAGAAGAAGAACTCACGCGTCAAGCTCGCCATCAAGAGCCTGGTGACTAAAGGCACCCTGGTGCAGGTCAAAGGGACCGGCGCCTCCGGCTCCTTCAAGATTAGCAAGAAGCCTGCCGAGACCAAGAAGAAGCCAGCCAAGAAAGCAGCTCCTAAAGCGAAGAAGCCCGCGGCCAAGAAACCCGCTGCTGCGAAGAAACCCAAGAGCGCAGCGGCAAAGAAGCCCGCCGCTAAGAAATCGCCCAAGAAGGCCAAGAAACCCGCTGCAGCCGCTAAGAAGACGGCGAAGAGCCCCAAGAAGGCAAAGAAGCCGGCAGCGCCCAAGAAAGCAGCCAAGAGCCCCAAAAAAGCCAAGACTGCCAAACCCAAGACAACAAAGCCTAAAGCTGCCAAGCCTAAAAAGGCAGCTCCCAAGAAGAAATAAATATCTACTGTTGTATTCCTCAACGCTCTTTTCAGAGCCACCCAAGAAGAGCAAACTTGCCGTTACTTAAGAAGCGCCTGAGCCAGCCAAACGACAGCTATACGCCAGCAACGAGGAAAGCATTATCAAGAGCCAGTCCCAAGAGCCAGAAAAGACCAAGCACAACCCTAAAATCAGAAATGAACAGTCACAAATAACCCTAATAAGCAGCAGTGCTTTAACAAGCAACGGACTAACCCACTGCACTATCAACCTTCCGCTATCACTGGACATGCTTCTCTGCATAGAATAATCTACAATTTTCACATCTACTGCTGCTCAACCACTCTGCACTGTTGCACCTCTATGCAGACTAAATTCTGTACATAAGCTGTCCCATACGGTATAATGTCTTGATAATAAGTATGTATAGTAAACTGAGTACTTAAAGTACAATTGTCTTCACAGTCAAAATAAGTAAATATGATATTGCTAGTCTGTCCATATGGCTGTTGTACACTGTCAGCACTGTCAATTAATTTGCAGGTCATAGTAAATTGGAGTCAAAGGTAAAGTCTGTTTTTTTCTGCATTCATCATTTTCACTCAGTACGAGATTTTTTATTAAATAACGAGTAATATTTACGAATGCTTTTTGCATTCACATTTTTCAAACCCCAACTCTTTGTATTATATTTGTTTTCTGTCATGTTTAGTAAAAAGGAGCACGATCCGAATGCAGCTCTGGAGTGTGGCTTTGGCGGAGGGGTTGGGGGGGAAGTTCAGTGATTGGTTTAAAATATTACAAGTCTCTAAACCAATAGGCGACTGGCAGGTTCCTTTAATACAGTATAGCCGAGTTGTCGTCACAGACTTAATTTCTGTTAAAGAAACGCATACGTTTTAATCATTCAACAATGAGTGGACGAGGTAAAACCGGTGGAAAGACCAGAGCGAAGGCTAAGACTCGCTCCTCCAGAGCAGGACTGCAGTTCCCCGTCGGTCGTGTTCACAGGCTTCTCCGCAAAGGTAACTACGGAGAGCGCGTCGGTGCCGGTGCTCCCGTCTATCTGGCGGCTGTGCTCGAGTATCTCACCGCTGAGATCCTGGAGCTGGCTGGAAACGCCGCGAGGGACAACAAGAAGACCCGTATCATCCCCCGTCACCTGCAGCTGGCGGTGCGCAACGACGAGGAGCTGAACAAACTCATGGGCCGAGTGACCATCGCTCAGGGCGGCGTGCTGCCCAACATCCAGGCCGTGCTGCTGCCCAAGAAGACCGAGAAACCCGCCAAAACCAAGTAAACAGATTCTAGTCTGTTTCTGAAACACAAAGGCTCTTTTAAGAGCCACCCATTTTATCTACTAGAGAGCTATTTGTTCTGTTACATTGTTTAATCAATAGTGACCATAAAAAAACTACAATTTTATCAACCAATATAACTTTGGCTAACTTAGTTTACAAAATAATTGCAAAAAACATACATATTTTGCACAGCCATTTTATCCCCCCCAAAAATATCAATGAATAAATATATTACATAATTAATAAATACAATAATAATATTAATATGAATGCTGTAAAGACTGTTTAATGCATACACAAAGACTAAAAACACATTGAAAGGGCCTTTTTTGGCATAAAGTAATAAACAAAGCATTTTGAGCGGGAGACAAACAGCTCCTTTTGACAACTAAAAAAACTGCGCAGTCATTGGCTAGCAGACATGCGCAGACGTAACACATCAGCCTATCACAAGCCTCTGCACCTTTATGACATCATAAGCTTATGACCGTTTGATGCTTTAAAAGCAGGGGCGTAAAATAGAGCAACATTTTCTACACAGAAAGAATTGTATTACAGCAATGGCAAGAACCAAGCAAACCGCTCGTAAATCCACCGGTGGTAAAGCCCCGAGGAAGCAGCTCGCTACCAAAGCCGCCCGTAAGAGCGCTCCGGCCACCGCGGCGTCAGAAGCCTCATCGCTACAGGCCCGGCACCGTGGCTCTGCGAGAGATCCGTCGCTATCAGAAGTCTACCGAGCTGCTGATCCGCAAGCTGCCCTTCCAGCGTCTGGTGCGAGAAATCGCTCAGGACTTCAAGACGGACCTGCGCTTCCAGAGCTCCGCTGTCATGGCCCTGCAGGAGTCCAGCGAGGCTTATTTGGTCGGTCTGTTTGAGGACACCATCTGTGCGCCATCCACGCCAAGAGAGTCACCATCATGCCCAAAGACATCCAGCTGGCCCGCCGCATCCGTGGAGAGCGCGCTTAAACTCCTTTACTTACACCGTAAACCCAAAGGCTCTTTTAAGAGCCACCAAAATCACTGAACGAAAGCATTTTCGCTGTAACGCGGAGTAGAGAATAATATTGCTTTAATAACTAATGGACATTTATTTAGGTTAGTTTTATCAGTTTATTCACTTTTAGCTTTCCGTGAGTACGATGATCACACAGGCAAAATGTTAAACAGTTTCACAATGACACCCTTCTCTAAGAAAGGAAAGCAAAATATACCATATTTCTAACACGTGTATATAGCAGCCAAGTGCAATTTCATAAATGTTAATTCATGAATGATGCATTTATATAGCGCTTTATTGTGTATTGTTGTACACCCAAAGCGCAATCATGTGGGTTTAATCATGCATTGCCATGTAATTTGAGCAAACAAATTAAGTAGAGGTAATTTCGTTATATTTATTTATGGGGGAATTGAGAACCACTGATTCAATGCGGTGATGTAACATTTAGATTGTTTAGCGTTTTCTTTGAAAGTGGTTTACCAAATAAAGGGAAACAATCAGATGGCAAATGATATTTAAGTTGGAGCCTGAAAGTTGCAGGACTGCAGAGACAAATAAAGTGTCTAATCCTCATTGCTTTCCTTTCAAATTATCTTAGTGGGTCTATTAAGGGGTTAAAAATACACTATGATATTTCAGACTCATTTGTTTTCTTGTATAAAACGAAACAAAAAGAGCGGGAATTTAAACAAAGGAAACATTCATTTCGACTGACGGTGGAGCAGTGGGTGGGGCTATAAATGTACCGCTTGTGATTGGCCCCAATTCTGCTCTCGATACTTCGAGGTGTCCAATCACATATGATTTTATGGCTTCGGTCTGTGATAACACGCAATCAGAGGACTCTATAATCTCCTTGAAAATTAGCATAGGCGAGTCTATAAATCCGTCTGTCCGGTTCATAACAATCATTTAAATATAAGCATCATGCCTGAACCAGCAAAGTCCGCGCCGAAGAAGGGCTCCAAGAAGGCCGTCACTAAGACCGCCGTTAAAGGAGGAAAGAAGCGCAGAAAGACCAGGAAGGAGAGCTACGCTATCTACATCTACAAAGTGATGAAACAGGTTCATCCTGACACCGGGATCTCTTCTAAGGCGATGGGGATCATGAACTCTTTCGTCAACGACATTTTCGAGCGCATCGCCGGTGAATCGTCTCGTCTCGCTCACTACAACAAGCGCTCCACCATCACATCGAGAGAGATCCAGACCGCCGTGCGTCTGCTGCTGCCCGGAGAGCTGGCCAAACACGCCGTGTCTGAGGGCACCAAGGCCGTCACCAAGTACACCAGCTCCAAGTAGAGCTTCGCTCCTACTCCCCTGAACCCAAAGGCTCTTTTAAGAGCCACCCATCTTATCATTGAAAGAGCTTTTGCAACTTAAAATCTTAACAGTTGTGTGAGCTTATGCAATATTAGTATTTTAATTTTAATCCGTGTCTCCAATTCACAACTGACTTGTTTTTCTCTATTACGCTGGCAGTGAAGGTAAATGTTTGTGTTCAAGTATTATCTTTTCTATTTTCTAACAGTTGCAGCCTGACGGAGAACCACGAATTAGGATAGTCTAAGCTTAAGTCCCAGCTGTCTAAATAAATGGTTAATGGGTCATTCTAGAGAAACCTCTTGTTTTCAATAATTAAATACAATAATGAGACCCTTACAGAGCTGTTACCAATCAAAGTAATGCTAACACAATTCATTTTTTTGCACTGCAGTGGCACAGAAGCTGCATCTTAATTGGTACAGTTACAAATGCATAAATGTGGAGAATAATGTAAAAAAAGGTTTACTCAATGTTTTTTTTATAAAATCGATATGTATATATATATTTTAAAACAGTTATCTTGCGGTTGTGATATTGCTTAATCCTATTATAATAAAAAGCCACATCTCAAGAACTTACTCTCAAGCATGTTTTTTGCCACAATATCTTTAATTTTTTTTAGCATGTATGTATTAATTTTGGTGACATTTTGAAACAGTCGCTCAATAATTTCTGACCCGGCATAACAGTTTACAAAAGACGAGCATTACAATTAACTAAAACTGGTAAAAATCAAATATATTTCTTAGTAGTTGGCTATTTTTATAATGAAAATACATCTTTTTACATGCTAAGCTCTAAAATATGGAGCGGGGTGGGGCCTTCAAATAATGTTGTGGATAATAGGGAGCTGTGAAGTCAAACATTTTGAGATACAAATATTAAGTTTAAGGAAATATATTACAATAATTTTTATTAACAACATGAAGTGCATTAAACATTATATTATGTCAAGGTTTTGTGGAGGAACTGCAGGTTTTGAGTTTAATGAATAGATAATAATTAATGAAATTATAATTTTTTTAAATACAAATAAGTCATACAATAAAACAAAAAACCTGGGGTCCTTCAACTAATTAAAGTTTTCTTCCTATTTAAAGCCATAACCGGCTTTAAGGACGATTCGCTTGACAATCTCATGCAATATATCGTGCAGCCCTAATGTGTACTGTGATTATTGTGCTAATTATTGTTTTCATTTCATGCTCTCTGTATAGTATAATATTTACCATATATTGTTATCTATGTATATTGAGTCCATGTATATATACATGTATATGTGTTATATATTCAATATTTGTCATCCATACTGTCATACTGCTGAGTTTGCATAAAAGTCTTTCACCACCTGTACTCTTGTGTTCATGGTATTGTGACAATAAAGTGATTTGGTTCTAATTTGGTCACGTTTTTTGTTCAAAAGTTGTAGTGTAGGATGCTGGATAACAACTGCAAATTGTTCATGCCATGGAAGAAGAAGATTGTGATAGGGACATGGACAACCAAGCAGGAGGAAGAAAACTAGGAGAGCTCGGATGATGAGAAGGAAACTGAATGTGATTATATGATGCTCAAGACATTTTACCATACATGCATTTGGTTTGCTTCATCATTTGTGACCTGAATAATATAATATGGTTTTAACAACACATTTTTATTTATCTTGAATATGATTTGTTGTAATATGCTACACTGAAAAAAAAGAGTTGTTGAATTTACTCAATTTAATTATGGACATTGGTTCCACACATTCAGTTTGAGTTCACAGTGTCCTACACATTTATGTGGTTTCATTATAATACTTTTGTGTTAATCAGATGTATTTTCAAAAAGTTCTGTGCACGTAGTCTTTTTTAGTTATCCTAACATAATTCGGTTATTATGTTAGCTTAACATTATTCTTTTATTTTAGATATTTGCATTGATCATGTTAATTTTGTGCAATTAAATTAAGTTATCTTAACATAATTTGGGTAACTTCACTAAAATTTAATTTCAATGGTTTGTTGTTTCCTTTCTATTTCAATAACAAAAAAACTTATGTTAAGCCTTTATTTAATAAATTTGAACAAAGCATCATATAAATGACATGTCTAAACAACATTTAGCTTTCAAAAAGTTTGCATGAAAAACTTTTCTGATGATTAAATGTAATAAAACTACATATTAGTTTTAATTAGACTAGTATAACAACAAAGACAATTACTGCTGTATGCTTAACATATAGTGCATCTACACAGCAAAATCGCCAGAGTTAAAATCCTGGTGTTATGGTGTTTTAGAGTAAAGTGTTAATGTTATGGTGTTGAACACGGATGGTGTAAAAGGGATACTCTGACTGGTGAAACTACTGAGAGTCTGACCTCATTAACACTGGTAGTGCAATTTTACATCCGGGACATTTACATGGTGCGGGCTTCAACCCAGCTAAAAACTCTTCTCCCTGACGCCATTTTATTTGAATCGGCACACCGAAGCGAAGAAGCGTGTGTTTTTTTTTTTAACTGGAAACATACAGAACGATTATTATACATTTATAATTGGAGAAGTGCATAGAGTAAGTGATGTATTTCATAAAGTCATGTAAATCATTGTTTTCGCTTGAGTTTAGGGGTACTTGTTATAAAAGTCTGTTCAAATTTATTTGATATGGATTTTAATACTTGACCTGGCTGGTTGAAACAACTAACAAAGCTATTTAATAGGTCAGTGTAATTATTTTGATTTATTTATTTGTACATTTCATTAAATATCAAGTTTGTGTAGCGTTGAGGGCGTGCTGCACGCGCTGAAATTTTCTCGGATGCCATTTGCTTCGACTCACCCTGCAGACGAGGCCAGTGCCCACTTGCTGGAAATGTAGATGGTGAGTTTTCTTTAATTTTAATTTAACATAACGTTACGTCATTTTCTCCAGTTCGGGCTGCAGAGCATATAAGACGGCGTTACGTTACAAACTGGGAAAAAACCGCAAAAGGTAAGTTATTTAGTTCATGAAGATAAACGTTCCATAAATCGAAATAGTTTGATAAATCACAAATAAATAACATTGTCTTTAACATTAGCCGTTTGTTTTAAAAGCCTGTTCAAATTTATTCGATATGGACTTGCGTAAGTTATTTGAGCTGGCTGACTGAAACAACCACTTTTAGTTTCTAGTTCGAATTAACCAGCTATTGTATGGGCAAATTCAGTTTAGAATATTGTGTGTATTTAACTGTAATGTGTAAATTCTGTTAACTGTCAAGTTTGTGTAGAGTAAAGGATGTGCTGCGCGCGCTTTTACAGCCTGAAATTTCTAGAAGACGCCATTTTCTTTGATTCGGCATGCGGAGCGGCGAGGCCAGTGTTTCTTTACTTAACCAGCTAAAACAGTTATCTCGTAATTAAAATATCACTGTCACCCAGTCCTAAAAAGTGCTCAGTGTAATGTACTAAGACAGGGGTTTTCAAACTTTCTGGAGCCAGGGATACCTTATAAGTTAGTGTGGGAGGGATAATAGTGCAACTTGTAGAACTGAAAATATATGGCATATTATTTTATGATGTCACAGACCCCACTTTGAAAACCCCTGTACTAAGTTATTATAAACATTAAAGTGACTCTCTGCACAGATGTGTTAAGACCCTTTTTTCCCTTTAGGTTAACGTCATGTTTGTGAAAGTGCAGTTCAAAGACTCCAAGAAATTCATAAAGTTGCAGAATGGATTCACTTTTACAGATTTCATAAATGAAGGTAAGTGTCCTTGTTCTTATTTTATTTGAAAGTATGGGCATTTGAAAGTATTCTCTGCATACTTCCAGCATTTGTGATATTTGCTGACCCCTTAATTGCAGTGATTTGATGTGGTTCAGGGGTATATAGATCAATATTACAATACTATTTTATACAGCTTTATTAACTCATCAACCAAAGTGTATAACACAAATTTCACATCCTGTACCATAATAAGGACATTGAGAAAAAATTTAAGTTTTTTAATAGTTTCTTATTGATTCCTTTGTATGCAAATTAATAATTTAAGCATAACAAGATGCAAAAGGCACTCGCACATTATTTTTGCATATTATGTGCGCTTTACACACATCCAAAAATATCCAAGAAAGCCACTTCTGTGAAATCAATGTTAATCCTTTTTTTTTTTGTACATTGATGCATCATACGGTTAATCGATTGATGTATCAATCAATATTGATGTATTGTAACCCATATTTTTAGGTATATTATTTAGTGTTGTTGTAATGGCTGCTTTTTTGGTCTACAGTGCAAAGCAGATTTGATTTACAGACTGGAGCAGACTTGAGGATATATGATGAGTCCCACACTGAAATTGATGAAGACATTTTGGAAGAGTTGCTAGAAGCAAACCCAAAATCAACGTTAATCATACAAGATCATAGTGAAGGTACTTTTGATCCATACATAAAATAGTGCAGTGACAAAGATTGGTCACAATTATAGTATTGTTTTTTTTGTTTTTTTGGCAGAGGAAGCAGCCAGCTCCTGCACAGATACACTGACAAGTCATTCATCTAGGGAACAAGATGTGCCCTCAGATGTGCCAAAAGGCTCCAAACATCACAGCAACATGACAGAGTTGGAGCAGCGGAGGAGCAAAGATCAGCAAAGGAGGTGACATAAGTTTCTCATGTTTTTATTTACGTTACCATTAAACAATTTGATGAAAAAAGATTCAAGGTAATTCAATAATTTAAGTTACTTACACTCTAATCAAACTTTGAGTATTAAAGTTGTATTGGTTTTTGAATGACTAGGCCTGTCATGATTATTTCTGTATTGACTTGTCACGTGATGTATAAACATGACCTCAATAACTTTTGGTGACACGATGGATTGCCCATTGTGTTTACATAAAAATTATTATCCAATGGCACCGTCTCCAACATCTCATATACTCTTTAGTGATTCGCTGATTATTTGCAAAGTATAACCATCAGAGTAAAACTGTATCATTTGGACGTGTTTTTACGTCTTGTCTGTTCACTATTCAGTATTCAAATATTCAAGCGAGCATTGAAGTGCAAGAAGATTTCTGAACTTGTGCTCAGTTTTTGTTGCACGCACACAGAACCGCATAGAGAGCATGTGAACAACACATCTTGGCTACCAGAAAAAAACATAGAGCACTGCTTATTTCACTTATCTTATAACAATGTAAAATACTGTTACAGTCAAACCTTAACATTGTGTTATCTGTGTTTGTCTGTGATACCATTTCTTCCACATTGTGTTTTTGTAATTAGTGTAATATTTGAATAATCATGCTAATATAGACTAACTAATGAAAAAAGTCAGTAATATCATTTATCACAATTGATTTCTGGGACAATATGTTGCACCAAAAAGTATTTATTGTGACAGGCCTAAGAATGATATATGAGCAAACTATTTTTTGATTGTTTTAACTTTAAAAGAAAAATCAAAAGAGATGAAATCATTGAAGAGTACAAGGCCACCGATACTTTGTCAAATGAGATGAGAAGAGCACTTGTTAACATACTGGTGGGGCACATGACAGAGAGGCATGGGTAAGCTACATTTTCACATTTAAGATAACTGATTGTCATCTGTTTTTTAATGTTTTTGTATTCACCTAATAATTAAGACTGAGACACAAATGTATAATTTAAATGTAAGAAATTTTTTTTTTTGTATGCATGTACTGTCACTTACGTGCTGTTTTATCCCATATATGTTATATATATTTATTTTTGGTAGGAGGATTCCAACCCAGAAGCAGAGAGAGCAGTATGCCCTTGGAATTGTGACATTGTACAGGAGCACTTTTATGATGCAGCAAGTGGAAGTGGTTATCTTGCTTGTCGTTAAAAATAAAAACCATTCAAAGAAAAAACAACTCTCATCACACTGAAAGGAAGAAAAAGCCTAACTCTGAACAAGGAGGTCCAAACACCAGGAGAGACATTAGCTTAGAACATCAGTTTTCTGTCATGTTTAGTAAAAAGGAGCACGATCCGAATGCAGCTCTGGAGGTGTGGCTTTGGCGGAGGGTGTTGGAGGGAAGTTCAGTGATTGGTTTAAAATATTACAAGTCTCTAAACCAATAGGCGACTGGCAGGTTCCTTTAAATACAGTATAGCCGAGTTGTCGGTCACAGACTTAATTTCTGTTAAAGAAACGCATACGTTTAATCATTCAACAATGAGTGGACGAGGTAAAACCGGTGGAAAGGCTAGAGCGAAGGCTAAGACTCGCTCCTCCAGAGCAGGACTGCAGTTCCCCGTCGGTCGTGTTCACAGACTTCTCCGCAAAGGTAACTACGCCCAGCGCGTCGGTGCTGGTGCTCCGGTTTATCTGGCCGCTGTGCTCGAGTATCTGACGGCTGAGATCCTGGAGTTGGCTGGAAACGCCGCTCGGGACAACAAGAAGACCCGTATTATCCCCCGTCACCTGCAGCTGGCGGTGCGCAACGATGAGGAGCTGAACAAACTCATGGGCCGAGTGACCATCGCTCAGGGCGGCGTGCTGCCCAACATCCAGGCTGTGCTGCTGCCAAAGAAGACCGAGAAACCCGCCAAGACCAAGTAAACAGATTCTAGTCTGTTTCTGAAACACAAAGGCTCTTTTAAGAGCCACCCATTTTATCTACTAGAGAGCTATTTGTTCTATTAGTTGGTTTAATCAATAGTGACCATAAAAAAACTACAATTTTATCAACCAATATAACTTTGGCTAACTTAGTTTACAAAATAATTGCAAAAACATACATATTTTGCACAGCCATTTTATCCCCCCCAAAAAATATCAATGAATAAATATATTACATAATTAATAAATACAATAATAATATTAATATGAATGCTGTAAAGACTGTTTAATGCATACACAAAGACTAAATAAAAACACATTGAAAGGGCCTTTTTTGGCATAAAGTAATAAACAAAGCATTTTGAGCGGGAGACAAACAGTCCCTTTTGACAACTAAAAAAACTGCGCAGTCATTGGCTAGCAGACATGCGCAGACGTAACACATCAGCCTATCACAAGCCTCTGCACCTTTATGACATCATAAGCTTATGACCGTTTGATGTTTTAAAAGCAGGGGCGTAAAATAGAGCAACATTTTCTACACAGAAAGACTTGTATTACAGCAATGGCAAGAACCAAGCAAACCGCTCGTAAATCCACCGGCGGCAAAGCCCCGAGGAAGCAGCTCGCTACCAAAGCCGCCCGTAAGAGCGCTCCGGCCACCGGCGGCGTCAAGAAGCCTCATCGCTACAGGCCCGGCACCGTGGCTCTGCGAGAGATCCGTCGCTATCAGAAGTCTACCGAGCTGCTGATCCGCAAGCTGCCCTTCCAGCGTCTGGTGCGAGAAATCGCTCAGGACTTCAAGACGGACCTGCGCTTCCAGAGCTCCGCTGTCATGGCCCTGCAGGAGTCCAGCGAGGCTTATTTGGTCGGTCTGTTTGAGGACACCAATCTGTGCGCCATCCACGCCAAGAGAGTCACCATCATGCCCAAAGACATCCAGCTGGCCCGCCGCATCCGTGGAGAGCGCGCTTAAACTCCTTTACTTACACCGTAAACCCCAAAGGCTCTTTTAAGAGCCACCAAAATCACTGAACGAAAGCATTTTCGCTGTAACGCGGAGTAGAGAATAATATTGCTTTAATAACTAATGGACATTTATTTAGGTTAGTTTTATCAGTTTATTCACTTTTAGCTTTCCGTGAGTACGATGATCACACAGGCAAAATGTTAAACAGTTTCACAATGACACCCTTCTCTAAGAAAGAAAAGCAAAATATACCATATTTCTAACACGTGTATATAGCAGCCAAGTGCAATTTCATAAATGTTAATTCATGAATGATGCATTTATATAGCGCTTTATTGTGTATTGTTGTACACCCAAAGCGCAATCATGTGGGTTTAATCATGCATTGCCATGTAATTTGAGCAAACAAATTAAGTAGAGGTAATTTCGTTATATTTATTTATGGGGGAATTGAGAACCACTGATTCAATGCGGTGATGTAACATTTAGATTGTTTAGCGTTTTCTTTGAAAGTGGTTTACCAAATAAAGGGAAACAATCAGATGGCAAATTATATTTAAGTTGGAGCCTGAAAGTTGCAGGACTGCAGAGACAAATAAAGTGTCTAATCCTCATTGCTTTCCTTTCTCCAAATTATCTTAGTGGGTCTATTAAGGGGTTTAAAAATACACTATGATATTTCAGACTCATTTGTTTTCTTGTATAAAACGAAACAAAAAGAGCGGGAATTTAAACAAAGGAAACATTCATTTCGACTGACGGTGGAGCAGTGGGTGGGGCTATAAATGTACCGCTTGTGATTGGCCCCAATTCTGCTCTCGATACTTCGAGGTGTCCAATCACATATGATTTTATGGCTTCGGTCTGTGAAAACACGCAATCAGAGGACTCTATAATCTCCTTGAAAATTAGCATAGGCGAGTCTATAAATCCGTCTGTCCGGTTCATAACAATCATTTAAATATAAGCATCATGCCTGAACCAGCAAAGTCCGCGCCGAAGAAGGGCTCCAAGAAGGCCGTCACTAAGACCGCCGTTAAAGGAGGAAAGAAGCGCAGAAAGACCAGGAAGGAGAGCTACGCTATCTACATCTACAAAGTGATGAAACAGGTTCATCCTGACACCGGGATCTCTTCTAAGGCGATGGGGATCATGAACTCTTTCGTCAACGACATTTTCGAGCGCATCGCCGGTGAATCGTCTCGTCTCGCTCACTACAACAAGCGCTCCACCATCACATCGAGAGAGATCCAGACCGCCGTGCGTCTGCTGCTGCCCGGAGAGCTGGCCAAACACGCCGTGTCTGAGGGCACCAAGGCCGTCACCAAGTACACCAGCTCCAAGTAGAGCTTCGCTCCTACTCCCCTGAACCCAAAGGCTCTTTTAAGAGCCACCCATCTTATCATTGAAAGAGCTTTTAAATCTTAACAGTTTGTGTGAGCTTATGCAATATTAGTATTTTAATTTAACTCCGTGTCTCCAATTCACAACTGACTTGTTTTTCTCTATTACGCTGGCAGTGAAGGTAAATGTTTGTTTTTGTGTTCAAGTATAATCTTTTCTGTTGTCTAACAGTTGCAGCCTGACGGAGAACCACGAATTAGGATAGTCTAAGCTTAAGTCCCAGCTGTCTAAATAAATGGTTAATGGGTCATTCTAGAGAAACCAATTGTTTTCAATAATTAAATACAATAATGAGACCCTTACAGAGCTGTTACCAATCAAAGTAATGGCTAACACAATTCATTTTTTTGGCACTGCAGTGGATTCACAGAAGCTGCATCTTTAATTGGTACAGTTACAAATGCATAAATGTGGAGAATAATGTAAAAAAAAGTTTACTCAATGTTTTTTTTTATAAAATCGATATGTATATATATAAGTTAAAACAGTTATCTTGCGGTTTTCGTGATATTGCTTAATCCTATTATAATAAAAAGCCACATCTCAAGACTTACTTACTCTCAAAGCATGTTTTTTGCCACAATATTTTTTTATGTTCATTTTTATATCTAATTTTTTTTTGGCATGTATGTATTAATTTTGGTGACATTTTGAAAGTCTCTCTCAATAATTTCTGACCTGGCATAACAGTTTACAAAAGACGAGCATTACAATTAACTAAAACTGGTAAAAATCAAATATATTTCTTAGTAGTTGGCTATTTTTATAATGAAAATACATCTTTTACATGCTAAGCTCTAAAATATGGAGCGGGGTGGGGCCTTCAAATAATGTTGTGGATAAAAGGGAGCTGTGAAGTCAAACATTTTGAGATACAAATATTAAGTTTAAGAAAATATATTACATTAATTGTTATTAACAACATGAAGTGCATTAAACATTATATTATGTCAAGGTTTTGTGGAGGAACTGCAGGTTTTGAGTTTAATGAATAGATAATTAATGAAATTAGATTTTTTTTAAATACAATTAAGTCATACAATAAAACAAAAAACCTGGGGTCCTTCAACTAATTAAAGTTTTCCTATTTAAAGCCATAACCGGCTTTAAGGACGATTCGCATGACAATCTCATGCAATATATCGTGCAGCCCTAATGTGTACTGTGATTATTGTGCTAATTATTGTTTTCATTTCATGCTCTCTGTATAGTATAATATTTACCATATATTGTTATCTATGTGTATTGAGTCCATGTATATATACATGTATATGTGTTATATATTCAATATTTGTCATCCATACTGTCATACTGCTGAGTTTGCATAAAAGTCTTTCACCACCTGTACTCTTGTGTTCATGGTATTGTGACAATAAAGTGATTTGGTTCTAATTTGGTCACGTTTTTTGTTCAAAAGTTGTAGTGTAGGATGCTGGATAACAACTGCAAATTGTTCATGCCATGGAAGAAGAAGATTGTGATAGGGACATGGACAACCAAGCAGGAGGAAGAAAACTAGGAGAGCTCGGATGATGAGAAGGAAACTGAATGTGATTATATGATGCTCAAGACATTTTACCATACATGCATTTGGGTTGCTTCATCATTTGTGACCTGAATAATATAATATGGTTTTAACAACACATTTTTATTTATCTTGAATATGATTTGTTGTAATATGCTACACTGAAAAAAAAGAGTTGTTGGATTTACTCAATTTAATTATGGACATTGGTTCCACACATTCAGTTTGAGTTCACAGTGTCCTACACATTTATGTGGTTTCATTATAATACTTTTGTGTTAATCAGATGTATTTTCAAAAAGTTCTGTGCACGTAGTCTTTTTTAGTTATCCTAACATAATTCAGTTATGTTAGCTTAACATTATTCTTTTATTTTAGATATTTGCATTGATCATGTTAATTTTGTGCAATTAAATTAAGTTATCTTAACATAATTTTGGTAACTTCACTAAAATTAAATTTCAATGGTTTGTTGTTTCCTTTCTATTTCAATAACAAAAAAACGTATGTTAAGCCTTTATTTAATACATTTGAACAAAGCATCATATAAATGACATGTCTAAACAACATTTAGCTTTCAAAATTTTTGCATGAAAAACTTTTCTGATGATTAAATGTAATAAAACTACATATTAGTTTTAATTAGACTAGTATAACAACAAAGACAAGTACTGCTGTATGCTTAACATATAGTGCATCTACACAGCAAAATCACCAGAGTTAAAATCCTGGTGTTATGGTGTTTTAGAGTAAAGTGTTAATGTTATGGTGTTGAACACGGATGGTGTAAAAGGGATACTCTGACTGGTGAAACTACTGAGAGTCTGACCTCATTAACACTGGTAGTGCAATTTTACATCCGGGACATTTACATGGTGCGGGCTTCAACCAGCTAAAACTCTTCTCCCTGACGCCATTTTATTTGAATCGGCACACCGAAGCGAAGAAGCGTGTGTTTTTTTTTACTGGAAACATACAGAACGATTATTATACATTTATAATTGGAGAAGTGCATAGAGTAAGTGATGTATTTCATAAAGTCATGTAAATCATTGTTTTCGCTTGAGTTTAGGGGTACTTGTTATAAAAGTCTGTTCAAATTTATTTGATATGGATTTTAATACTTGACCTGGCAGGTTGAAACAACTAACAAAGCTATTTAATAGGTCAGTGTAATTATTTAGATTTATTTATTTGTACATTTCATTAAATATCAAGTTTGTGTAGCGTTGAGGGCGTGCTGCACGCGCTGAAATTTTCTCGGATGCCATTTGCTTCGACTCACCCTGCAGACGAGGCCAGTGCCCACTTGCTGGAAATGTAGATGGTGAGTTTTCTTTAATTTTAATTTAACATAACGTTACGTCATTTTCTCCAGTTCGGGCTGCAGAGCATATAAGAAGGTGTTACGTTACAAACTGGAAAAAAAACGCAAAAGGTAAGTTATTTATTTCATGAAGATAAACGTTCCATAAATCGAAATAGTTTGATAAATCACAAATAAATAACATTGTCTTTGACATTAGCCGTTTGTTTTAAAAGCCTGTTCAAATTTATCCGATATGGACTTGCGTAAGTTATTTGAGCTGGCTGACTGAAACAACCACTTTTAGTTTCTAGTTCGAATTAACCAGCTATTGTATGGGCAAATTCAGTTTAGAATATTGTGTGTATGTAACTGTAATGTGTAAATTCTGTTAACTGTCAAGTTTGTGTAGAGTAAAGGATGTGCTGCGCGCGCTTTTACAGCCTGAAATTTCTAGAAGACGCCATTTTCTTTGATTCGGCATGCGGAGCGGCGAGGCCAGTGTTTCTTTACTTAACCAGCTAAAACAGTTATCTCGTAATTAAAATATCACTGTCACCCAGTCATAAAAAGTGCTCAGTGTAAAGTGTAATGTACTAAGACAGGGGTTTTCAAACTTTCTGGAGCCAGGATACCTGACAGGGGATTTTTTTTCCAAGGACCCCTTTTTAATTATAAGTTAGTGTGGGAGGGATAATAGTGCAACTTGTAGAACTGAAAATATATGGCATATTATTTTATGATGTCACAGACCCCACTTTGAAAACCCCTGTACTAAGTTATTATAAACATTAAAGTGACTCTCTGCACAGATGTTTTAAGACCCTTTTTTCCCTTTAGGTTAACGTCATGTTTGTGAAAGTGCAGTTCAAAGACTCCAAGAAATTCATAAAGTTGCAGAATGGATTCACTTTTACAGATTTCATAAATGAAGGTAAGTGTCCTTGTTCTTATTTTATTTGAAAGTATGGGCATTTGAAAGTATTCTCTGCATACTTCCAGCATTTGTGATATTTGCTGACCCCTTAATTGCAGTGATTTGATGTGGTTCAGGGGTATATAGATCAATATTACAATACTATTTTATACAGCTTTATTAACTCATCAACCAAAGTGTATAACACAAATTTCACATCCTGTACCATAATAAGGACATTGAGAAAAAATTTAAGTTTTTTAATAGTTTCTTATTGATTCCTTTGTATGCAAATTAATAATTTAAGCATAACAAGATGCAAAAGGCACTCGCACATAATTTTTGCATATTATGTGCGCTTTACACACATCCAAAAATATCCAAGAAAGCCACTTCTGTGAAATCAATGTTAATCCTTTTTTTTTTTTTGTACATTGCATCATACGGTTAATCGATTGATGTATCAATCAATATTGATGTATTGTAACCCATATTTTTAGGTATATTATTTAGTGTTGTTGTAATGGCTGCTTTTTTGGTCTACAGTGCAAAGCAGATTTGATTTACAGACTGGAGCAGACTTGAGGATATATGATGAGTCCCACACTGAAATTGATGAAGACATTTTGGAAGAGTTGCTAGAAGCAAACCCAAAATCAACGTTAATCATACAAGATCATAGTGAAGGTACTTTTGATCCATACATAAAATAGTGCAGTGACAAAGATTGGTCACAATTATAGTATTGTTTTTTTTGTTTTTTTGGCAGAGGAAGCAGCCAGCTCCTGCACAGATACACTGACAAGTCATTCATCTAGTGAACAAGATGTGCCCTCAGATGTGCCAAAAGGCTCCAAACATCACAGCAATATGACAGAGTTGGAGCAGCGGAGCAAAAAGCAGCAAAGGAGGTGACATAAGTTTCTCATGTTTTTATTTACGTTACCATTAAACAATTTGATGAAAAAAGATTCAAGGTAATTCAATAATTTAAGTTACTTACACTCTAATCAAACTTTGAGTATTAAAGTTGTATTGGTTTTTGAATGACTAGGCCTGTCATGATTATTTCTGTATTGACTTGTCACGTGATGTATAAACATGACCTCAATAACTTTTGGTGACACGATGGATTGCCCATTGTGTTTACATAAAAATTATTATCCAATGGCACCGTCTCCAACATCTCATATACTCTTTAGTGATTCGCTGATTATTTGCAAAGTATAACCATCAGAGTAAAACTGTATCATTTGGACGTGTTTTTACGTCTTGTCTGTTCACTATTCAGTATTCAAATATTCAAGCGAGCATTGAAGTGCAAGAAGATTTCTGAACTTGTGCTCAGTTTTTGTTGCACGCACACAGAACCGCATAGAGAGCATGTGAACAACACATCTTGGCTACCAGAAAAAAACATAGAGCACTGCTTATTTCACTTATCTTATAACAATGTAAAATACTGTTACAGTCAAACCTTAACATTGTGTTATCTGTGTTTGTCTGTGATACCATTTCTTCCAATTGTGTTTTTGTAATTAGTGTAATATTTGAATAATCATGCTAATATAGACTAACTAATGAAAAAGTCAGTAATATCATTTATCACAATTGATTTCTGGGACAATATGTTGCACCAAAAAGTATTTATTGTGACAGGCCTAAGAATGATATATGAGCAAACTATTTTTTGATTGTTTTAACTTTAAAAGAAAAATCAAAAGGAGATGAAATCATTGAAGAGTACAAGGCCACCGATACTTTGTCAAATGAGATGAGAAGAGCACTTGTTAACATACTGGTGGGGCACATGACAGAGAGGCATGGGTAAGCTACATTTTCACATTTAAGATAACTGATTGTCATCTGTTTTTTAATGTTTTTGTATTCACCTAATAATTAAGACTGAGACACAAATGTATAATTTAAATGTAAGAAATGTTTTTTTTTTGTATGCATGTACTGTCACTTACGTGCTGTTTTATCCCATATATGTTATATATATTTATTTTTGGTAGGAGGATTCCAACCCAGAAGCAGAGAGAGCAGTATGCCCTTGGAATTGTGACATTGTACAGGAGCACTTTTATGATGCAGCAAGTGGAAGTGGTTATCTTGCTTGTCGTTTAAAAACCATTCAAAGAAACAACTCTCATCACACTGAAAGGAAGAAAAAGCCTAACTCTGAACAAGGAGGTCCAAACACCAGGAGAGACATTAGCTTAGAACATCAGTTTTCTGTCATGTTTAGTAAAAAGGAGCACGATCCGAATGCAGCTCTGGAGGTGTGGCTTTGGCGGAGGGTGTTGGAGGGAAGTTCAGTGATTGGTTTAAAATATTACAAGTCTCTAAACCAATAGGCGACTGGCAGGTTCCTTTAAATACAGTATAGCCGAGTTGTCGGTCACAGACTTAATTTCTGTTAAAGAAACGCATACGTTTAATCATTCAACAATGAGTGGACGAGGTAAAACCGGTGGAAAGGCTAGAGCGAAGGCTAAGACTCGCTCCTCCAGAGCAGGACTGCAGTTCCCCGTCGGTCGTGTTCACAGACTTCTCCGCAAAGGTAACTACGCCCAGCGCGTCGGTGCTGGTGCTCCGGTTTATCTGGCCGCTGTGCTCGAGTATCTGACGGCTGAGATCCTGGAGTTGGCTGGAAACGCCGCTCGGGACAACAAGAAGACCCGTATTATCCCCCGTCACCTGCAGCTGGCGGTGCGCAACGATGAGGAGCTGAACAAACTCATGGGCCGAGTGACCATCGCTCAGGGCGGGGTGCTGCCCAACATCCAGGCTGTGCTGCTGCCAAAGAAGACCGAGAAACCGCCAAGACCAAGTAAACAGATTCTAGTCTGTTTCTGAAACACAAAGGCTCTTTTAAGAGCCACCCATTTTATCTACTAGAGAGCTATTTGTTCTATTAGTTTGTTTAATCAATAGACCATAAAAAAACTACAATTTTATCAACCAATATAACTTTGGCTAACTTAGTTTACAAAATAATTGCAAAAACATACATATTTGCACAGCCATTTTATCCCCCCCAAAAAATATCAATGAATAAATATATTACATAATTAATAAATACAATAATAATATTAATATGAATGCTGTAAAGACTGTTTAATGCATACACAAAGACTAAATAAAAACACATTGAAAGGGCCTTTTTTTGGCATAAAGTAATAAACAAAGCATTTTGAGCGGAGACAAACAGTCCCTTTTGACAACTAAAAAAACTGCGCAGTCATTGGCTAGCAGACATGCGCAGACGTAACACATCAGCCTATCACAAGCCTCTGCACCTTTATGACATCATAAGCTTATGACCGTTTGATGTTTTAAAAGCAGGGGCGTAAAATAGAGCAACATTTTCTACACAGAAAGACTTGTATTACAGCAATGGCAAGAACCAAGCAAACCGCTCGTAAATCCACCGGCGGCAAAGCCCCGAGGAAGCAGCTCGCTACCAAAGCCGCCCGTAAGAGCGCTCCGGCCACCGGCGGCGTCAAGAAGCCTCATCGCTACAGGCCCGGCACCGTGGCTCTGCGAGAGATCCGTCGCTATCAGAAGTCTACCGAGCTGCTGATCCGAAAGCTGCCCTTCCAGCGTCTGGTGCGAGAAATCGCTCAGGACTTCAAGACGGACCTGCGCTTCCAGAGCTCCGCTGTCATGGCCCTGCAGGAGTCCAGCGAGGCTTATTTGGTCGGTCTGTTTGAGGACACCAATCTGTGCGCCATCCACGCCAAGAGAGTCACCATCATGCCCAAAGACATCCAGCTGGCCCGCCGCATCCGTGGAGAGCGCGCTTAAACTCCTTGACTTACACCGTAAACCCCAAAGGCTCTTTTAAGAGCCACCAAAATCACTGAACGAAAGCATTTTCGCTGTAACGCGGAGTAGAGAATAATATTGCTTTAATAACTAATGGACATTTATTTAGGTTAGTTTTATCAGTTTATTCACTTTTAGCTTTCCGTGAGTACGATGATCACACAGGCAAAATGTTAAACAGTTTCACAATGACACCCTTCTCTAAGAAAGAAAAGCAAAATATACCATATTTCCAAGCAGCCAAGTGCAATTTCATAAATGTTAATTCATGAATGATGCATTTATATAGCGCTTTATTGTGTATTGTTGTACACCCAAAGCGCAATCATGTGGGTTTAATCATGCACTGCCATGTAATTTGAGCAAACAAATTAAGTAGAGGTAATTTCGTTATATTTATTTATGGGGGAATTGAGAACCACTGATTCAATGCGGTGATGTAACATTTAGATTGTTTAGCGTTTTCTTTGAAAGTGGTTTACCAAATAAAGGGAAACAATCAGATGGCAAATTATATTTAAGTTGGAGCCTGAAAGTTGCAGGACTGCAGAGACAAATAAAGTGTCTAATTCTCATTGCTTTCCTTTCTCCAAATTATCTTAGTGGGTCTATTAAGGGGTTTAAAAATACACTATGATATTTCAGACTCATTTGTTTTCTTGTATAAAACAAAAAGAGCGGGAATTTAAACAAAGGAAACATTCATTTCGACTGACGGTGGAGCAGTGGGTGGGGCTATAAATGTACCGCTTGTGATTGGCCCCAATTCTGCTCTCGATACTTCGAGGTGTCCAATCACATATGACTTTATGGCTTCGGTCTGTGAAAACACGCAATCGGAGGACTCCATAATCTCCTTGAAAATTAGCATAGGCGAGTCTATAAATCCGTCTGTCCGGTTCATAACAGTCATTTAAATATAAGCATCATGCCTGAACCAGCAAAGTCCGCGCCGAAGAAGGGCTCCAAGAAGGCCGTCACTAAGACCGCCGTTAAAGGAGGAAAGAAGCGCAGAAAGACCAGGAAGGAGAGCTACGCTATCTACATCTACAAAGTGATGAAACAGGTTCATCCTGACACCGGGATCTCTTCTAAGGCGATGGGGATCATGAACTCTTTCGTCAATGATATTTTCGAGCGCATCGCCGGTGAATCGTCTCGTCTCGCTCACTACAACAAGCGCTCCACCATCACATCGAGAGAGATCCAGACCGCCGTGCGTCTGCTGCTGCCCGGAGAGCTGGCCAAACACGCCGTGTCTGAGGGCACCAAGGCCGTCACCAAGTACACCAGCTCCAAGTAGAGCTTCGCTCCTACTCCCCTGAACCCAAAGGCTCTTTTAAGAGCCACCCATCTTATCATTGAAAGAGCTTTTACGACTTTTAAAATCTTAACAGTTGTGTGAGTTTATGCAATAGTATTTTAATTTAAATCCGTGTCTCCAATTCACAACTGACTTGTTTTTCTCTATTACGCTGGCAGTGAAGGTAAATGTTTGTTTTTGTGTTCAAGTATAATTTTTTTGTTTGCAGCCTGACGGAGAACCACGAATTAGGATAGTCTAAGCTTAAGTCCCAGCTGTCTAAATAAATGGTTAATGGGTCATTCTAGAGAAACCAATTGTTTTCAATAATTAAATACAATAATGAGACCCTTACAGAGCTGTTACCAATCAAAGTAATGCTAACACAATTCATTTTTTTGCACTGCAGTTTCACAGAAGCTGCATCTTAATTGGTACAGTTACAAATGCATAAATGTGGAGAATAATGTAAAAAAAGTTTACTCAATGTTTTTTTTATAAAATCGATATGTATATATATATTTTAAAACAGTTATCTTGCGGTTGTGATATTGCTTAATCCTATTATAATAAAAAGCCACATCTCAAGAACTTACTCTCAAGCATGTTTTTTTGCCACAATATTTTTTAATGTTCAATATTATAATTTTTTTTTGGCATGTATGTATTAATTTTGGTGACATTTTGAAAGTCTCTCAATAATTTCTGACCTGGCATAACAGTTTACAAAAGACGAGCATTACAATTAACTAAAACTGGTAAAAATCAAATATATTTCTTAGTAGTTGGCTATTTTTATAATGAAAATACATCTTTTTACATGCTAAGCTCTAAAATATGGAGCGGGGTGGGGCCTTCAAATAATGTTGTGGATAAAAGGGAGCTGTGAAGTCAAACATTTTGAGATACAAATATTAAGTTTAAGAAAATATATTACATTAATTGTTATTAACAACATGAAGTGCATTAAACATTATATTATGTCAAGGTTTTGTGGAGGAACTGCAGGTTTTGAGTTTAATGAATAGATAATTAATGAAATTAGAATTTTTTTAAATACAATTAAGTCATACAATAAAACAAAAAACCTGGGGTCCTTCAACTAATTAAAGTTTTCCTATTTAATGTTTATTTGCCATAACCGGCTTTAAGGACGATTCGCATGACAATCTCATGCAATATATCGTGCAGCCCTAATGTGTACTGTGATTATTGTGCTAATTATTGTTTTCATTTCATGCTCTCTGTATAGTATAATATTTACCATATATTGTTATCTATGTGTATTGATCAAGTATATATACAGGTATTTGTGTTATATATTCATAAAAATAAATAAAATATAAAATAGAAATTCTATTTTGGTTACAAAATTAAAAAAAATTAAAAATTCAAACTGTAAAATTTTAAAAAGGTTAAAATAATTACAAATTTCAAATACTAATAAAAGAGAAATTACATTCATAAACGTTTAAATTTTATAACAAAAAAATATTCAATAAAAAAAATTAGAAAAGCAACCTTAAAAAAATAATGTATAAATAAAATAATGATAGTTGTAAAAATGAAAAAACAAAAAAAATAAAAATAAAATTCAATAAAATAAAAAATACATAAAAATTATTAACAACATGAAGTCATAAAAATTTAAATTAAATAAAATGTCAAGGAATTATGTAAAATAACTGAAACTTAACAAAATAAAATAAAAAAATAATAGTTTAAAATAAAAAAATATAAATACAAATTAGTAATATAATAAAACAAAAAAAAAAAACTAGTTTAAAATAAATAAATAAAAAATTAAAGAAATAAAAATATTGATTAAAATAAGTAAAAAAATAATTAACAAAAAATAAGCAATTCATAATAAAAAAAATAATACAATAAAAACATAAATGTACTAATAGAAAAAAAATATATTATCTCTAAACACACCCCTAAAATACAATCAAATTAGTATATCTAATATAACTACATCATGACATCCAATTGTTATTTAGTCATGTATAATAACATGTATTACATATTATAAGTAATTTCAATATTTGACAATGTCAACTGCTGAGTGATAAAAGTTTTCACCACCTGTACTCTTGTGTTCTGGTATTGTGACAATAAAATTGGTCAATTTGGTCGTTTTTTGTTCAAAAGTTGTAGTGTAGGATGCTGGATAACAACTGCAAATTGTTCATGCCATGGAAGAAGAAGATTGTGATAGGGACATGGACAACCAAGCAGGAGGAAGAAAACTAGGAGAGCTCGGATGATGAGAAGGAAACTGAATGTGATTATATGATGCTCAAGACATTTTACCATACATGCATTTGGGTTGCTTCATCATTTGTGACCTGAATAATATAATATGGTTTTAACAACACATTTTTATTTATCTTGAATATGATTTGTTGTAATATGCTACACTGAAAAAAAAGAGTTGTTGGATTTACTCAATTTAATTATGGACATTGGTTCCACACATTCAGTTTGAGTTCACAGTGTCCTACACATTTATGTGGTTTCATTATAATACTTTTGTGTTAATCAGATGTATTTTCAAAAAGTTCTGTGCACGTAGTCTTTTTTAGTTATCCTAACATAATTCAGTTATGTTAGCTTAACATTATTCTTTTATTTTAGATATTTGCATTGATCATGTTAATTTTGTGCAATTAAATTAAGTTATCTTAACATAATTTTGGTAACTTCACTAAAATTAAATTTCAATGGTTTGTTGTTTCCTTTCTATTTCAATAACAAAAAAACTTATGTAACACAGCAAATCGTAAATTTAACAACAATAGAGTTAAATTTAACACTTTGTTAGTGTATATATGGATACCACCACATAAGCGTTAATGTAACACTTTTAAAAGTGTTGATATTACCAACACTAATATGGTGTTAAAAATGTAACACTATTACAGTTCGAAAACAACACTGCAATAAGTTGTTGATATTACCAAAACTAAAAGGGTGTTAAAATGTAACACTATTAGAGTTCAATAACAACACTGCAATAAGTGTTTTAAACTCCAAACTAGGGCTGCAACTAACGATTATTTTAATAATCGATTAATCTGTCGTTTATTTTATCGATTAATCGATGAATCGGATAAAAAACCTAAAAAACAAGAAAAGCATTCATTTCCAACCCTTTATTCAAAAAAAGAACTAAAATCTTTAGAAAGTGCACAAACATGTTGCTCCTTGAACATCCCTGAGCTGTTATAATAATAATAAAATAAAATAAAAATGGACTAACACAAAAAACATACACATGTATGCTTTACATCTGCCAAATATATAGACTTTTTTTTAAATAAAGTGCCACCTGAGCTGCCAGAACAATAAATAATTTATAAAAAATAAAGAACAATACAAATCAGAAAATTTAACAGGATTTGTTTGAATGTCAGAACTTGACAGACTTGAGAATTCTCTACACTACACTGCAGACGCACACACTCGCAGACGCACACACTGTTGCACACACTGTTGCACACACACACACACACACACACACACACACACACACACACACACACACACACACACACACACACACACACACACACACACACACACACTCTCTCACTCCCTTTGTTCAGACACTTTGCATTGCAATGCAAAAATGTGAGCATGTCCACATGCTCCTGGCTCAGGCTCGCTCTTTTCTTTGAGGCTATGTTGCCTGCTGCAGAAAACAGCCGCTCAGATGGTGTTGAGGTGGCAGGGATGCAGAGGTAAGACTTGGCTAGCCTGGCCAACATGGGCCAATCATTGTTAGCCTTCCACCACAATAATGGGTTTTCTTCCTTGGCAAGGCTCTTTTCTCCAAAGTATGTGAGGACTTCGTTCCTCACTTGGCTGTGGACATCCTCAGCTTCGCCTGCTCTATCCTCTTCTTCACCATCAGAACCAAGGAGTGAATCAAGTAGAGTGGCTACTAGAGGTGTTGATTCAGTAGCTGTAGTATTGGTGGAGGTAACAACACTGCAACTGCCATGCTGCTGCACATACATCTTCCTTCTCTCTTCAAGTGACATTGCTGTGGTGTACATGATGCATTTCCCATCAAGAAGCCTCTCATGGTTTGCTGTTTTTTTCTGGAATCAAAAAGATAGTGTGAGTATGTGTAATAGCACAATTTTTACATCAACCAAACACATACTTACACACATACTTGTTTTAGTTACTAGTTGTGTAAAGGTAAGTAACCCAAAGAGCAATTACAGACAACACACACACACACACACACACACACACACACATTTTCTCTCTCAAGTTCACTTGAAGCTTATTCATTCAATTATTACCATCATTGTAGTAAGTGACAGGGTTCATTTATACACCACATTTAAACACAGCTTAAGATGACCAAGTGCTATAAAAAAACTTTAAAATTAAATTAAAAAGTACAACACGCACAAATATATTTGTCAATAATAACCTATATGGGACAAAGCACAGAATATACACTGCAAAAAATGCTTTTCTAACTTAGTAGTTTTGTCCTGTTTTCAGTCCAAATATCTAAAATAATCTTAAATCAAGATACATTTACTAGACACATGAAATAGCATAAGAAATTATGTCTTGTCTTCTGAAAAAACACCTAAAAATGAAGTGATTGTTTGCTTAAAACAAGCAAAATTATCTGCCAATGGGGTAAGAAAAATAATCTTAACGAGATATAATCTCAAACAGAAGTTTTAAGCATCACTTAATTTTCTCATGCCATTTTTCTTGTCTAGTAATCTTGATTTAATTTTTTTGATATTTGGACTGGAAACGAGACAAAATTACTAAGTAAGAAAAGCTTTTTTGCAGTGTAGCTATACATGACAACAGATTGAAAAATGAATGGTCCAAAAAAGGCAAGTGAATAAAAACGTGTCTTTAGTCTTGCAATGCAAAGTAACTATACCACCCCTGCTTTACTACTGTTATTAACGAGCTAACGCTAACTTGTCATGCTTGTCAAGCTGGATAACGAGTAAACACCAGCACCAGGGACATTACGTTCCTCACTTCAAAACGGAACAAAAGTAGGATTCTGTAGTGACTTACCCTGCTGTTGAACTCCCTTCCTCCTCATCAAAGACTCCAACATGTTTGCGTTTCAGGTGCTGGATCATTGCCGTGGTGCTCCCGTGCCATGCCATGTCGCTTTTGCATATTTTGCAGTTAACACACTTTTTCTGTTTATTTAGTGTGAAATGCTCCCACACCTTGGATGACTTGGGTCGCACGGATTTCTCTGCCTCCGCCATGTATCGTTCCTCTACCTCCGCTCGTTTTTTTTAATTTTTGCTCCGCCCTGTCTATGAGGCGCCGAACTCTGCTAGTATCAGTGCGCGAGAGAGACCGAGTGTGTTCACTCCGCTCCGCGCTCAACTAAAGTTTTATTTTTTTATAATCAAACGTCTCCGCGTCGCGCGACACAACGAATCGATTACGAAATTCGTTGCCAACTCTTTTAGGAATCGATTTTTATCGATTTAATCGATTCGTTGTTGCAGCCCTACTCCAAACTGTTATAAAATGTTAAATATTGAGGATTAAAAAAAGGCTAAACAAAACCCTTCAAAGCCACATTTCAACTGTTTATTTAACAACATAGCACATGCAGTTTCAGTGCTCTACAAAATGCAACAATCTGTAACAACATACAAGAACGAATCAGAGTCATATGACATCTGAAGGTCAAAGGGTTTGGGGTGCTGCAGTTCATGTTGCTTCACAATGCAAAAATGATCAAGATCTTCAACCTGAAATGCATGCAGATGCTCAATAAAAACGGCCTCCATTTGCATCAAGAGAAAATGTATTTCTTCCTTTCTTAGGATAATTGCAACTACTTTACAAAACAATGGCATTTCATCCACCACATCAATACAAACAACAGATCCACACCGATATTCAATTCCGCTGCATCTTACCCATGCAGTATGAAGTACTGTATCAGAGCTGTCAAGTTGAAAATGTGCACAAACCAATTCATCATGATCTAATTCACCCAACATTTGAGTTTTCACTGGCCCTGACTCAATACCTCTGATGTTAAGTGACTCCCAATGATAAGCTATAGCTAACTGATGCTTTAGTGCTAAAGACTTGGTCAAGTTCTTAAAGTTCTTTATGCTGGACTTAAAAAATTTATGTTTTGCTTCATATCTCATAGTCCAAATATGAAGCAAAGGACCAATTTTTTGAATCACACTGGGATAATGGATCATCAGGTGATGTTTTGGGATCAAATTATGAGTAGGGTACAGTTCTTTGAATAATTTATGATGTTCAGCTATCAGGCACCTTAAATAAACAATCATGCCCTCAGTAATACAAGGAGAGAAAATTATATTTACAATATCAAGCAGAAGTAAGAGTAGATTCCAATTGTTGTCTTTTTCTGGAACAACATCACCCAATATCAGTGGTGTGTTTTTCAGGAGACACATAGTTTGGCTGGCATTAAGTCCAAGTCCACTGCCCTGCAAATTCATTTTAGTTGGTCTGTTCTTGCGGTCTAAATAGCCATAGCTGTATGAATAAATTCTCAGGAGGATGTTGTCACTGGAAATAAAATTCTTGGCTATGTAATCAAACAGTAGTTTTAGCTCATATTGCGCTACACCCTCCAAGATGTCATGCATTACATCTACAGCCACATTATCAGCAACATGGAAATATTTTAACTCGTTGAGAATGCTGTTGCGTTTGATACCGTAACATGAACTGTCTCCGGACTCCTCAAGATTTTTGTAATGCTGCTCATTTAGCTGCTTAGACCGCAAAACAACTCTGGGGTCATGTTCATTGAATACTGTTTGAGCTGTGGCCTTATTGGTTTCACACAACCTGCAAAAGTAATGGGCATTGAAAGACTCGACATAGCCAAGAATACCGTTTAAACCTAGGTTGTCACCTGTGATCTGACATATAGTTCCATTAAGTGGTTCATCAGAAAATGACACCTTCATGCCACACGTTTCCAGCTTCTTTACGTCTTCTATAAAAGGACTTAGTATTTTATCCAAACCATATTTTCTAGCATCTTCTGAGTGAAACAGGGAAATAAGATGTATGTTCATAAGGGAGGAATTGAGATGAGGTGGAAGATTTCTAAGTGTGAAATACAAACATCCAAGCTTATGCACTCCATGCTTGGACCCTAATGGATTCGCGGTTTCAAAATCGTCATAATAAACCTGAAGCTGCAGGGCATGCTCAACTACTGAGAACAATGGATTAGTCTTGAAGTGAGTACCATCACAGAAGTCAGAATATATATCACTCGCTGTCGAAGACTGAATATGGCCACAAATCATCTCATTCTTGAAAATAAACTCCAGAGTTTCAAACAATGGTATGTACATGAAAGTGTCACTGACGGGAACATGTTCGTAAAATCCAGACCTTCTATTTTTCCGGGAATCATATCTTACGCCTAAATGCACCTCCAGAGGTTGTACAACTCCCCATTGTTCGCAAAAATATTTTTTCCATTTGCTATTGGTGTTCAGATCAGAAAAAGGATTCTTTAAATTCGCAAGCACATTTTCTACTGGCATTCTACTTGGGTTACACTCTGGCACTACATTCAAGATCTGATTTTTGAAAGATGTATGAACCTCATTTAAACATTCTTCCATACTTTCTACAACAGACAAAATAACATTGTTTGAAACACCACTTCCCTGCAACTTTGCAATAACAGAAGCACACATTTTTTTTGACACAGAACAGTCAGTGTTACTCAAATCTTCATGTGTGCCCAGCACTCCAAAAGATGATGAACTGTTTGGTCCACTAATAGGCAGAGCCGGCATACCTACAGATGTGATGACAGTTGAATCTGATATTTCATCAGAGCAACTCGGAAGTTCAGTGTCACTAGTGTCACTGTGAAAAAGTTTAAGATGTCGTCTGAAACCACAGTAACTTTTAAACTCCAAAGAACAACCATCCTGTGCACACAACAAATTAAACTTTTTGCCAGGATATAAACCATGGGACAGTTTGAGATGTCGAATCAAGTATGCTATGGAATGATGAAGTGTCCGGCAAACGTAACACCTATACATCATTCAGCAACTTGGCTCGCAAATCCTTAACTTTTGGGGTTGCTTTGGTGGTTCCCACATCAATACCAAAGACAGCGGTCTGGATGAAGTTATACATGCTGCGAAGTGCTTCATCATAATTTAAACTAAAAACGAAGTGGACCTTGAAAAGCTCATCAAACGCTGCAAGTGATGTGGTTCCCTGGCACAAGATGAGTTTTTTATCCATGACGATGTAGTAGCTGCTGATAGCTCGTCTGCTGGTTCCTGATGCAAGAAGATACGGCTGCCGACGTTCATCTGCATCCAAGTGCTCTTCAAGACTCCGGCATGACTGAAAGAAATGTATGGAAAAAGAATTGCAATCACATTAAGAATGTCAATTTCTACAAATTCCCATGATCGATCGTCAATAAAATTAACGATCAATTACTTGATTAATCATTAACTATAATCTTTTTTTTCCCCATTTTTTTTTGACAGCACTTCAAGTTAAGCTATTCCAATAAATTAAAAAGTCAAATATATTTTTTTTATAGGTCTATCATAATGTGTATGGTAGAGGGTTTAAAAATAAAAAATCTTTAATTCTAAAACTTTTGACTAGTAGTGCATGTTATAGTTTGACGGTAAAGATATTAAGGTGAGTTTAAGATGTTTATTTGACATGTCTTGTTTGTATGAAGGCTAAATACAAATAAACAATTTATTTGTGCCACTTTTTCTCAAATATTATCTAGTTTTATATGAGGAGGTTTCATAGACTTGGCAAATGGTGTTTTCAGAAGTTTGTAGGTAAAGGCATCTGTTGTGGGCGTTCTTGGCAGTTTTTCTGAGGCTTTTTAAAATATTTTTATATTGATAGAATTATATCATATCAACCGAAATTAAGAAATATATCCTGATATAAATTTTGCCCATATCGTCCAGCCCTAGACTGGCATGGTGTTTCACATGGCGGGGTTTTATATGGCCCCTTACTTAATATACTTAATGTTGAGAGACTAACTAGACAAGCGAACATCTAGTTTTATTCAACGGAACGTAAACTGCACCGACACAGTAGTCTACGTAATGCAAGAAAGTCATTCTGCAAGACAAGAATTTGTGGTTAAAAAGTATATACATTTCTGTATTTTAAGAAAATTATAATTTCGCTAGATAAAACCCTTATTCCCCGGCTTGGATCGTGTAGAGCCCTCTGAAGCTGCACTGAAACTAAACCTGTTGATCTCGTCTATATAGAGAAAAATCCTGGAATGTTTTCCTCAAAAACCTTAATTTATTCTTGACTAAAGAAAAGAATGAACATCCTGGATGACATTGGGTTAGTACATTTTCGTTCTGGAGAGAACTAATCCTTTAATGACGTCCATGCTTAATCAATTTAAAGGATTATCGACAATTAATCAATTGTTGATTAATCGTTAGCATCCCTAAATCAAATACTTGAATATATTCAAAATAACATATTCAGTTCAGTGATTTATGGAGTTTAGAGTATGTACAAATTCATGAAATCATAACACACCTTATGAAAATCTACGAGGTGATCCACGGCTTGACGTGCACTGATCTTAGTAGTCCTCTTTCTCCCAGCTGGTTGAGGTGACAGGATGTGCAACAACAGAAGTAAAGTGGACATATCACTGTCCCAACCTGCAAAAACAATTGATTCAACTACTAAAAACTAGTATGTCATACAAATGTAATCAAATCAAAAAAAAAAAACAATTACGAAAATACATTCTGCAAATATATATAATATATAAATACTTTTCAAGATGTCTTCACAGGATTCCCCTTGCTCCTCTCTGGCTGATTGTAAAAGCTGTTCCAGATACGATGTCGATGCAAGCATTGATGCCTCCTTTATCAACTTCGGTTTGAATGATGGCCACCTTTCTAGAAGTCTAGCAGACGTTTCAGGTCCAAAGAGAAGGCTGAAGTCTTGAAGAATCTAAAACATTAAGATACATAAAAAAAAAAAAGTAAGCAAGGAGCATAACATTATTTAAGGGAGAGTTCACCCAAAATGAAAACTTACCACCCTGATGTCATTCTTTGAAACACAAAATATATTTTTAATACTCACTCTCTCAGCTTTATGAAATGCAAATACAATGAAAATCAACAGCTACCAACACTGAAACTCCAAAACGTAAAGGTAGCATGATATTAATTCATACAATTCAAATATTTTATTCCAAGTCTTTTGAAGTGAGAAGATCGGCTCAAACTCAAAACATTGTTGGCAACATAAACGTTAATGTGGTATGCAAGATTGTTGTAACATTTGCCAAAATGTTTTAACATTAATTGACATTTGAATTTATCAGACCTAATTGATGTTACTTCAAAAGCCTTTCAATATACCAGTTAAATTGTGTGGATTAATTGTATGCTTCCTTACTGACACTTTATTTACAGTAATATGCACAGTCATTTTAAACTTACTAATCCTTTTGTGTCCAACAGTCTTGGGAACACTGACAAAACTGTAGCTGAAGTTTCAGTCTTGTGGATTAGTCTCTGTCGATACTCAAATGTCTCTCGCATCTTCTGGAATATAGTCTCCTGATCATTGGTATGGGTCATCAAAGAAATTGCCTGTTTACACTGCTCATCCTCAAGTTGATGTTCGTGGTTTATACTCCTGATGAGTGTCGGACCACCTCCTGTCACCACTGCTGAACTAGAAGAACTAGATGAGAGAGGGCAAAGCTTTGTCTTTCTTTGTATAGTCTTCAGCCTCCAAGCCAGGAAGCCTGATCCACTCTGTGCATCATAGAAATGCTCCTAAGTAGAACAAAAACACAACATGCAATTTGATGGTGACAACCAGGAGGTTTTATGTGCTATAATGTAATAACCAGCATTTAGCTACCCCAGAAAGTATCAGACAACTTACATAGCCTTTCTTAGACAGTGGATCTTTCAGGGCTGGGAACAAGCTGATGATACCTTGGGCATATTTTTCCTTGGTCAGTCGTTGTGGAATCCTCCTAATTTAAAATGTATCACAGAAACAATACAATGGTATTACACACTAAAAAAATTAAAGAAAGTAAAAATGCAATGTAACATTAAGGAATAATATACCCTTCAGTTTCTGTCATGTGTGCCGCTAACATGTTCACCATTTGTCGTCTGGAACTATCACATATGCTCCCAGTTTCCTCATACTCCTTTAGGATTGTTACACCACCAGGTTTCTCAAGTAGAATCCTTTTAATAAGCTGAAAAGAAACATACATACATTTACACACATATATACATTTACATATACACACACACACTATATATATATATATTATATATATATACACACACACATATATATATATATATATATATATATATATATATACATATACACACATACCTGTATATGATAAAAACATATATAATAGTTCAGAGCTGTACATGTAGTCTCAACTGTACACATTCTCTCCAAAGAGAACTAACTCCTATTGAGCCACAAGTGTTTAAATCAAGGGTGCCCAACCCTGTTCCTGGACAGAGATGCAAACAGGTAAGGGGGGAAAAAGGTGAGAACAATGCACGGATTGGGGGCATGCTCCACACAGAATTTCTTTTAAAGATATTTATTTACATGCTGTTTTGTGGTTACTTTAAGATTATTTTTATTACCTTTACCCCCGGTTTCACAGACAAGGCTTAAGCTAGTCCCAGACTAAAATGCATGTTTGAGCTGTCTCAACTGAAAATATCTTGCTCTGACATTATCTTAAAATATGTCAGTGTCATTGTTCTGTGTCAAGATGCACACCTTAATGTTTTCTTCGAAGGCATTTTTGAAAAAGTTGCTTAAATATCTTAAATTTAACTAAGGCCAAGTCCTGGCTGAAGCTAAGCCCCGTTTGTGAAACCGGGCCTTTATGTCCAAAACTGTTATTTTTCACCAAAAAATAATAAATCATTGAAAGGTGAGGAGTTTGCATCTATGCTGGAGATCTACCTTCCTGCAGAGTTCAGCTCCAACCCTGATCAAACAGAACCGAACCAACTAATTAGGATCTGAAGGAGCACTTGATAATTACAGACAGGTGTGTTTGATCAGGGTTGGAACTGAACTCTGCAGGAAGGTAGATCTCCAGGACCAGGGTTGGGCACTGCTGGTGTAAATGGATAGATTCACCCAAAAATGAAAAACAGTTTAGAATAATTGGAGGGTGAGTAAATTGCAGAAATTTTGGGTGAACTACCCCTTTAATTAAGTCCTTAAATTGTCCTCCATACATCAAAAACTAGAATGGGAATGATCATAGATGTAACTTTTACTTAAGCTGTTAACTCTTTCTACATAAATAAACCTCTCCTTCCTCACATCTCTGGCTGAAGCACCCTGTAACACCTCATTCTCCATACACGCTCTTTTAGACAAGGTATGCTCATCACTCTCACTATCCTCTCTACTCAACATGGACAATGTGTCCATGTGGCTTGATGAAGTTTTGGCAGACGATTCTATTGAAAGAGAAAAAGGAAAGATCCTCATAAATACTGACAAACAAAAGCACCACACTGCATTCTTTCTGTACAGATTAGCTATATGAATGGGTGATTCAAAATCTTAACATCTGGCAACCTCTAACATGAAATTGTGTTTGTTTGTTTTCTTTTGCCATTCCAGCATCTATGCCTATATTCATGGTGAGAACCATTTAATCCATACACAAGTCTGTCCCAATGATAATAGTAATGACAATGAAAAAAGAAAGAAAGAAAGAAAAAAAAAAAAAAACAGTGGGTCAATATTGCAGACAATTTTGCTTAGGAGAATCTGAAATCATGATCAGTAATGAAATACAATTGATCATGTAGCCCTTGTCCTATGAGATACGATGAGAAAACTTATGTCAGCATCATTTGTTTTGTCAATTAAAATAAACTTTTAAGACTTTTATGCTGAAACACTGTAATAGAGATATGCAATAACATAAAACATTCCAAATAACTGTTTTTAATATTGGAGCTAATTCTTATTCTGCCACATGAATTTCCTTTATGATAGCCTACAACTTTGTCAATCTTATCTTATTCTTGCACAAGACATACCTTCATTAGAATCACCATGAATGACCAAGCACACATCCTTGGTCACCAACTCTGGAAACACATCAGCGTCAATCTCTATTCCTCCATCGTCCGTCACTGTCAGGGTCTTGTCTTGTTGTATGGAGAACTTTTCTCTGGCTATTGAAAAAAAAAATATTATAAAAAAATAAATAGTAAAACATGTATTAAAATGTAGTTAACATATTTATAACCTTTTAATTTTTAAAAAAACCTACCTTCAGCGATGAACATCTCAAAGCATGCCTTCCCAATCTTAACATACTTCTTTTGGCTCAGGTATTGAACCTTGCAAATCATTCTTCCCCACTTTACAAATCAAACCTGTAAATCATACTCTGAAGATGATTAACAGTTGCAACAAAACAACAAGCAAATTTAAAAAGTATTTAACGTTATATCAGGGATCTCCAACCCTGCTCCTGGAAAGCTACCCCTGCAGATTATGCATAAACACGTTTATGTAAATTAAAATACTTTATTAATTGACTCACCAGATATATTTCAGCAACTCTCTTAAGCGAGGGAAAATGGCGTCTGGAAGAATTGCACGAGCGAGACTGAGCTCCCCCTCACTCGTTTGGGCGCTAAAATACGAATTAAAGGAAACGTTGATTTTATTTTTTTTTTACAGATTGGTGGCTGTAACAGCGCACAAAATAGCCTTTAATGAGATATAAATACCGCGTACATGTACATGTTATGCTTTTAGGCACCATGCGGGAGAAAAAAAAAACGTATTGTCCATGTCCATGGGCATACAACTACGTAATGTCTGTGAAAGTGCAAAACGCGGCCATTAAAACGCTCACGTACATTAAATTATTTAAAATAACATCCCAATAGCTGTCAGTACTGAATAGAAGTCAAGAAATTACCGCTTAGTTCGGCGAACTAACTACAAAACCACGATTGAATCGCCAAAATTGACTACTGTCGCTTTATCTAGAATAATTCTACTAATACACGAAAAACAATTTCTAGACAAAGTCTAAAATAAGCACAGATAAGCAGATTTACTCACCAGATATATTTCAGCAACTCTCTTAAGCGAGGGAAAATGGCGTCTGGAAGAATTGCACGAGCGAGACTGAGCTCCCCCTCACTCCTTTGGGCGCTAAAATACGAATTAAAGGAAACGTTTTTTTTTTTTTTTTTACAGACTGGTGGCTGTAACCGCGCACAAAATAGCCTTTACTGAGACAGAAATACCGTGTACATGTACATGTTATGCTTTAGGCACCATGCGGGAGAAAAAAAAACTTCTTGTCCATGTACAAAGTAACGTTAAGTTAACGTTAATGTTAACGTACATGTCCATGGGCATACAACTACGTAATGTCTGTGAAAGTGCAAAACGCGGCCATTAAAACACTCACGTACATTAAAAGTTTTACATTTAAACTTAAAATAACATTACATTCAAAGATAGAAGTATATAATATAGAAGTATTACATAGACTACATACAGAAGTAAAGAAAGTACCGCTTAGTTCGACGAACTCCACAAACAACCACAAATGATCCACCTAAATTTAAAATTCTTCCCTCTGTCTGAAGTCATTTAACTAACAGTACATTCATAACTGTATTTCCATACAGAAAGTCTATAAAATACAAACACTGAGGTAGCTTGACTTACCAGTTGCTATTCTGAAACTGAGGGAAAATGGCGCTTGGAAGATTCTTCAGTGACAGCACTGCATAAATACCAGGATGTTGGAAATAACACCGGCAAGTGTTGGTTACCTGTAACACTGTGGTTTTACACCGAATCAAATCAGCTTCTAACTCTGATAGTGTTAATTTCTGAAAATCTAACTCTATAACGTCAACACTTTACTCTGACATGCTTTAACACTGGGAATTTAACACTGACGAATTTGCTGTGAATCCTTTATTTAATACATTTGAACAAAGCATCATATAAATGACATGTCTAAACAACATTTAGCTTTCAAAAAGTTTGCATGAAAAACTTTTCTGATGATTAAATGTAATAAAACTACATACTAGTTTTAATTAGACTAGTATAACAACAAAGACAATTACTGCTGTATGCTTAACATATAGTGCATCTACACAGCAAAATCACCAGAGTTAAAATCCTGGTGTTATGGTGTTTTAGAGTAAAGTGTTAATGTTATGGTGTTGAACACGGATGGTGTAAAAGGGATACTCTGACTGGTGAAACTACTGAGAGTCTGACCTCATTAACACTGGTAGTGCAATTTTACATCCGGGACATTTACATGGTGCGGGCTTCAACCAGCTAAAACTCTTCTCCCTGACGCCATTTTATTTGAATCGGCACACCGAAGCGAAGAAGCGTGTGTTTTTTTTTACTGGAAACATACAGAACGATTATTATACATTTATAATTGGAGAAGTGCATAGAGTAAGTGATGTATTTCATAAAGTCATGTAAATCATTGTTTTCGCTTGAGTTTAGGGGTACTTGTTATAAAAGTCTGTTCAAATTTATTTGATATGGATTTTAATACTTGACCTGGCTGGTTGAAACAACTAACAAAGCTATTTAATAGGTCAGTGTAATTATTTAGATTTATTTATTTGTACATTTCATTAAATATCAAGTTTGTGTAGCGTTGAGGGCGTGCTGCACGCGCTGAAATTTTCTCGGATGCCATTTGCTTCGACTCACCCTGCAGACGAGGCCAGTGCCCACTTGCTGGAAATGTAGATGGTGAGTTTTCTTTAATTTTAATTTAACATAACGTTACGTCATTTTCTCCAGTTCGGGCTGCAGAGCATATAAGACGGCGTTACGTTACAAACTGGGAAAAAAACGCAAAAGGTAAGTTATTTATTTCATGAAGATAAACGTTCCATAAATCGAAATAGTTTGATAAATCACAAATAAATAACATTGTCTTTAACATTAGCCGTTTGTTTTAAAAGCCTGTTCAAATTTATTCGATATGGACTTGCGTAAGTTACTTGAGCTGGCTGACTGAAACAACCACTTTTAGTTTCTAGTTCGAATTAACCAGCTATTGTATGGGCAAATTCAGTTTAGAATATTGTGTGTATGTAACTGTAATGTGTAAATTCTGTTAACTGTCAAGTTTGTGTAGAGTAAAGGATGTGCTGCGCGTACTTTTACAGCCTGAAATTTCTAGAAGACGCCATTTTCTTTGATTCGGCATGCGGAGCGGCGAGGCCAGTGTTTCTTTACTTAACCAGCTAAAACAGTTATCTCGTAATTAAAATATCACTGTCACCCAGTCATAAAAAGTGCTCAGTGTAAAGTGTAATGTACTAAGACAGGGGTTTTCAAACTTTCTGGAGCCAGGGATACCTGACAGGGGAATTTTTTTTCCAAGGACCCCTTTTTAATTATAAGTTAGTGTGGGAGGGATAATAGTGCAACTTGTAGAACTGAAAATATATGGCATATTATTTTATGATGTCACAGACCCCACTTTGAAAACCCCTGTACTAAGTTATTATAAACATTAAAGTGACTCTCTGCACAGATGTGTTAAGACCCTTTTTTCCCTTTAGGTTAACGTCATGTTTGTGAAAGTGCAGTTCAAAGACTCCAGGAAATTCATAAAGTTGCAGAATGGATTCACTTTTACAGATTTCATAAATGAAGGTAAGTGTCCTTGTTCTTATTTTATTTGAAAGTATGGGCATTTGAAAGTATTCTCTGCATACTTCCAGCATTTGTGATATTTGCTGACCCCTTAATTGCAGTGATTTGATGTGGTTCAGGGGTATATAGATCAATATTACAATACTATTTTATACAGCTTTATTAACTCATCAACCAAAGTGTATAACACAAATTTCACATCCTGTACCATAATAAGGACATTGAGAAAAAATTTAAGTTTTTTAATAGTTTCTTATTGATTCCTTTGTATGCAAATTAATAATTTAAGCATAACAAGATGCAAAAGGCACTCGCACATTATTTTTGCATATTATGTGTGCTTTACACACATCCAAAAATATCCAAGAAAGCCACTTCTGTGAAATCAATGTTAATCCTTTTTTTTTTTGTACATTGATGCATCATACGGTTAATCGATTGATGTATCAATCAATATTGATGTATTGTAACCCATATTTTTAGGTATATTATTTAGTGTTGTTGTAATGGCTGCTTTTTTGGTCTACAGCGCAAAGCAGATTTGATTTACAGACTGGAGCAGACTTGAGGATATATGATGAGTCCCACACTGAAATTGATGAAGACATTTTGGAAGAGTTGCTAGAAGCAAACCCAAAATCAACGTTAATCATACAAGATCATAGTGAAGGTACTTTTGATCCATACATAAAATAGTGCAGTGACAAAGATTGGTCACAATTATAGTATTGTTTTTTTTGTTTTTTTTGGCAGAGGAAGCAGCCAGCTCCTGCACAGATACACTGACAAGTCATTCATCTAGTGAACAAGATGTGCCCTCAGATGTGCCAAAAGGCTCCAAACATCACAGCAACATGACAGAGTTGGAGCAGCGGAGGAGCAAAGATCAGCAAAGGAGGTGACATAAGTTTCTCATGTTTTTATTTACGTTACCATTAAACAATTTGATGAAAAAAGATTCAAGGTAATTCAATAATTTAAGTTACTTACACTCTAATCAAACTTTGAGTATTAAAGTTGTATTGGTTTTTGAATGACTAGGCCTGTCATGATTATTTCTGTATTGACTTGTCACGTGATGTATAAACATGACCTCAATAACTTTTGGTGACACGATGGATTGCCCATTGTGTTTACATAAAAATTATTATCCAATGGCACCATCTCCAACATCTCATATACTCTTTAGTGATTCGCTGATTATTTGCAAAGTATAACCATCAGAGTAAAACTGTATCATTTGGACGTGTTTTTACGTCTTGTCTGTTCACTATTCAGTATTCAAATATTCAAGCGAGCATTGAAGTGCAAGAAGATTTCTGAACTTGTGCTCAGTTTTTGTTGCACGCACACAGAACCGCATAGAGAGCATGTGAACAACACATCTTGGCTACCAGAAAAAAACATAGAGCACTGCTTATTTCACTTATCTTATAACAATGTAAAATACTGTTACAGTCAAACCTTAACATTGTGTTATCTGTGTTTGTCTGTGATACCATTTCTTCCACATTGTGTTTTTGTAATTAGTGTAATATTTGAATAATCATGCTAATATAGACTAACTAATGAAAAAAGTCAGTAATATCATTTATCACAATTGATTTCTGGGACAATATGTTGCACCAAAAAGTATTTATTGTGACAGGCCTAAGAATGATATATGAGCAAACTATTTTTTGATTGTTTTAACTTTAAAAGAAAAATCAAAAGGAGATGAAATCATTGAAGAGTACAAGGCCACTGATACTTTGTCAAATGAGATGAGAAGAGCACTTGTTAACATACTGGTGGGGCACATGACAGAGAGGCATGGGTAAGCTACATTTTCACATTTAAGATAACTGATTGTCATCTGTTTTTTAATGTTTTTGTATTCACCTAATAATTAAGACTGAGACACAAATGTATAATTTAAATGTAAGAAATGTTTTTTTTTTGTATGCATGTACTGTCACTTACGTGCTGTTTTATCCCATATATGTTATATATATTTATTTTTGGTAGGAGGATTCCAACCCAGAAGCAGAGAGAGCAGTATGCCCTTGGAATTGTGACATTGTACAGGAGCACTTTTATGATGCAGCAAGTGGAAGTGGTTATCTTGCTTGTCGTTTAAAAACCATTCAAAGAAACAACTCTCATCTCACTGAAAGGAAGAATAAGCCTAACTCTGAACAAGGAGGTCCAAACACCAGGAGAGACATTAGCTTAGAACATCAGCTTGAGGGAGATGCTCTTGTGGAGGCCATTTCACTTCTTGCTCATACAGGAGTTGAAGAAACCATTTTTGAAAAGATGTGACAGACATTTCGCTATCGCCAGGAACTTGTTCACAATGCAGATATGGCAACAGATATTCTAAAAACCTTTCCAAGGTTTTTAGACACCAAATGATTGGTGAGTAATATTTAAAATTATTGAATGTTGCTTTTAGTGCGTGTGTAAGTGTCTAATGCTGATAAATATTTTCAAGGTGAACCAAGATTTTGTTCTTCTGTTCGATTTGGACACATCCTCCAAGCTCTTGGAAAGGTGGGATGGAACCTTTAAGCCAAAAATCATTCAAGAAGCAAGAAACTTGACTAAGACATCTCCTGTGCAACGTCTCCTGATATCAGCTGAGAAACCCCCTGATAATGCCACAGATTCAAGTAGGAAAAAAATCGTCAATAAATCTGATTATAGTCATGCTTTTTGTCGCATTACTCTCTATCGAGTATAATGTTCCCTTTTTGTTGTTGCTGTTTTTATTTTACCACAGACTGGGACAGTGATTTATCTACACTGCTTTTACTGGTTCACCTTCTTCCACCATCTGCTGGGCGAAAGATGGCTGCAAAAATAAGTGCCTCTGATGCAGTTGAGAAACTTGTGGTGTTTCATAAGGTATACTAATATTTTTTTTATTTTTATACTTGCAATCAGTTTAAACCCTGTAATTTAATCAGTACTTTCTTCAGTTAACCAAACTTTAAAATGAATCAGTAATTATAAGTAAGAAAAATACTAGTTAAGAAGTGTTTTTCTTGCATTGACTACAGAAACCATTGATTAATGTACCGGGGTCGTATCGTGTGAAGTTTGCCAACCATCAGAAAAGTAGAAGTTGTTGTTTTTTTTGGAGGGGGCATGCATTTGTGTACACTCTTTTGAGTGTTCATGGTTGCATTGGACAACACTGGCAAAACAACAATGCTTTAGAATATACTGTATGTTGCAGTTTGTTTCAAATGACAAACAATGTATAGTCTGAAAAATAAAATAAGATTACCAAGTGTTTAATTTTTTAGGTCTATTTTGTTACCTGTAAAATGTTTTAAAAGACAAAATTTGGAAGGGTAACTTGTTTGTTTTTCACCTTTGTAGTCATGCTGCAGCATTGATGAGCACCTGGGGAAAAGCCAAAGTTATCAATCATATCTTCTAGCCATAGGGAGGAGTCGAGACAAGATTGACAGCTACTACATTGCTCTGGATAACAAGCTTATCCCTTGTCAGACGGCTGGTTCTTTGGGTGCTTTGGATGAGCTCTTCAAAGTACACTACATTTTTAACATATCCTATGACAATGCTCTCAACAACTTCTACACTTTCCTGCAGACCACAGTTTATAATATAGATTTTGGAAAAACAAAAGAGTCACCAAGAGTGAAAGAACTGCGAGCTAAACTGCTGAATAGCACCTGAGCTGAAATCTTGAAAAAATTTGCTCTGCTTTAGATGTGAAGGTTTGTATGCTGGTGCCCATTCACTGATTTCACATTTGAAGTGTGAACCTGGCTTCTATCCAACTTCTAATTGTAGACTTGTTTGCAGTCAACAACATTGCCGAAAGCAGTTTTCCACATACTCTGGGTTTAGAAAACATTTGGGCAAAATTCATGTTCATTGTTCAGTTTTTCGTCCCACTGATTCTTGTACCCAGTCAGAGACAGTACAGTCTGAACTCTCAGACAAGGAACCTCATTTAGATGATGATTGTGTTGAAAGTGATCCAGTTCTTTCTAAAGAGGATTTAAAGGACATGTGTGCTTCAATTGTTGCAAAGCTGCAGGGAAGTGGCGCTTCTGGTTCCACAGTTTAATTGATTATATGTGATCTTGAAGAGTTTACCACATAGTTACATTTACAAATGAAGCAGGATGTTGTTAGACCAGACTCCCCTGAACCAAAGAGTTTTGAAAATCCGTTCACCAGATTTAATTCTGAAGCTAAACGAGAAAAGTTTTTCAGTGAAAGATGGGGAATTGTTCAACCATTAGAAATAGTTCTTGGTATTAGATACGACAATAGACAAAACAAAAGAACTGGCACCTATGACCAGGTTCCAGTTAAAGAGACTTTTGTATACATCCCCATTTTGGATAGTCTAAAATTTATGTTTCGCAATACAGATATTTGTAAGCATTTTGAATCGGGGTTTGACATCAGTCCTGATGTATACAAAGACTTTAGTGATGGAAGGCAGAGGCCACCCATTGTTTTCAAAACACAGTTCCTTACAGATCCAACTGTATTACGATGATTTCGAGACGTGCAATCCCCTGGGGTCAAAACATGGGATTCACAAGATTGGCTGTCTTTATTTTATTCTGAGAAATCTTCCACCGAAGTTCAACTCTGCTGTACTGAACATCCACTTAGTTTCTCTCTTTCACTCTCAAGATGTTAAAAAGTATGGATTTGATGCCATTTTAGCTCCTTTGATAAATGATGTTAAAATTCTTGAGAATGAGGGGATTTATTTGCCCATTTCTTCTGAAAAGGTTTATGGTTCAATTTGTCAGGTTGTAGGAGATAACTTGGCAATGCATGCTCTTCTTGGTTTTACTGAGTCTTTTAACAGTAATTACTTTTGTCGCTTGTGTCTAACTGAAAAATCTGATGCCCAGAATGCTTATAGTGAGGATGACCCAAGAGTAGTGGTCCGTGATAAAGCCAGCTTTGAGATTCACTGCAGGGACATTCAGTCAGATACACAGTTGAACTCTGTATATGGGGTTAAAAGAGACTCTTCGTTGAACACTTTACAGTATTTTCATGTTAGTTCCAATGTTTCCTTTGATATAATGCATGACATACTAGAAGGTGTTGCCCAGTACGAGCTGAAACTTTTATTTGGATACTTGACTGAACATTTTATATCCAAAAATGATCTCCTTTCAATGATTTATTCTTTTGACTTTGGTTACACAGAGCGCAGAAACCGCCCAACAAATGTCAACTTGGAACATGGTGGAAATTCCATTGGATTTAATTCTATACAGACACTCTGTTTGGTGCGAAACACGCCCTTACTTTTTGGTGACCTTGTGCCTCCAGGAAATCCAAACTGGAACTTGTTACTAATCTTACTGCACATTATAAATATAGTTTTTTCGCCTGTTGTTACTTATTGCATGACTGTTTTTTTAAACACTTGATCAGCGAGCATCATCAACTTTTCAAATTGGTGTACCCTCAGAAAAGGTTAATACCAAAGCACCATTTCATGGTTCATTATCCTTCGTGCATAAGGAAAATAGGACCTCTTCTGCACGCTTGGAGCATGAGATTTGAAGCAAAAAACAAACTTTTCAAAAACATGCTAAAAAGTTTTAAGAACATCACAAAGTCACTGGCGAAAAAACATCAAATAGCAATAGGAAACCACTGGGAAACTCTCTCTTTACAGCAGAAAGAATTTGGACCAATGAACTATTTCTCTCTAAGTGACTATGAAAATGGTGAAGACTTGGCCAATGCTTTGCAAATCACAGTACAGACAGACATTTACAATACCAGTTGGACAAAACTTGATGGCACTGAATATAGACCCGGTCTTGCTATATGCACAGAGATAAAACATGAGCTGCCAGTATTCTGTAAAATCACCAACATTCTTGTGTTGGGTGAAAATGTTTATTTTGTGGTTGGAAAACTTGTTACAGAGCTCTTCAGTGAGCATTGTTTTGCATTCAGAGTTGTTGATGGAAATTAGTTCAATGCTGTTGTGAAAACTGATGATCTTAAGCATTATAAACCCTATAACATTCAAAATGCATATGGACCAAATGAGGATACATATGTTGTGCCTTTCCATTGTTTTGTTTAGGCAGTGTTTTAATCATTTTTAAAAAAGAAAAAAACACAATTTGTCTGTACATGAGTTAAAAACGTTACAAAGCTACAAAATGCATTGTTCTCTATCATAGGTTCACTCAACGCTGCGTGAAGCTCTTCACGCTTTGGGAACGCCTTCTGCGTGACCGATGTCTGAAGCCCCTATAGAATCACGCCAATTCATTGGCTGATGGCGCGACACCGTCTCTGACGCAATCACGTCGTCAGCTCATACTGGCGAACGCGCCATCCACTCCTCAGATTTATCTGCCTTCACGAAGCGGTCACATTGCCCTTCGTTTTTGCGATTTTCTGGCCCAAAAATATATATTTCGGACGCGATTTATCCATCTGCACTTCGCTCGCGATGACCCACACAGTAAGTGTGTTAAATGTTTGAGGTTTTCGCACGCACGCGATGCAGTTTATGGGATATCGAAGTGTAAACTTTGCGAGAATCTCCATCTCATAACCCTCCGCTCTCGGCTTGAGGTGTGTGAGAAGGAGTCATCCATTTTTCCCAGTCGCGCTCCGGAGGCCTCAGCGGCTCCGCGTGAATCCGCGGTCTCTCGTGAGTCAGCGACCTTGGGTTCGGATGTTGAGCTCGAGGAGATGGAGAGTGAGCAGACAGGCCTCGCCTTTTCTCTCCCTCCCTCTCCGGAGCGTGTTCGCGTCAATTCACCAGTTGAATTCACCTTTCACCCTCTTTGGCGCCTTCCTGGAAGTCCTGCCCCCTCCTTCCGTCCAAGCCGTGTAGGACTACTTCCGCTCTCATTGGAAAGTCCTACTTTGCGGCTGGCCAGGCATGCATGGCCCTCCACACGATGGCCATCCTTCAGGCCTACCAAGCGGACATCCTTAAGGAAATGGACGAGGGGACTGGCCTGACTCCAGAGGCTGTCAAAGAGTTGCGCAGAACCACTGACTTGGCTCTCTAAGCACACCGCACTAAGCACACCGCACGCGCCGTAGGGCGCTCTATGGCGGGTTCGGTGGCCGCAGAGCGCCATTTGTGGCTGAATCTCACTGAGATACGTGAGAAGGAGAAGGTGTTCTTGTTGGACGCACCTATCTCACAGTCTGGGCTGTTCGGGGAAGCGGTAAGCTCGGTAGTGGAGAAATTCCGCTCCGCCAAGACGCAATCGGCTGCTCTTAAGCAGTTTATGCCTAGGAGAACGAGGGACTATTCCACTCCCTCCTCCTCTGTGTCTAGAGAGCAATCGCTCCCCAGGAAGGAGCCTTTTGGCGGAAGTGGCACCCAGGCTACGCACCCTCCCCCAACGGCGGTTTGGGGAGCCCGTGGCCGGTCCTTTCCCCGCCAGCGCCCCCGCAAACGGATTGACCTGAAGTGGCCCGACAGGCCTGCCGCTTCGGCTAATCCGGGTCGTTCCTGACCTTCGGGTCGGAATGAGGAGAGCCTCTTCACCATTACGAGACGAGGTCAGACCGCAAAAGCGTTTCTGACCGCCTCGAACGCGCTCTCCTCGCTCAGCTCTGTCACAGCCACCCCTCGAGGCTTGGTGTGCAGAACGAGTTCACCCTCATTTTTTTTCGGTCTGGCAGTTGTGGGACGCGTTCGTCTCTCCCCCTCTACAGCCCGTCCTTTCGCCGCCAGCGGGCCGCGTGTTAGGGGACACAGTCGGTTCTCTCCTGCAGCGTTCAGACCCCATGCCGGCCACCCGTCAGTCCAGCACTTCACTCTCCGTCAACCCGAGCAAGGACGCCAAGGGCTCTCCTTCGCAGTGGAGGGTGCCGCTGATTCCAGGCCTTCTCGACACCCCATCTCAGGTATGTCTTCCTTTGCACGACACTCTGCTTCCTCTATCGCATTTAATTCACGAATGGGAGCATCTACCGGGGTTATCGCTTTGGGTTCTCCGCACGATTCGGTCCGGCTACACACTTCAGTTTGGGAGAAATCCCCCCCCGCTTCGACGGGGTTCAACTGACAGTAGTAAACAGTGCCTCCAAGGCTTCTGTTCTACAGCAAGAGCTTTCCTCCCTCCTACAGAAAGGAGTGATAGAGGAAATACCTCAGTCGGACATCGAACGAGGGTTTTTCAGCCGTTACTTCCTCATTCCGAAGAACCCATTTTGGATCTGCGGCATCTGAATTTTTCCCTTTACAAAGGAAAGTTCAAGATGCTGACGATGAAAACCATCATGTCTCAGATTCAAGGAGGGGACTGGTTTGTTACTATCGACTTAAATGATGCGTATTTCCACATCCAGGTCGTTCAGAGGCACAGGAGGTTCCTTCGATTCGCCTTCGGAGGGAAGGCTTACCAATACAAGGTCCTTCCCTTCGGCCTGGCCTTGGCGCCGATAACATTCACGAAATGCATGGATGCTGCACTGGCCCTTTTGTGGCTCCAGGGCATTCGTGTGTTGAATTACCTGGACGACTGGCTCATTCTGGCTCACTCCAGGGAGCTGGTGAGTCGTCACAGGGATATTGTTCTACGCCACATCCATTCTCTTGGCCTCAGGATGAACGCCAAGAAGAGTGTGCTCCTGCCATCTCAGCGAACCCTTTTTCTGGGGGTTCGTTTGGATTCCATTCAGATGCAGGCCCAATTGGCTCCTGCCCGGATATCCAATTTTACAGCATGTCTGGCCCGCTTCAAGCTAGGCCGTCATGTCTCTGTAGGTTCATGCCGCAGGCTGCTAGGCCTCATGGCAGCGGCCTCCCCTGTGTTGCCCCTAGGGTTGCTTCACATGAGGTCGTTCCTTTGGTGGATGAAGGAGCTGAGGTTACACCCCTCTGTACCAGCCACTTGCCTTATCAGGGTGTTGCGCAGTTGCTCTCGACCCCTTTTACAATGGCGGGACCCCGTTTTTCTTCGGAGCAGGGTAAGAATGGGTGCGATTCACCGTCGCCATATGGTCACGACGGACGCATCAATGACGGGCTGGGGAGCGGTCTTCGAAGACAGACCGGCGAGCGGGGTGTGGACAGGAGAGTTCCTCTCTTGGCACATAAATTGCCTGGAACTCAGGGCTGTCTTCCTGGCTTTGATGTGTTTTCTTCCCGTCCTCCGGGGGCATCATATCATAGTCAGGATGGACAACATGGCGGTTGTGTCCCACGTAAACCGTCAGGGAGTTTCACGGTCACGCACCCTGGACAGGCTTGCGCGCCGTCTTCTCCTTTGGTCCCAGTACAAGTTCCTGTCCTTGAGGGCAGTTCATGTTCCGGGAATACTGAACCTCGCGGCCGATTTTCTGTCGAGACAGAAACTCAGGCCGGGGGAATGGACGTTGAACCGTCAGACAGTGTCCCAGATTTGGGATCTGTTTGGCAAAGCGGAAGTGGACCTCTTTGCTTCTCAAGAGTCATCCCAGTGCCCGCTCTGGTTCTCCCTGAGTTTCCCGATGACTCTGGGCATAGATGCGTTCGCCCATCCATGGCCGAATGTCATGCTGTACGCGTTTCCGCCAATAAAGCTGATTCCGGCAGTACTATGCAGAGTAAAGGTGAGCAGTGCCCGTCTCCTTCTCATAGCCCCATTCTGGCCCTCCCAGACTTGGTTCTCGGAGTTAACTCCCCTCTTGTATCGGTCCCCTTGGGAGATTCCGATCAGGTGGGACTTACTGTCCCAGCTTCAGGGCAGGATATGGCATCCCCAACCAGAGCTCTGGAAGTTGTGGGTATGGCTTATTCAGGGCCAAGGGCCGTGATGGAGGTTCAGGAGACCATTGCCAGTGCCAGAGCCCCCGCTACTAGGAAGCTATATTCTTCCAAGTGGGGTGTATTTGAGTCATGGTGTTTAACTCGAGCAATAGACCCAGTTAACTGCCCTGTTGGTCCAGTACTGGAGTTTTTGCAAGAGAGGCTGACAGCAGGGGCGGCTGCTACCACCCTTAGGGTTTACGTAGCGGCCATCGCAGCTCAGAGAGAGCTGGATGAGATCCCCCTGGGAAGGCATCGATTAGTCTCTGCCTTTATGCGTGGAGTCAGACGGCTTAGGCCGGCTCGCCCCACGGCAGTTCCTTCTTGGGACTTGTCAGTCGTCCTCGAAGGTCTGGTGACGGCCCCTTTCGAGCCCTTGGAGTCAGCTTCAGAACGGATACTTACTCTTAAAGTCGTTCTTTTGCTGGCGCTCACGTCACTAAAAAGGGTTGGAGATTTGCAGGCCCTCTCTGTTAGTGAGACATGCATGGACTTTGCCCCGGGTCTGGTCAAAGTGACACTGCGGCCTAGACCTGGCTATGTTCCCAAGGTCTTGTCCACATCGTTTCGCTCTCAGGTGGTCACGCTTCACTCTTTCCATCCTCCTCCCTTTGCTTCGAGTGAGGAGGAGAGGCTTCACATGCTCTGCCCGGTTCGGGCATTGAAGCTGTATGTGGATCACTCCAAGGTTTGGAGAAAAACCTCCCAGTTGCTGGTGTGCTTTGGTGTTGGCCGCCGCGGGCTTGCCACGTCAAAGCAAAGGATTTCCCACTGGGTGAGATACGCCATTTCGCTGGCTTATGAGGTGCAGAGCCTTCCTTCACCTCTTAGTCTTCGGGAGCATTCTACTAGGGGCGTAGCCTCCTCTCAAGCTCTCTTTAGAGGGGTACCCCTGGAGGATATTTGTGTTGCGGCAGGATGGTCCTCTCCGCACACCTTTGTCAGGTTTTATAACCTCGACATAGACACGGCTCCAGGTTCTCAGATCCTCTCTGTTTGAACCGGCCGTATCTTGGTGGTTCATTTTTGGACCACATGGGTAGCGTTTTTAGCTTGGCGTGTTTGGTATACTGTTCCCAAAGCGTGAAGAGCTTCACGCAGCGTTGAGTGAACCTATGATAGAGAACGTCTCGGGTTACTCGCGTAACCCTTGTTCTCTGAATAGGGAACGAGACGCTGCGTTTGCTGCCAAGCTCCTCACGCTGCCGACAGAGTTCTTTTCGGCAGAGATATCTGAGGAGTGGATGGCGCGTTCGCCAGTATGAGCTGACGACGTGATTGTGTCAGAGATGGCGTCGCGCCATCAGCCAATGAATTGGCGTGATTCTATAGGGGCTTCAGACATCGGTCACGCAGAAGGCGTTCCCAACGCGTGAAGAGCTTCACGCAGCATCTCGTTCCCTATTCAGAGAACAAGGGTTACGCAAGTAACCCGAGACGTTTTATTGTTTCATTAAAAATGAAATTTGAAAGTATGTTGTTTTGTATTGGTTTATTTATGAAACTAATTAGCTCTGGACCTAAAATAATTAAGTCTTTAATTGTTTTATAATGTATGACTAGAACAGTGCCTATTATATATATAACATTTGTGAATACGTAATGATAGGTAAGAATTAAATGTTTAACTCTCGAGTCAGTGTTACTTTATTAACACTTTTGAAAGTGTTAATTTAACTCGGGCCAGTGTGGATTATATATACACCAGTAAAGTGTTAAAATTAACTCTCATAGAGTTGAATTAACTCTGGCGATTTTGCTGTGTATATATGTAAACCTTCATTAGAACTTTTTGTAAACAAGATCATAAACATAAGCAACACTACACTGCATGTTTAAAAACGAATAAAACATTGTAACACTAATCATTTTATTTCATAAAATTGGTGCTCTCGAAAACCTTAAAACTGTACCCAAGAGTATGGTCGAGGAGAGAGAAGAAATGGATGCAGAAACTTCTGAATGTCCTGGAGCAAAAGTTGAACTGTTCATTGTGCCAGCTGAAGTAGCATTCAGAGGTGTGAGGGAGTCAATCATGTTTATTATTTTTATTGTTGCTTTGTCCTTAATTTAATTCATTGAAGTCAAATTCATAAACTGGTTATCAAAAAGAGTGTCCATGAACTGCAGTCGAAAGAGGTCTTGTAGTTTACATTGACTCCTTACAGCATCTTCTAGTTCAGTCACAGATTCAGGTAATCAAGATGGAAAAAAATACTCTCTGGTAGCTGCTCTCCCCCAAAATGACTTGAAGTACAACCGATGTCATTATTTTCCAGTGCCTCTGTCTGTATAAGTTGGAAAAAAAATAACACATGTGAAATAACTGTTTGCAAGTTTGGATACAACACTTTTTAATGTGAAATAATTAAATAACTAAATAATAAGCGTCCCTGTCCTTCGAATAATAAGTTGGGCAGTGAGAGTTGTCTTTGGAGGCGAAAAGGTCTACTTCTGCCTTGCCAAAGGTCTTCCAGATCTTCTGAACCACCTGCAGATGGAGCATCCACTCCTCTGAGGGGACATTGCTCCGAGATAACATATCCGCTCCTTGGTTCAGTCTGCCCGGCAGGTGTGCTGCCCTCAGCGAGCGCAGGTTGAGCTGAGCCCATTCCAGAAGGCGCTCTGCAAGAATAAAGAGGTGCTTCGAGGAGACACCTCCCTGGTGATTTATATAGGACACCACAGACATGTTGTCTGAGCGAATCAGCACATGGCGTCCTATTAGGTCCGGCAGGAAAAACTGGCAGGCTCGACAAACTGCTAGCATTTCCAAGCAGTTGATGTGGAAGCCGCTCTCCATCTTCGACCAATGGCCGAATGTCGGTTTGCCTTCGCACAGCGCCCCCCAACCTGTGTTGGAGGCGTCTGTCGTGACAACTTTCCTGGTGTGGACCAACCCCATGGCCACACCCTTCTCCATCCACCGTGGGTTCTTCCAGGGGGTCAGGGCTGTTACACAGGCCTGATTCACCCTGATATGCAAGCGTCCGTGACGCCATGCGTTGTGTGGAACCCGTGGTTTCAACCAGCGTTGAAGGGGGCGCATGCGGAGCAGGCCTAGCTGTAACACTGGCGATGCTGCGGCCATAAGGCCCAGCATTCTCTGAAACACTTTGAGTGGGCGAGCGGTGTCGCTCTTGAAGGTGGCCGCGAGTTTCTGAATGGCCAGAGCGCGTTCTGGCGCTATTACCGCTCTCATGTGAGCTGAGTCTAGAACTGTACCCAGGAACGTTGGCTGGGAAACAGTGCGCTCTTGGCGAAATTGACCCTGAGCCCCAGGCGCTGTAAGTGGCTGAGGATGAGGGTTCTGTGTGAAAGTAGTTCCACCTCTGACTGGGCCAGAATGAGCCAGTCGTCGAGGTAGTTGAGAATGCGGATTCCCATCTGTCTCAGAGGGGAAACAGCCGCGTCCATGCACTTCGTAAAAGTACGGGGGGCCAGAGACAGCCCAAAGGGTAGGACCGTGTACTGGTAAGCCACTCAAGAATCGTCTGTGATGGGGGGCTATCTGTATGCGTCTTTCAGGTCTAGAGAACAGAACCAGTCCTCTGTGCGAATCTGCGAGAGGATCTGCTTCAGCGTGATCATCCTGAACGGCCGTCTCATGAGGGCGTGATTCAGGCATCTGAGATCGAGGATGGGCCGGAGGCCGCCATCCTTTTTGGGGACGAGGAAGTAACAGCTGTAAAAGCCTGACTTGCTCAAAGCTGGAGGAACCATTTCTATGGCTCCTTTTTCAGCAGCATCATCACCTCTGAGCGCAGAACGCGAGCGTTCTCGCCCTGCACCGAGTTGGAGACCACGCCGCTGAAGCGCGGGGGTCTTCGAGCGAATTGGAGTGAATAACCTCGTTTTATTATCCCCATAACCCACTCTGACACTCCGGGGATGGCCTGCCAGGCCTCGGCCCGCGTGGCAAGGGGTTGGATAAACTCGAGTGGCCGGCTGCACGGCGGCAGGGCACTCGTCAGGGACGGAAGAGGAAAATAGCTCTCCTTTTGAGAATGTTTGTGTTTTATTTTTTCCACTATCACAGCGGACAGTTGCATGGTCGCTTGTACGGACCCAGTAGCAACAGACACAATTCCCACTGCACCCGGAAAAGAACGGGGTGCCAAGAGGTTTCTCATGAGAGGCCTTTTGTGGGCGGCCCGGCCGTGGCGGGACTCGACCCTCTCCTCTTCCTGTCCTGCAGATCAGGAGGACACCGGGGGCGCAGGGTCCAACGCTATCTTGAGTCGGGGGCCCTGGCGCTTCGGAGGAGGGTGGCGTCTGGCTGAGCGTGAACGCCCTCGCGGCTGCTGAGTCCTAGCAGGCTGAGGGGCGAAAACGGCAGGTGCAGGTTTCGCGGGCTGCTGAGTCGGCGCAGTCCTGGGGCGACTCTGAGCAGCTGCTGGGCTGGAGCGCTTGGGCAGGAAGTGTCGCATAGCCTGTGACGCCTTCTGTGCTTCTGTGAAGCGCTCAGCGAATCCTTCCACCGCAGGTCCAAAGAGGCCGCTGGGGGAAATTGGAGCATCAAGGAAGGAGACCTTGTCCGCGTCCTTGATCCCCGTCAGCATGAGCCACAGGTGGCACTCGAGCACTACCAGGCTGGCCATAGACCTTCCTATGGCTTGGGCGGTAGTCTTGGTGGCTCGCAAAGCCAGGTCCGTTGCGCTTCTCAGCTCCCTGAGAGTCGCAGGATCATCCCGGCTTTGGCGGCGCTGGGCGCGGGCAAACCTGAGGGGGCGGGGTCAGTCACTGAGCCCGACAGCTCCTCAGCATCTGAAGCTACCAGTGACATGCTGTCATCGGCTAGCTCATCGTCACTTCCCCCGAACGAGACCAGATCGCTCACGGTTGCAGAGGGACGCTGGTCAGGTTGGAAAAAAAGGACGGAAAACATCTCTCTGTGTGGCGAAAGCGAGGCACGCGGGATCTGAGCCAGCGTGAACTCGCTCTCAACCGGGCTCTGAGAACCTCTGCCCCGCTGTTTTTTCCTCACAGGTCCCTGTGAGGAAGAAAACGGGAGGGCGCGAGGGGAGGGATCGCTCTCTGAAAAGAAAGTGATGCGCGTGCGCAGAGAGGCGAGACTGATGCTCTCGCAATGAGAACAATCAGAACCAGCGAGTGTGGCATCTGCATGGAATTTCCCAAAGCAGGAAACACACTCGCTGTGACCGTCATCGGCGTGCAGGGGAGACCTGCACGAGCCGCAGTAACGGCGCGGCATTAGATAGCCGATTTGCTCTTTTAGAAACTTACGTGATAATCGCTGGATAGCTGCAGCGAACGGGACCGGAACTGCTGCGATGCTGGAGCGCGTAGAAGGCGGATCAGCCGAGCAGATCAAGGTCGCTGGGTCCTACTGCGAGGCGTGTCAACGGCGAATAGGCTTCCGGATCAGTGTAGACGAAGTCGTCGTCGCTGAAGGAGAAAAAATCTGAGGATCCTATGGCGAAACGACTGCTTATATAGCCAGTTTCCCCGCCCATTTCGGCGGGAACTGGCAGGTATCGTCGCCATAGATTTGTGCAGCGCCGCTGCCGACCCATTGGTTCGTTTTTCTACCACTGCACGAACCAATAGTCGTGCAGTTTCACTGCGTGATTGAATAAGACTTCAGTTCAGGAGAAAAAAGGCATTTTCCCATATGCGTCTTTAACAAGACGCAGTACGAGTGGAGTATCGATAGGGAACACTGGGTTACCAATAATTAAATACCTTTTCTAAACTCTTAACACAGCAACACACCTACATCATACAATTAGCAAAATAAATACAAACTCTACATTTCAAAATGCTGAATATATGTTTCTACATGTACTAACTCTATATCAAAACACAGCAAACCTGATTCAAAATCAAGTCATTCGGTCAAAGCCTTAACACTAGTTTTATTCTCAAAAAAATCAGAGTGCATAGAATGTCAAAATGCCAAACTGCTTACATACATTTTCAAAACTTGTCTCTTTTTTTCAAAACTTTACACAAAAATCCAATAATTACAGACACAACATGTAAAATGCCTCACTGTTTCTTGCAAAAAGAAGCACTGCATTCAAAATACCTCAAACACATCTCGACAGCAAACATTTGTGTAAGTACATTTGTAGATTTGTGTGTTACATAGAGAATTGTGTGTTGTGTTTTGCAAGTGTTTTATGAAATTGAAAACAGAGTCAAAGGCGGAGAATATGGTTTTGCAGATTTGGTTTGTGCTTCTGCTATTTGAGTGTCAGCTTTCAGAAACTGTGTAACAAGTAAAGATTTTGTGTGTAAGCAAGTGAAAAAACAACCCAGTCTCTTACTCTTACTCTTTGACAAATAAAGGTTTGTGTTTTCACTGTGCAACTTGGTCTTCTATTTATATATTTTGACCTTTAAAAACTAATTTTTATTTTATGTCTGAAATATCCAGGAGCTTATCCCAGCTACAGGCCAAAGGTAGAGAATCACCCTGAACAGATGCCCAGTCTTTTACAAACATGACTCTCAATATAGCCAATAGTTCCTGATTAACCATAACTCACTCTTACTACAAATGTGTTGAAAACAACACAAATTCAATTCAAATGTTTTTACTACAGTATATTGACAAACTTGTGAAATAAGAATTTCAACACATTCAACACATCATACAACATTCATCAAATATTATAAAACTCATATCTGTTAATCAGTCAAATAAAACATTGAATATGCATGAAACAGTTTCCAACATATAAAGTACCATATTTTCTGAACTTATTCTCAAGTGTACCAATATGTTCTTTTTCATACAGAAAAAAATACTTTTAATGAACTTGAAAACTGTATTCAAAGAAATAACCATTACACACTTACTGTTTATGCATTCACCGATAGGTGATCATGTTTACAAAACAATTCATTGTCAAATCTGGTCAAAACACAATGTGTTCAACAGTTTTAATCACCAACATGTTTAAAACAAAATTTATAACTGCCTATTGTTGAAGTGTGGAAAACACTGGTGCACACAGAGAACCCCCCCCCCCCCCCAGCAACACAGGGAAAACAATTAAACAAGAAGGGCTCAAGGAAATGTGAAGTGATTTGTTGTATTACATTGTCATTTTTGAATACTATAAGCCTCCCATTGTGCACGTGTACAGTATAATATACACAACGAAATAGTAACTAACCTTAACCCTTGTCAATTCAGTAGATAGTTAGATATGAACAGTGCTGTAAATAGAAAGCAAATCTGACAAAAAAACAAGCTAAGTCAAAACAAGAGCACACAAATGTTAATTAAATGTACATGTAATTATGTACAGTGTTGGTGTGAGATTATGAATATGAGTTGTAAACCTCTCTATATATTTTTTTTCCTCCTTTCATTAAGGACAGAGGGAAGAAGGGAAATAATTCAAATATCAGCATAATTCAGTAGATAATTAGATTATAAAGCAAAAGAGAGGTAATAAATACATTTGGGGGTTGACTGTGCTGAAGTTGAGGTGGTACAGACTGGTCCGTCCACATTTCCGGAGGCATCAGAGTGGAGCAGTGGGGCATAGCAAGGTACTGTATTAAAGTATTTTGTCTTATATAAGAACAATGATTTCTCCAAATGGGCCCAGTGAATTGAATCCAGAAAGAGTGACATAGAACTAACTGTATTTACAGTAATTTACAACATAAATGTATAATATATTTAGTACAGTAAATTCCATATTAAAAATACAAACTATTTATCATTGTATAGTCAAACAATGCTTTTAATAATACAAAACATAAAAAATATTAACAAATAGTGCCTGCACATACCTTCTGAGCAAATCAAATGGGGTGGCAAAAAGTTCTAATGCAGGTATATAAAGATATTGTGTGAGGAAATAACTGATAGTCATTTTTATAGTGATCTAATTAAAGCAGATGATGACGAAAAATAAGCTTTTGATGACAACTTACACTACACAAGACCTTGCAATGCAGACGGGTGAAGGATAGGGTTTTGATGGGAGCATCAGAGGTAGTGGGCAACAACATGAGTGTCTCAGTGTTTGAAGGCAAATGAAGTTCAGAAGATAATTTTGTGGGAAGATTATAACATTTAGGAAAAAGTGAAGGAAACTCAAAATCAATGTGAATGTAATGATTTACTTGTTTACCAGTCTAAAATGATGAGTCTTCAGTCTCAGTTTATAACAAAGACACTCTACAGTCTAGATCCTTCATTGTAATGAAAACCATTCCAAAGTTTGCATGAAAATCTAAGGAGAAGACTCTAAGACTCAGAAGTCAAATGTATTAATAATTTCTAGTGAATTCAAGATAACTCAGCAAAGGAAGAGAATGGTTTTGATAAAAGAAGCTTCGTCATCCTTATTCAGTGTGGGGCCCTGCCTTTCCTCAACTCATGTTTTCACATTCTTCAGGTCAAAAGGAACAACAAAAGAGTGTCATTGTGTTTTATAATTTAATAATCACCAAAATAGAAATCAGTAATGATTAAAATAAACACAACTGGTCTTTACAGGCTGATTTGTAATTTAGTACTAATATTATTGGAGCATAGATTGAGTAATTTATAGCATCCAACATTATTTGCTTACCGATATGCTTACTTTAACTGATTAGGTTTATGTATTTATAAACATTCATAAAATAGGCCACTTTCAATGTGAATTTGAATATTTTCCTGGTTACTTGCATTAGGACTGCTCTAACCCTAACCCAATACATTATTAATGAAATGCTATTTTAATCAAGATTCTTGAATGTGGCACAAGATGTATATGTAGACTATATATGAAGAGATTTGTACTATTACCTAAAATCCTATTGTTGTACACAATTTTATGGATTATGTAATCAGATTCCAGAAATTAAGCAGTCCTACTTGTAATTAGATTATTGCATTTTAAAAATTACTTTTTAAAATAATAGTTTTTAAATTTCCCATACATTTTATATTTGAAAAATATCTGTTATTTTGTATTTTATTTTGAAAAAGCCTACTGATTATTTACATTCAGAGGTCTACCTTCCAGGTTTGTGGAATAGCACTCACAGACTAGCCACTAGTCACGTGTCTATCACTGAAAACTAAGCTAAACACAGTATTCGATCACTGGAATTTACAGAAAACATTTTACTTTTAACAAGTGTTATCTCAACATTACATATCTAATTAACTCCTCCTAGAAGCTTTAGTATTATTGTAATATCATTCAGTGGGTTGTTTAAACATGTATAACTCTTTGGAAAGCTTTTTAACTTTTAAACACATTCAAATGTACAAATTCACGTGCATATATACTGCAGAATTATCTGCAGAGAATTATCATGCAATACCTGCCTGAACAGAGATTAAATCAAGGAGATAAAAAGACAAGACTGTTTTTGTAGATCACAATCATTTTATGTTTTGCTTACTGTAGGGAAAAACATGCATTATGTAAAAAGTGTATTTACAGTATATGTAAACGTATCCTCATACACTTTCCATCAATGTAAGATATAGGTACACACTGCAAAACATTATCCCCTCCCCTCCCCACACCACCATCATATGCACTACTACACACTGCATGGTCCCATGAGAGCTAAGAAAAATTGAAATAACAGAAAAGAGATAATAATGATTGTTTTTCAGTAGTCTACATGGTCAGGTTTAGTCCTCGTCACTGTGTGTTTCATCAGAACTATAGTTTGCATCCTCAGTTTCTTCATTGGACATGTTATCAAATATAATGTTGTCTGATGCCTGTCCCAGAACACATTCTCTGTATAATAGCCTATAGCCTTATTTTGTATAAACTGAAAGTCTTTGGATTTTCTGTTGAGAAGGCACAGTGGTCCATTGGAGATCCCCTCTGATAGCTCGAAGTCACTGTCTACATAAAAAAGAAAGTAAAACATAAATACAATTATTCTTAATTTTAATTCCATCAGTGCATTGGTTATTGAATTGTTGTTATGACTACTCGCTGTTATTTTGTATTTGAACAGAGAGATCCCTCAGGGAACATTCAGCTTCCTTCAGTGATTCCATCGCAATCTCTTAAACTTCACTACACTCTCTACACTGCATTCTGAATGTATTGTTTATACATCGCGTCTGCGCTTTGTTTGTTATAATGAATGACAAAATCGATCTGTCTTGTGAGGAGCAGCACGCGCAGTCTGCAGGTATTGTGGCCAAATCACAAAAGACGGAATTGCGCAGCTGACCATGGACACAAATACATCGGGCTAGGTTTATTTGTAGAACTGGGATCGCCAGGGAAGAAGTGTCTTCGTCGCTGAAGAGAAGAAATCTGAGATGCGGTGGCAGGCAGCTGATTATATAGCCAGACGCTCCTCCCATTTTATTCGGGCTATGGCGGGTTGCATAGCCATTAGCTCGCTCGCCACCGCCGTGCATTGGTTCGTTTTTTTAATCCACGAACCAATCACGTGCAGTTATAACTGCGTGATCGAAATAAGCTTCAGTTGAAGAGGAAAAAAGTGGTTTTCCCATTCTAAGCGTCGATACTAGACACAGTACAAGTGAAATATCAAAAGGGAACCCTGGTTACTACAGTTATGGTTACTAGTTGTATCAAAGTAAACATCGTTAACTGTTGTAAGGGTACAATTCTTTCCACATTCAAAGCTGCTTTAGAAAATGCTTAGTTCAAGGTTACAATAATACAAAAATCCTTTAATCAACCAGAGGTGACTGTGACTCAAAGGGGAGCATCTTCTGGCAACAGAATAAAAACTAGGCCCCCTAAATATATACATTTTCTTTGTAATTTCTGTTTAACTGTTATTAATTGTTTTATTTATTTATGTTAAAATATTCAGTACATGCATACGTTTTGCATACTCACAGCTAGGCCAAGTGTGTCCAGTGGCAGTACTGAAAGAGAAAAAGAGAAGAGTTATTAGTTCACGCAAAGTTGTGTTACACAGAGCAGAGGTTTGCTGGTTGAATAAACAAAAGAACCAAAAAAATCTATCACGCTTGTTGCCTTCTTCAAGTGTTGCGAGAAACTGAACAGTATTTATATATTTTTTTACCTCTGATAAAGGTAATGTCCAACTCTCCCGATCTCCCCTGAGCTCTTTCACAACATCCGGCTCATGATGCGTCAACGGCTCTGGAACATTGATATATACAGGTGCATCTCAATGAATTAGAATGTCGTGGAAAAGTTCCTTTATTTCAGTAATTCAACTCAAATTGTGAAACTTGTGTAGAAGCAGTCTTTCTCCACCGGCAGAGTTAGCAGCGTATTCAAAGAACCGAACCGCAGCAGACTTGTGATTGAACGAGTACAAAACAGCGTTTCCAAAAACATCTCACTGTTGACTGTCTGGCATATGAACATGAATGCAGTTTGTCTGTAACGGGTTGAAATATGCACATAGTCCGGACGTTTGTGCTCCATGAAATATATATTAAAAAAATATATTTAATTAAAGATTTTGGCAATTCAGTTGAAGGGATTGCAAGTTACATTGAAGTACTATTTCAGAAACATAACACATGTAGGCCTAAATGATAACTGCTTTACTGGGCAAATAAAAATGCAGTACTTTTGAGTAACCCTTATGAAAAAATAACCGTGGTTTTATTATAATAAAGGTGTAGTAACCAATTTTATGTTTTAAACTTTTTTGCATATTGATTATAATTTATATAACCAGTTTTACTACAAATACAAATACCATGATTCAACTATGGTTAGTGTAGCAATACCATGGTTAATTTGTGGTTATCATGTTTTAATAGTAACCAAGATTTATTTTTAATTATTATTATTTGTATAAAACCATAGTTAGTTTTCGTAATTGCAAATATGACCTGATGATGTCATAAATATGATAATTAAGCATATTTCAAGTTGAATTGTTATGTAAAGTTATAATCATGTTTATTAAAAAAACAAGTTTTGTAATAATTATTTCTGACCCTTTGACGTTGATGATAATTCAGATTCGGACCTTTGAATGTAAACTTTGAGAACCCCTGTTCTAGTGTATCAACCACTCATTAAAAGAAGCAATTTACAAATATGTATATTATCTAAAAGTATGTAACGAAAGGTAAACGAACATGTTAAAAAAATAAATACATTAAGTACACTTACTGGTTAAGATTGTCTACAGCGCTGAAATTACGCTTGCTTGCCGCCCTTGTGTGATATGCACCTGAAGGCACCACATTCCTAAAACAAACAAACAAAAAAATAATATTAATAATAATTGTTATCTTAGATTGTCAAAGGTAGCATTCCATTTATAGCCCTTTGGACTGATGGGACATCAACATACACATGCATACTGATTTATGTTTGCAAATATCTGACTATGTGTATACTTTCAGTTTTGCTTTGATGCAGTATATGACATTAAACAAGGATCTCAGGTTAACCAAAACTATAGGCCATTGATATAGTCTCAAACATTATTATTATTAAATATGTATTTACTTTGTGTCACAGTAGAACATCTACAGTTTTGTAAGAGTTCAATGGTATGAAAATCCACAGAACAGCACATTTTACTCATAACATTACACGATTATTTCAGCTATAATGAGCATGCGGTGCTTTGTATAAAAAATATTGTAAGAAAGAATAAATGACTTACGCATTACAAATTGAATCCTTTGTTGCATGGGCGTAACCACCATATACTTTGGAAAAATACCAATCTGTCCCCCCCAATAATAGGCCTATTATATTGTAATATGTGACATATGATATGCCCTCCTTTTATGAACCCTGGTTGTAGCCTAGTGGATCTGTTGTTATTTCCGATTTACTTTCAATTTAGGAAAAACAAGGGAAACAAAACTGTGTGACCACCCCCCCTCGATTGTACACTTGGTTGAGCCCGTAAACGCCGGCTCGCGGCATCGTTTGAAAAAACCGCTCAGTCCGACTGTCACTGGTGCTTAAATGAAATGAAGGTAGGAGCTAAAAGAAAGAAGCAGGACGAACAGGCGGACATTCGCCTTTTTTTTCAGACGGTAAGCAAGTAGACACCTAAAAAGTAGTGCCATGGTCAAAAATACCGCGGAAATTTTTGAATAAATGTGAAAAAATATCACGTTTAAATGGCTCAGTATTATAGCAAGGTTTCTAGCATGATACCCTGAAAATAGGCTGAATAATGAACTGCTGGAGTCACAGACCAAGGAGTTCCCGCACTTCCCACTCCATTGATAAGCCTCTATTCATTCGTTGATGGCCTGGCCTGTTTGTTTTTACGATCTGATCCGCGACTGAACGGATTTAAGTTGACACATTGATTTGAATGGAAACCTATCTGATCCGGTGCCGTGGATTCGAAAGCTTAATTCTGGTGGGGGAAAAACTTTTAAAAGGGGTCCATTTACTCTGTCATCAGTGTGTGCAGTTATTTTTTCCGACTCCCCCCGTGTGTCGTGTGTGTGTGTGAGAGAGATAGATATTGACTGATGTTTTTAAAATTCACTTGGCACTTAACAGGCTTGGTAAAGTCAAAGCAAATAACACTCGCACCAATAAAAACAGAATATTCAATGCATCAAATTAAAATGATCATTAGGGTCAGTCATTGTTCTTCTAGTACAATAATAGTATCTGGTCATAATGCAGGCAGCACAGAGAGAGGGAGAGTGACAGACATGATGGAGGGAGACAAACAGAGACCTGCTCAGAAGATGAACAGGTAAAGCATTGCAATATGAGCCTCTAAACAACATAATAACATTATTTTTAACCACGTCATCAGTAAACTAGTAATAAGAGCACAATATACAAATTTAAATGACCATTTAGGTCAGTCATTATTCTTCAAGAACAATAAAGGTATATGGTCATAATGCAGGCAGCACAGAGAGACAGAGAGAGGGACAGTAACTGTGTATGTGTGTGGGGGGGGAGGGGGGTAGGCATAGTGTAGTTGTAAGTTTGATTTCATGATTGATATGATTTAATTCACATGAAACACACAATATGGCTGGATGATGATGAGGAGGAGGAGGAGGATGATCTACTTCTTCTTCTTCTTGCTTTGTGGCAGATCGCAGACGTATAAGTGCATTACCGCCACCCATCTCTCTAAATGGACCATTGACACTCCGGCTGCGTCCGAAAGCTCATACTCAACAAGTGTACTTTTATTCAATAATATGTGCTTTACTTAACGAGCGCTAAAAGAGTATGCTCTCTCCCGCCACGGGATTCACTAAATCCCAGGGGTTTCATTACCAAATAGGCCAAAAAATAGGCGTTTCTGGAGGTGTTGGGAAAACGCCCCCTTTCCAAAAAAAATAAAAATAAGAGGTCACCGATCATGCGCAGAATGCTGTTTTTTTTTGCGCGGGTATTTCCAATCCCAGGATCAGCTCAGATGGATAATGAAGATGTGGTAACCACAAAATAATAACCATGGTAACCACAAAATAATAATGGATGTGGTAAACTAACCTAGTTTAAACGTGTTATTTGTAGTAAAACTGGTTAACGTATACAGTGGTAATAAATCCGGTAAAAAAAAAAAACATGGTTATCACCCTTTTACTATAATAAACCATGATTAATTGTAGTACTGACCCAATCTTAATTAATTAATTGGTGTTTATATATATATCTTTCCACAATTATACTGAGTGAATAAAAAGATTGTGTAGTCGAACGTATCTTCAACCAATACCTCTAACTTACCTCTACCTCTTCAAATTAATATACTTTGTTTTTGTCAGACTGGCTCCCATCAAATTTCAAAATATGTACATCATCAAAAGAATACATCACAGGAATTGTTTCTTCAGAAGAAGAACTGAGACATCTACTGGAAAGCCACAAGCGTGCATCTGGCACATCTTACACTGTTTGGTAATTTAACATTCATATATTTCCTGCATGTTTTCTCCTTATGGCAAATATTTCTGTACCTATTACTGTATTATGAAAATATCTAGTGAATTTTATTTGCCATGATATAAGGAATTTGTCTTGTTTCAGATTCACTACAAAAAAGACATTAACACATACAGTATGACTGTATAGAAAAATATGCAATGTAAGAAGATAATATGTAGCAGAGGGTAACACTTTACAGCAACGCCTCATTTAATAACATTAGTTAAAGCATTAATTAACATGAGCTTACAGTGAGCAATACATTAATTACTACAGTTTTTATTTATATTAATAGTAATATTATTTATTAATGTTGTGCTTGTCCTATTATTTTCAGTTTTTCTTTAATTTTTAACGTTAATTGTCTTTTTCCTTATAACAGGTCTGATGACAGTAACAAAAAACAGAAAGTGACACCACGATGTCTATGGCGAGTGGAAGACTATTCAGAACACGTCCCACTCTCTGTGAAAAGAAGAGTGATATATGCTTGTCAGCACGGAAAGAACTACAAGAAGTCTCCCACAACAGATGATTTGGTATGTACCGCAACACATTTTGTTCACCACACTGGTGATGAATTCAGTGTGGAGGTGTCTAATTCTGTTCCTGGAGGGCCACTCTGCACAGATTTTAGTGATTTGTAAGACCTTTATTAGCTGATATTAGCAATCACAGCTTAGGGCTGTAAATAAACTTCTGTAAGGTGACCCTGCAGGTGCAGGTTTGGACTTCCCTGATTTAGTTTATGTTATGCTAAAGTAGTAAAAAGTTTTACATTTACATTTTCATTCTGCAGAACGAGAAGCATGTCCACATTATAAATTGATATATGCCATATGAAAATTGTTTGTTCACTCACAAATAAATGCTAGTGCCTGGCCCTGAAAATATGTAATTAAAGCTTTATTTTCTTTTGTTCTGCAGCATACTGAACATGAATATACAAGAAGAAAAAGGTTCCATATTCAAACCAGCAAGAAAGTGGATTGCCCAGCAAAACTTTACGTCCGATATGTAGTAAGGTAAGCATTACATTAACATGGCTTTATATACAGTATACATATTGACAGGAAAACATATTTAAAAGGAATGCAGATATGCAAAAATGTTAGGTGAAATAAAAGGTAGTTTCTCTTCTTTAAAAAGAAAATACTCCATATTTATTAATCCTTTGAATACAAATAGCTGCACAACTTAAAATAGCTTTAAAATAGTGGGAATAGTGGGTCTCATTCACTAATAATTGTGTACACTATTCATATTTATTTGCACATTTGAATTTCTCTCAAAAACTGTCTAATTCACAACATGTGCTTATGTACATGAATTTATTCTTAACCTCGTTCTAATGTTGATGAATTTGGAGTATTCTAAATAAGCAACTGTGTGCCTGAGGTAAGTAATTTACATAAAACACACCCAAACCATGTCCATATGAGGGCATTTAGCACACATTTTCTTTCGTAACTCTCAGCAAACATGACACTCACTAAAACCTTGTTTTCGCCTGAGAGCACGCACAGCAAGATCCGTTAGCAATGCCACAAACGCCATCCTTCAAACACAGTAAACACCGACTATGCAGATATTACAGACCTCTGATTAGTCAGCTGTACAAACCCATGTTTGTCGTTTTGCAGAGTTGCCTCACAGCTTGAGCTATAACGTACCTTTTCTTATGCTTTTAAATTTTCATCTTAACATGTTCATAAGGCCAACAAATGTATTTGATTTTAGATTTGTATTTGTTCCTACATTTTTCTGTACATTTTAGATTGAAAGTTATTGATAAATCATGATTTATTTGTGAAAATACAGGGATTTCATGCACAAATTTGTGCGTGCACATGCTTAGTGAATGAGACCCACTATTCAAAGACATGATGAGCTCTGTCACGTGTTGTTGTGAGTGTCTCCATAATTTTGCAGTTGTTTTGTGGTTTGATTGTTCATCATTTTTGAATATCTGGATGTGCATCTGTTTTATTTAACAGAAAGTACCTCACAAAGGAGTACAGGAGAAAGGCTGTGTCTTGGAGGCTTCCAGGTGGACCGTAGCCCGAATGAGAACTAATGTATGACACCGTTTAATGATTTATATGGATCTTCTCTGAATTAAGTGTCATTTTAAGGCTACTTGTTCTGCTTAAAATTGTGTCTAGGCAATTCCTAAACAGGTGAATGGAGATGACTGTGGTGTTTTTGCCTGTAAATATGCAGACTTCCTTTCTCAAGGAAAGCCACTCACATTCAGACAGGTACATGATCAAGCAACAGTAGTTATGTCAACAACATTAATTCTCAAACATTGTATTATACTTTTCATTTCTGATTCGTCTCTGTTTCTCTGTAGTGTGACATTCCACTGTTCAGGAAAGTTATGGTTTGGGAGATTATACATGAGAAGATCCTGTAAGCCTTGAATTAACCAGTTCTTCAAATATCTTCATGTCATGTTCTTTCTGCGTAAGTTAAATTGAGTATGGAATTATGGATAATTATAAGGTTATTTTTTTACAGGCAAGAGCTGTGGAAAATATTCTGAGATTAATAAAAAAATGGTCTAACTTCAAATTTGACCTGTGTGATGGGACACATGATGATAATAATAATGTTTAATTTATATAGCGCTTTTCCCAAGCTCAAGGACGCTGTACAAAAGCAGAAACACAATAGACAGTCGATTCACATAATCGTAACAGTCCTTTCACAATCAAATAATCAGTTAAGTGGACAGTAGACAGTTGCCCAGTCCGGGGATAGACATGATTGCAGTTGCATATCATGGTATAATTATGTACAGAAAACAGAGATACAGACATAGTATAAGTAACAATAGAAAAAATTAAAAATAAGATAATGTCAATAAATAAAAACAAAGAATAGAAAATGCAACAAAAAAATACACAATAAGCATGCACTAATGATTGAGCAACTTTTGGAGAAACATGCTCGAAGTTGGGCTAAACGACAAAGATGGAAAAATGCAGCTTTGGATAGTTTACTAATGTAAGCATCCAGAGTCAGTGCAGGATCAAGAGTAATGCCTAAATTTCTGACAGTAGCAGATGGAAAAACTGTTGTAGCATCAAGGTTGAAACTGGAAGCATTTATTATATTTTTATTAGTGAAGGGGGGCCACTGCCAGTAATTAAAATTTCTGTTTTGTTTAAATTCAAACTGAGAAAATTAGAACTCAATTATGATAGAATTGATGTGAAGTCAGTAAGCTTATTAAAGTGAAATAGGTGTATAATACCCTATATAATATAACATGTAATTGACACGAAACACCTGTGATCAGGACAGGTATCTGAAGTTACTATATATAATATAAAAGGTATTTGACACGAAACACCTGTGATCAGGACAGGTATCTGAAGTTACTGTATATAATATAAAAGGTATTTGACACGAAACACCTGAGATCAGGACAGGTATCTGAAGTTACTGTATATAATATAAAAGGTATTTGACACGAAACACCTGTGATCAGGACAGGTATCTCAAGGTACTGTATATAATATAAAAGGTATTTGACACGAAACACCTGAGATCAGGACAGGTATCTGAAGTTACTAAATATAATATAAAAGGTATTTGACACGAAACACCTGTGATCAGGACAGGTATCTCAAGGTACTGTATATAATATAAAAGGTATTTGACAGGAAACACCTGAGATCAGGACAGGTATCTGAAGTTACTGTATATAATATAAAAGGTATTTGACACGAAACACCTGTGATCAGGACAGGTATCTGAAGTTACTGTATATAATATAAAAGGTATTTGACACGAAACACCCGTGATCAGGACAGGTATCTGAAGGTACTGTATATAATATAGAATGTATTTGACACGAAACCCGTGATCAGGACAGGTATCTGAAGTTACTGTATATAATATAAAAGGTATTTGACACGAAACACCTGTGATCAGGACAGGTATCTGAAGTTACTGTATATAATATAAAAGGTATTTGACACGAAACACCTGTGATCAGGACAGGTATCTGAAGGTACTGTATATAATATAAAAGGTATTTGACACGAAACACCTGTGATCAGGACAGGTATCTCAAGGTACTGTATATAATATAAAAGGTATTTGACACGAAACACCTGTGATCAGGACAGGTATCTCAAGGTACTGTATATAATATAAAAGGTATTTGACACGAAACACCTGTGATCAGGACAGGTATCTGAAGTTACTGTATATAATATAAAAGGTATTTGACACGAAACACCTGTGATCAGGACAGGTATCTGAAGTTACTGTATATAATATAAAAGGTATTTGACACGAAACACCTGTGATCAGGACAGGTATCTGAAGTTACTGTATATAATATAAAAGGTATTTGACACGAAACACCTGTGATCAGGACAGGTATCTGAAGGTACTGTATATAATATAAAAGGTATTTGACACGAAACACCTGAGATCAGGACAGGTATCTGAAGGTACTGTATATAATATAAAAGGTATTTGACACGAAACACCTGTGATCAGGACAGGTATCTCAAGGTACTGTATATAATATAAAATGTAATTGACACGAAACACCTGTGATCAGGACAGGTATCTCAAGGTACTGTATATAATATAAAAGGTATTTGACACGAAACACCTGTGATCAGGACAGGTATCTGAAGTTACTGTATATAATATAAAAGGTATTTGACACGAAACACCTGAGATCAGGACAGGTATCTGAAGTTACTGTATATAATATAAAAGGTATTTGACACGAAACACCTGTGATCAGGACAGGTATCTGAAGGTACTGTATATAATATAAAAGGTATTTGACACGAAACACCTGTGATCAGGACAGGTATCTCAAGGTACTGTATATAATATAAAAGGTATTTGACACGAAACTCCTGTGATCAGGACAGGTATCTGAAGTTACTGTATATAATATAAAAGGTATTTGACACGAAACACCCGTGATCAGGACAGGTATCTGAAGTTACTGTATATAATATAAAAGGTATTTGACACGAAACACCCGTGATCAGGACAGGTATCTGAAGTTACTGTATATAATATAAAAGGTATTTGACACGAAACACCCGAGATCGGGACATGTATCTGAAGTTACTGTATATAATATAAAATGTAATTGACACGAAACACCTGAGATCAGGACAGGTATCTGAAGTTACTGTATATAATATAAAAGGTATTTGACACGAAACACCTGTGATCAGGACAGGTATATCAAGGTACTGTATATAATATAAAAGGTATTTGACACGAAAAACCTGTGATCAGGACAGGTATCTGAAGGTACTGTATATAATATAAAAGGTATTTGACACGAAACACCTGTGATCAGGACAGGTATCTCAAGGTACTGTATATAATATAAAAGGTATTTGACACGAAACACCCGTGATCAGGACAGGTATCTGAAGTTACTGTATATAATATAAAAGGTATTTGACACGAAACACCCGTGATCAGGACAGGTATCTGAAGTTACTGTATATAAAATAAAAGGTATTTGACACGAAACACCCGTGATCAGGACAGGTATCTGAAGTTACTGTATATAATATAAAAGGTATTTGACACGAAACACCTGAGATCAGGACAGGTATCTGAAGTTACTGTATATAATATAACATGTAATTGACACGAAACACCTGAGATCAGGACAGGTATCTGAAGTTACTGTATATAATATAAAAGGTATTTGACACAAAACACCTGTGATCAGGACAGGTATATCAAGGTACTGTATATAATATAAAAGGTATTTGACACGAAACACCTGTGATCAGGACAGGTATCTGAAGTTACTGTATATAATATAAAAGGTATTTGACACGAAACACCTGTGATCAGGACAGGTATCTCAAGGTACTGTATATAATATAAAAGGTATTTGACACGAAACACCTGAGATCAGGACAGGTATCTGAAGTAAATGGCTTTTCCCAAACTGCGCATGATCGGTGACCTATGCGATTCTCAAATAGGCCACGCCTATCTGATGACGCAGTTTCGATTACGCTGTTCTGAAACCCCTGGTAAAAAGTGCATCCCCTACAGCCACATATCATTGAGTATGAATGAGATCCACCATGTTTACGTCATCATGTGATCTCTGACGTAATAACAAGCGCAAAAAACAAACTTAAAAGATACGAGTGACAAGTTTAATTCATCTACCTGTAAATATTTTGATGCTGATGAAATTTGCTCGTTTTTGGTCTTGTTGAAGAAACAGCTGCCGCTATGCTTGTAGTAGTCTACAACCAATACATTTTGGGTTTATTTAAGTTTCTTATATTTTTAACTCAGCTAATACAACCCTGCAGTTTAATCCTTGAATATATTATTTTGTATTGTGGAAAACCAAAATCGGTATCTCATGAATATGTGATTAATTTCTTAATTGAATGTGCAAAATTGTTAATCCACAAAACTGGCTTAAATCTCCTTTGTTTTCCTATTTTTTTTTTGTTGAATGTCATTTCATCCCGTAGGCTAAATAATAATAAAAAAACGCAATTTTAATGCATTATGATTATATAAATTATAATGACTATTAAAATATATTTTATATTTATTCCCCTGTGTATCTAATCTCATACTATGATGTATGCAAACCCATTATAGTTATGTTTTCTGTTTTATTTGCTGTCCCTATGATTGTTCATTGTTAAAGCTACTACCATCTTTCGCTGAGCTTGTATATTCTGCAGTAATAATAATAAAAAATAAAATAAGAGTGACGGGTTCACAAACAGCTCATAGTATCAATAAATCCACAACCCCACCTAATATGTTTTTCTCCATGTTTGTAAATTCTGCACAAAGGAGACGTCGACCAGCTGCTCAAAGATCTTAACTTTGGAGATGATTGTTGATTTTTAACTCGAAAAATGTAAGTATTACTACTTAAAACATTAAGATTACTTCAAAATGCATTAGGTATCCCAACACTTATGAACAATAATAATGATAATGACCAATATGAATATGAATGCTGACCAATAATTAATTATATTTTTTAGTAAAGCAAGCAAAATGTAATTTGCTTTTTCATATGCCATAGCTATGCATGACTACACACTAGACAAATGCAGCCAAGGTGAATACATCTCAATTTTCAGTCAAGTAATGAATTAATGCATATTTTAATTAAACAATTATATGTTATAAAAGTCAACAAAACATGAAACAAAGCTTTATTCAAACATATTGTTCTAACAATCATGTATTGAACCCATATCTACTGCATCTCAACACAGCTGAGCCAGTTCTGCAGCTTTAGTCTGATGAAGCAGCAGACCACCATGTCCACATGGAATAAAAAAGTCCACCTGTCTCTGCAGTCCCTCATTAATGCAGTCAGACTGAATCTGATCATGGAAGGGAAAGGGACATCGAGGCTATCTGGCTGAGTGCAAAGAGAGGATGAGGAAGACCGTGATGACACCCCCGTACCCCACAATCTTGAACAAGAGCAGGAGAACGTGTGGGAAAATCTAGCTGCTGCTCCTTCTGCTCCAAACATCTATGTGCCTGCTCTCTAAGAGAACAACTACCTGTAAAACAATTACAGAGTAAAACAAATGATGTCTCATGTTGTCAGAATTCCATTTCTTGCCAAATTTAATTTCATATGTTTACAATTACATGCTAAGTTTTGATATACCTGCATTGCTTTTGTGGTGTAGTGAACTGGAAAGCAGAATGTTGCTGCATCAATCACCGCAGTCGTCACCAGCAGTTTGTCATTCAGCAAGCCTCTTTACTTCAGGTTGCTCCAAGGGAATTTGGGTCCCTGTAATACGAGCACTGGAAGTCACTTTGGATAAAAATGTCTGACAAAAGCATAATTGTAAATTTGCAAAATATTAAATGTAAAAAATAAAACAAAATAAAAATGTTTAATTTAAATGTTTTTTTGTGTCTTGGGCACAATAATATAAATGCTTACATATATTTCATACAATTTCTATTTGGGATTTTAAAGGGTTAGTTCACCCAAACATATAAATTAATTAATTATTTACTTACATTCACGCTGTTCAGTCCTTGTGTGTGTCTCTCTGTGTGTGTGTGTGTGTGTGTGTGTGTGTGTGTGTGTGTGTGTGTGTGTGTGTGTGTGTGTGTGTGTGTGTGTGTGTGTGTGTGTGTGTGTCAAAACACAAAATATGATTTTGGTCAAGTTTTTCCTGCTGGTTTCTGTTCATACAATATCAGTCAATGGACATTTGAAGCGTCTGAAACTCGGGCTCCATTGACTGATGTTGAATGACAGAAACCAGTAGAACAAACTTGAATAAAATCACATCTTCAGTTTATTCGGGTCTTCTCTAGATGCTCTCGCTGTCTCTGGGGTCACTGATGATGAAGAGACCACAGCAACAACCGGCCCAGATGAGGCAGTAAGGTCAAGTGGAGTGATGGAGCCTGTCATCCATGGCACTGGACCATTTACCTCTCATCCATTTACACTGGCCTGCGCTATTTCAAATAATTTGGCTTGAAAATTCATACGCAGCATCAGAAAGCGATATTAACTTACATCGTGTCTACACCGGACGCGAGTGGTGCAACGCAACAAAATACAATAGAATTGATTATAATCATTGATGCTGGCTACATGGATGCACGCGGCGCCACAAGTCAAATCCCCAACAGTAAACCGCTTTTTATTTATGACATAGTCTGACACAAAGTTCAAATGATTTGCAATGCTTTGTCGCTTCCAGTGTAGATACTATGTAACAGCAGCAAGTACTATCTAGCAAAAGTAGATACTTGGTTCTCAGTGAGTTCACAGTTTTAAAGTAATTTTGCTTTAGTTTATTTTCAAGATCTGAGGTAAAATATATATTGTTCTTTAACTATGGTTATAAACCTGATGCAAACAATATTCAAACTCACATTATACACTTTTAACATGAAATAAAGCACATAATCATTACCAGAGTTTAAAACTGTAATATTTTGTATGGTGTTACTGCCGCGACATCAAAAAGATTATTATTTTTTTAAATAGAATTCTGTGTCGCATATTGACACGTGTCAAGGGTGGTTAGGATAAAAATTACATGTGTAACGGAGGCCAGCAAGTAAACCATACTCCTCTGTGCAAGTAAACCATACTCCTCTGATCTTAACGACACACTGTTAATTGCATTATTAATTTATTTGGACAGTCACTTGGCCTCGTGGTTAGTGTGTCCACTTCCAATATAGGGGTTAGAAACCCGCCTCGATGTAGCCGAAAGAGACCAGCTATACATGTAAAAAAAAAAAAAAATGTATCTGGTCACATCTAGTTGGGACACACGGTGGTAGAGTTTGATCCCCTCCAAAAGATCCAATTATAAAAATATTAGATCTAATAATTGAATCTGAAATTAGGGAAAGTGGAGAGCAGAGATCCAGTCTGGAGATGAGCAAGAATGTCCCAGGTTACGTATGTAACCATGGTTCCCTTTCAGTCGGTCACTCCGAGTTACGTCGGATGACCGACGGAATTGGGATCTCGCCAGAGAGACCTATCCACTTCAAGTGTAACTAAACGAGCCAATGGAAATTGACATGCGATCATTGCATCCAGCTGCCGCTGATCACATCGTGAGTATAAGAGGCAGCAGGTGCACCGCATTAATCATCCTTTCGCTTCAGAGCCGAGCGGTGGTGTATCACTACTGCTCTCCTATCCTGCGAGTGAGAAACAGCAAGCGAGTAAGGGCATTGCAGCACAGCAGCGGTGGTCGCGGTCTCACGGGAGAGAAAAGTGGTTCCCGTGAAGACAGTCACACTAGGAGTGTGCGGTGGCCAGCTCCCCTGCGTGCTTTAGCACTGAAAAGAGCAAATTTCTCTAAAAGAGTAACACGGGTGATCGCGTCTTTTTAAAGATGTCTTATCACCCGTGCGTTTCTGGGTGCAGTCGGTTTCTGGCGCCTCAGGACGGTCACGATCGCTGCCTCATGTGTCTGGGCATTCAGCACGCTGAGGAGGCTTTTGTGGATGGCTCATGTTCTTCTTGTTGGGACATGACCATCTCGGAGTTGCGCAATAGACGCAATGTCAAACATTACGGGGTCCCTCTGCCTCTGCCGCGATCTGGCATTTGTTCTGGCACCCGGGGCAGCACAGCATCCGGTAGAGTCAGAGGTGATTTGAGGATTACGGTGAGGGCTTCCCCAAGTGGAGTTCCTCACCCCTCAAGCACTCCACAGCCGGTGGGGGTGCCGTTGGATCGGACTGGGGCCTCTGCCGAGTGGGGTACTCCACCCGTTTCCTTCGGTGCTCCCCCTGATGACCAGATGTCGATCGCTGCATCGGAGGGCGAGCTCTCTCTCTCCGGGGATGACGACTCAGCTGCGTTACCCCCTTCAGGTGTGGTAGCGTTGTCCGAGCCAGACCCAGAGATGACAGCTATGCTTTCCCGGGCCGCCGAGAATGTCTGGCTCGTGTGGAATCGTCCACCGCGTCCCGACCCTTCGGGGTTGGACGAGTGGTTTCTCGGTGGTGGTCGCGCTGGTTCTCAGCGCCCCCCTCCGGTGCCATTCTTTCCGGAAGTGCATGAGGAGCTTACAAGATCATGGAAGGCACCTTTCACTGCCCGAAATAAATCTTGTGGCTCCTCCCCCCTCACCACCCTCGATGGTGGAGCCACTTTGGGGTACACGGGCATCCCCTCAGTGGAGCGTTCTGTGGCCATGCAACTGTGTCCAACAGTCGCTTCCACTCTATGGGGTGAACCGTGTCTCCCCTCACGGGCCTGTAAGTAATAGTAAGCTATTAAGTATCCTGTGGGGAGGCGGCTTCTGCCCCACACGCCATGACGTTACTGCAGGTCCATCAGGCCAAAGCACTGAGAGACCTGCACGAGGGTGATCACGACCTGGCGGTTCTACATGAGCTGCATGCTGCAACGGACCTCGCGCTCCGTGCGACAAAGGTGACCGCACAGTCTCTGGGTCGTGCGATGTCCACGCTTGATGTCCAGGAGCGCCATCTCTGGCTGTGTCTCACTGACATGAAGGAGCAGGAGAAGGTACATTTCCTGAATGCTCCCGTGTCACAGACCGGCCTCTTCGGCGACGCTGTCGAGAGCTGTGCCCAGCAGTTTTCGGCAGCACAGAAGCAGACTGAGGTCGATCAGACACATCATGCGCCGGAGGAAACCTGCTGCTTCAACTTCGGCTGCAGCCCCTCAGCCTGCTCGTCGCCGTGGGCACCCCCCTGCGGCCGCCCACGCTGCAGCAGCAGCCTTCCACCAGGCAGCGTTGTGCACCCGGTCACAGGCAGGACGCCCAGCCCGTGCAGGCCCCCGCCAAACCTGGAGGCAAGCGCAAGTGCAAGAGGCCCTGAGATGGGCGACCCGGAGATGGAGGGAACTGCTCATTGGGAGATGGTGACCGCACCACTCCCTCCCCCGGAGGAGGGTAGGGTGGAGGATATTTTGTTTCATTTTGTTTTTGTCCCAAAGCATCATAAAAGAGCGGTTTCCTCAGTCTCTGTGTCTCAAGAGGAGGAGAGTGGTGTACCGTGCATCTCAGGATCACTTCCCTCCTCTCTCGTCAGGAAGTGGGTGGTTGCCCAAGAGCACCCATCCTGCCCATTTGTGGAACAAGGTAAGGGCAGTAGCACTCAAGTCCCCGCTTCAAGTCATCACACGCTGGGCTGTCACAAGCCTCAAGCCGGGCTCTTGTGTTTCCACCCACACGAGGAGGAATCAGGTGAGTGTTACACTACACACCCAGACCCGGCCCCCTGCCATCACAGGCCAGGCCGGGTCCCTGTGTTCCACATCGCTGCCCCACCACGGGTACATAGGTGATCGTTGGTCTCTTGGAGCCTGGCTAGCGATCCCCAGTCCGTCTCGGTGGCTCCTAAGGACCATCGGACTCGGCTAAGCGATTCAGTTCGCCCGGCGTCCCCCCAAGTTCAGGGGCATCCAGTTAACTTCAGTCAAGGCCACCGATGCTCCTGTCTTGCGTGCGGAAATCGCAGTCCTGCTGGCGAAGGATGCGATGGAGCCGGTCCCTCCAGCCGATATGGGGTCGGGGTTTTTCAGCCCTTACTTCATTGTGCCCAAGAAAAGTGGTGGGTTACGACCGATCTTGGATCTGCGAGTTTTGAACCGTGCACTTCACAAGCTGCCGTTCAAGATGTTGACGCAGAAACGCATTTTCGGGTGCGTCCGTCCCCTAGATTGGTTTGCAGCGATCGACCTGAAGGACGCGTACTGTCATGTCTCGATCCTCCCGCGACACAGGCCATTCCTGCGATTCGCGTTCGAGGGTCAGGCCAATCAATACAAGGTCCTGCCCTTCGGGCTGTCCCTGTCGCCTCGTGTCTTCACCAAAGTCGTTAAGCCCTTGTCCCCCTGAGAGAACAGGGTGTGCTCATTCTCAACTACCTCGACGACTGGCTCATACTTGCCCAGTCTTGCAGGCAGTTGTGTGCAAACAGGGACCTGGTGCTCAAGCACCACAGCCTGCTGGGCCTTCGGGTCAACTGGGAAAAGAGCAAACTCGTGCCAACGCAGAGGATCTCTTTTCTCGGCATGGAGTTGGATTCGGTCAACCAAACAGCACGCCTCACCCAGAAACGTGCTCAGTCGGTGCTGAACTGCTTCAAGACATTATTAGGCAGGACGGCGGTTCCAATTAAACTCTTTCAGAGGCTCCTGGGGCATATGGCTGCAGCTGCGGCGACAGTCCCGCTCGGTCTGCTCCATATCAGACCGCTTCAGCACTGGCTCCATGGCCGAATCCCGAGGTGGGCATGGAAACGCGGTACTCACCGAGTTCAGATTACACCCGCCTGCCGCAAAACCTTCAGCCCATGGTCAGATCCCTCGTTCCTTCGGGCAGGCGTGCCCCTGGAGCAGGTATCCAGGCATGCTGTGGTATTCACGGATGCCTCGGCCACCGGCTGGGGAGCCAAGTACAACAGGCAAGCAGTATCAGGGGTTTGGACGGGTCCCCAACTACATTGGCATATCAATTGCCTCGAGTTGCTGGCAGTACGCTTTGCCTTGAGCCGCCTCAGAGGGCGCCTTCAGCGCAAGGACATTCTGGTCCATACGGAAAACAATCCGGCATGGATGCAATGGCACACAGCTGGCCCCGGGGCATGCGCAAATATGCGTTCCCCCCAGTGAGCCTATTAGCACAGACACTGTGCAAGATCAGGGAGGATGAGGAGCAGGTCTTGTTAGTGGCTCCATATTGGCCCAACAGGACCTGGTTCTAGGAACTCATGCTCCTCGCGACAGCCCCTCCCTAGCCGATTCCTCTGGGGAAGGATCTGCTTTCTCAGAGACGGGGCGCACTCTGGCACCCGCGTCCGGACCTGTGGAAACTCCACATATGGTCCCTGGATGGGACGCGGAGGTTCTAAGTGACCTACCCCAGGAGGTAGCACTCACTATCGCTTCAGCACGTGCACCATCCACAAGACGGGCCTATGCTCTGAAGTGGAACCTGCTCGTCAAATAGTGTTCCTCCCACCAGGAGGACCCCCGGAGATGTTCGATCAGAGCTGTGCTTTCCTTTTTGCAACAAGGGTTGGAGCGTAGGCTGTCCCCTTTCCACCCTTAAGGTTTATGTGGCCGTTATTTCCACTCACCACGAGCCCGTAAAGGGGAAGTCGGTGGGGAAGCACAATCTGGTTGTCAGGTTTCTTAGGGGGCCAGGAGGTTGAATCCTCCTAGGCCCCCCTCCCTACCCTCTTGGGATTTGGCATTGGTTCTAAGAGCCATACTAACTGCCCCCTTTGAGCCTTTGCAGTCAGTTGAGTTGAAGTTTCTGTCTATGAAAACCCTACTCCCGACTGCGATGGCCTCGATCAAGAGGGTGGGGTTCTTGCAGGCATTTTCGGTCGACGATTCGTGCCTTGAGTTTGGGCCGGCTGACTCCAGTGTAACACTGAGGCCCCGGCCCGGCAATGTGCCCAAGGTTCCTACCACTCCCTTCAGGGACCAGGTAGTGAACCTGCAAGTGCTGCCCCTGGAGGAGGCAGACCCAGCCCTAGCTTTGCTCTGTCCGGTACGCACACTGCGACAGAACATGGATAGAACTCAGAGCTTTAGGACCTCAGAACAGCTCTTTGTCTGTTACGGAGGACAGCAGAAGGCAGAAGGTCTCCAAGCAGAGGATGGCCCACTGGATAGTGGATGCCATCACCTTGGCCTATGAAGCACAAGGTGTGCCCTGCCCGCTCAGGTTGCCTGCTCACTCCACTAGGGGTGTCGCATCGTCCTGGGCGCTGGCTCGTGGTGCCTCGCTAGCAGACATCTGTAGAGCTGCGGGTTGGGCGACTCCCAACACGTTCGCTAGGTTCTATAGCCTACGTGTCGAACCAGTTTCCTCCTGTGTTCTCACCTCAAATGGGTAGTGGCACTAAGAGGCCCTGTTCAGAGTCGGCTTGCGGCGTCCTTAACGCCTTATTCTCCAGAGAGTTCCCTAACCGGGCAAACCCTGTCGAGTCCTCCAACATTCCGGCGTCCAGACGTGGCGGAGCGTCTCCGGCGCCAGGCCTTTCAGCCAATGAATTCTTGAAATCTGGTGTGAGGCTAGTGCCCATATGAGTGACCCTGTTGGGATCCCATGTGTTTTCCATGGTATTCCTATTAGAGCCGTGTTTCCCCAGGCAGACCAAGTTCTGCCGTCTATAATGATGCAGCCTGAGCCATCTCAGAGACTTCCATGTGCATTAGGGCCCTACGGGGTTACTTCACGTGAGTGCTGGAAGGGGCAGCTCCTGTGGCGCTTTGGTAGGGATCCAAACTTTGTCGGTCATCCGACGTGACTCGGAGTGACCGACTGAAAGGGAACGTCTCAGTTACGTATGTAACCATCGTTCCCTGAAGTAGGGAACGGAGACGTCACGTCCTGTAGCCACAGTTGCTGTACCACCGCTGAGCTGCCGTGTCACCGGCTCGGCTCCTCAGCGAAAGCATGATTAATGCTGTGCACCCGTTGCCTCTTATACTCACGCTGTGATCAGCGGCAGCTGGATGCAATGATTGCATGCCAATGTCCATTGGCTCGTTTAGTTACACTCGAAGTGGAAAGGTCTCTCTGGCGAGATCCCAATTTTGTCGGTCATCCGACGTGACGTCTTTGTTCCCTCCTTCAGGGAACGAGGGTTACATACGTAACCGAGACGTTCCCAGAGAAACGAGACGCTGTGTCGATGACGCTTTGGGAATGCCCCTATGTTTCCACGCTCTGAAACATGTGTGTATTCAGTCCAACGAAATGGCGGAACGTCACAGGCGGGGTGACGTAGAGTCCAGATAGCTTAAATGCGCATCCGGAACGAGCAATGTCAGATTCTGAAAAGTTGTCACTCACAGGGATGCAGGAAGTATGGCATGCGATGCAGCATCTCGTTCCTTGGGGAACCATGGTTACATACATAACCTGGGACGTGACGCTTTGGGAACGACACTGCCCACGCCACCATACTGACAATTGCCTGTCCAGTGTGAAATCACGGCGAGCACAGCTTAGACAGATGCACCTGAAAGTCTGGTGCGGTTCTTCTCCAGGCCTCAAGTACAACGAATGTGACTTCCTAGTTGAGGGTGCTCTGGACTGGAGTGCGGTCTCGACAACCTCAGTTGAGAGACCGGAAGCCATGATTTATGTCCCCTCAGGGGCCACAACCACAGTTTCCTCAACTCTGGACGAGGGTGAATGAATGATCCACCCCCCGCCACCCCGCCTGAGAGAAATGGGAATCTCCCAAGCAGAGTATTACTCCAGAACTGCCGAAAGCAGCGCAAATCGGGGGGAAAGGTGTACAGACGAAGCCTTGGACTCTTCTGTACTATGGTATCCAGCCCCAATCGAGTTGAATGAGTTCGAAAGAACAAGAACGTACATTGTGAGGTCTCTCGAGATGCAACAAGTCCACCAGGGCTCGACCAAACTTCTTCCAAATCTGCTCCATCACCTCGGTGTGGAGCTTCCTTTTCCCTGGGCCTCAGCCCCTGTCTCGACAGGAAATCTACTTCTTAAAATGTAAGAGACCACCGACATGTTGTCTGTGTGCACTAGCACACGATGGCCTCTAATGTCTGGGAGAAAGTGTTTCAAAGCTTGAAATATTGCCAGAATCTCCAGTCAAAACACGCAAACAAGATGAAATGCACATCGAATTTCACAAAATACACCTTGCTTGTCAGGCTCATGAAAGCACACACAAGATGAAATGCACCTACCTAACAAATAATTATTTTGTGGCTATAATAAAATAAACACTTGAAACAGAAATAGAGCAAAACTGTGAGGAAATGCAGTTTATTAAAATGTTTAAAATGTTAAAATTTTTGAATGTGCTTTTATAAACATTAGCTTAGACAAACTGTTGCTTAGCCTATTTCACAGATTCTGAACTAGCAAATTACCAAAGGCCATTTCCCACAGACCTAGGGCAGCCACTCTTAACCACTCCCCAGCCCATGAGGGAGGTGTCCGTCGTTAGCATTACGCAATGACATGGAGCCCCCAACACTTTCAGTAGCAGTTGATCATCTCAATCAGGGTCATATAGTTATTGTAAACAACACCAAACTAACAAGTAAATTCAAACAACATCTTTAAACATCAGTCCATTAGATGGATAATGATTATATCATTATCAATAATTACCCCAAATCACATATTTTCTTGGCTTTTCTTGCTTTAACAAAAGTGCTTTACAAGCAAAGTTACAACAGCCAGAAAAAAGCTAAGATTAATAATTCAGGGGTCAAGAGCCCAACTAAAGCAAACCTTGATCGCCACAATGGTGAGGTCTAATGAAATGTTTTAAATAAAACAACTACACTTCTGTTAATTATCAAACAAGTTTAGTAGACGATAAAGTCAAATTGTAATGTGTGAAGCTGGTAATGCTGTTTGTGGAGTTGTTTAATCAGATCTTTAGAGATTTATTGGTGTCTTGTATTTCAGTTGAGTTCATTTAAGGCTGCGGCTGAAGTAAGTAGCAGTTCTCAGTAGACTCAAATTAAATAAGTTAACCAAATGTTTACGCACCATCACAACAATTGTACAGCATGTAAGTGTTTGCTGTATTTTTACAGAACAAATCGTAATTATTGATTTATAGAACTTTTGTATATTTACAATATTACTGTCAACCAAAATTGCCTTTAAGATTCTGTAAATTGTACAACAGTTTTTTACAATGTACTGTAATAGCTTTTTCATTTGAAAGGGTACCAAGAGATGTGGCACATGCTTTAAGTTCATTATCAAAAAAGGAAAGGAAGGAGGTGTTTTCAAAAATCTGCATTTGCGAATGAAGTATTTAGCAAGTTCAAAAAGGTAATTAATCAAATAGTGTTGTGAACAATCTTTCTTAAGTACACCAAACCTAATTTGTTTGTATTCAAGAGGATTTGCACATGTAATAATACATGACATTTTACTATACAATTGGGATATATTTATATACAGTCATGGTCAGAAATATTGGCACCCTTGGTAAATATGACCAAAGGTGGCTCTGAAAATAAACCTGCATCAAAAATTCTTTTGATCTTTTTTATCACTAAAATATAACCTTTTATTGAACTAAAACAAAATTATTGGTACCCCTAGTACCCCTATTGGTACCCCATAAATACTTATGAGTAAAATATCTCTGAAGTATATTACCATTCATATACACATTTTTGAGCACTCCAGGGTGATTATGAATTCCCATTTCCACCATCAGGATAATATATAAGTATTTCCAATCAACAGAAAATGTTGCGAAACTGCCTGGAAGAGGATGTGTGTCTATGTCAGGGGTTGATCACCATGAGCAGGGTTGTGCACCCCCATCTACATCATCCTAATGTACGGTGAGGAGGAGTGTTTGAGTGGGTAAAGAATCTCCAAGGACCCCAGCTGGAGAATTTCAGAAAATAGTTGAGTCTCAGTGTCGAAAAACTTTAAAAAAGCATTGTCAGACAGCACCTACATCACCACATGTTGTTTGGGCGGGTTTCAATAAAATTATCCTAGCTCATCCAAAAACAAACTCCAGCATATTCAGTTATCAGATACGACTGGAGCTTGAATTGGGACTGGCTTCTATGGTCAGATGAAATTAAAAAAAAAATACTTTTTAGCAGCAAACACTCAAGATGGGTTTGGTGAACACAGGGATTAAAAAAGTACACCAAATACAAAATTAAATATACAGCTGGAGGTCCTGGACATCTTGTTTGGACACATGGCATCATGGATTATACCAAATACCAACAGCTAAAAAATCAACAAGTGACTGACTAGAAATCTTATAATGGGCCATGTTTTAATTTTATAACCGGACAATAATACAAACTTAACCCTCAAAAACTACACAACAATGGGTAACTGGGCACAAAACAAAGCTTCTGCTGTGGCCATTCCAGTCCTCTGACCTGAACCCTGTAGAAAATGAGAGAGGTGACCTGAAGAGAAGAAGCACATGGAGCTGTGAATCTAAAGGGTCTGGAGTGATTCTGGATGAAGGAATGGTCTCTGATCTCTTGATAAGTGTTCTCTAACCTCATCAGTCATTATAGGAGAACATTTAGAGCTGACAAACTGTCAGGTTTAAAAAGTATTGAATAAAATGGTGCTCTCAATTATAGCCAATGTGTATTAGAGAAAAACCTTTATTTCATAATGATATTTCACCCCATTTTAATATCTTATTATCCAATTAAAGGAAGGATTTTTGTGATAAAAAAAGATTACAAGGATTAACAATGCAGATTAATTTTCACAGCCTTCTTTGATCATATTTACCAAGGGTGGCTGACCACGACTGTATGTGTATATATATATATATATATATATATATATACTTAGTGGTTTCAATACCAATTTTACAAAATGTACAAGTTTTCTCCAATATCATACTTTGATTTAAGGGATTCTTTACATTTACATGTATGCATTTAGCAGACGCATTTATCCAAAGCGATTCAGGCTTCAATTTATTTTCATCTTTAGATGGGTATATTCCATTCATTATTTTGAAATTAAGTTCTTTCACTTTAGGGAGACTTGGAAAATTAAGACAAATCAGTTTTTAATTCCTTCAGCTCTTTTGGGTTAATATCTTTTAAAATATAGTGAAGTTTAATTTGATTTGGAATAAATCTATTGATGAAGAAATTTCTATAATATATTTGTTTTTATATTTATGATCTCTAATAGGGATACAACGATTTTAGATTTTGTTGGTACGATTATAGTCTGAGGAATAATCACGGTTTGAATGAATAACAATAACAAGTCGGTAGTGTTTTGTTTCTTTCAACGGCTCACCGAATGATAACATATATTTGCATTACATGGCTTTTTTCGTTTATTGTTTTCTTTGAATTGAAGTGCTTTACAAAATAAAGAAGATACAATCAAATGAATGATATTTAAGGTGGAGCAGAAGTTAAACTGGCAGGACAGTTGAGGGAGAATAAAGTGTCTAATCGTCATGGTTCTCCTATTTTAATTATCTAAATTGTTCTATTAATGGGGTTTATAAGTTACAAGGTATCATATTTGAGACCCGTTTGTTTTCTTATTAAAGCTAACAAAAAGAGCGGGAATTTAAACTTAAGAAACATTCATTTCGACTGATGGTGGAGCAGTGGGTGGGGCTATAAATGTACCGCTTGTGATTGGCCATAATTCTGCTCCTGATACTTCAAGTTGTCCAATCACACACGACGACTTTATGGGTTCGGTCTGTGAAAACACGCAATCACAAGTCTCCATAATCTCCTTGAAAATTAGCATCGGCGAGTCAATAAACACGTCCGTCCGGTTCATAGCGATCATTGAATAAACTACGAGATCAGTATCATGCCTGAACCAGCAAAGTCTGCGCCTAAGAAGGTCTCCAAGAAGGCCGTCACTAAGACTGCCGTTAAAGGAGGAAAGAAGCGCAGAAAGTGTTGTTTTTGTGATAACTTGTTAGATAAAGGGCCCATAGACATGAGACCAGTGTCAATAAAGAGAGGGGGACAGGGTAGATCTTTCGCAACATTCCATTGTACACCTACTGGTAGAAAAGGGAAATAAATGTCCAAAATTAACTATAAAAAAAAAAAAAAATGTGGACACCTCGAAGTTTCGAGAGTGGAATTAGGGCCAAACACAAGCGGTACATTTATAGCCCCACCCACTGCTCCACCATCAGTCAAAATTAATGTTTCTTTAATTAATGCGAGGGCGCGCTCAGCAGCCTTTAAAACCTTCATTCCAAGAAGGTCCAGGTCTGAGCCCAAACAAAGGAGGGGTCCTGGCCCGTCCTGGTCTGAGGATCGGAGACGGGCACAGGAGGCTAGTGTCGAGACTCGTGCCCCTCCCCCACCTACGGGTAGGTGTAGAGGGAGGTACAGGCCAAAGAGAGGTAGGCAAGACCTGAGGAAGGTGATCCAGACGAAACATCCTGAACAACGTTCTCGTCTGGACCAGAGTAAAAACTAACATCTACTCCCTTCCATCGGGGGGCTTTATAACACCGGCCCTTAGCTTCCCCTCTCTAAATTCCCCTGCAACCACCATCTACCCCACCTGACCAAGGTTAGGTAGGAACCTAAGACTGCAGTCAGACTGGACCTATGATGAATTCGGTCAGGTTCTATGTTCATCGAAAATGCCTTACTGATGGTCCGGACCTGAAGCCACCCCGGAGGTTTCCGTGGGAACCTCCTCGGTCTTCAGGTTATTCTGGTCTGCAATCCCATGGATTAGGCCTCTTCATGCTCCGCTTACATCGCCCTCCCTGCTGGTCGAGCTAGCATTGCTCCCCTCACCTTAGAGGGTCACCTATGAGCATGCCGCCCCCTTCTGAGCATTGTCGGTAGAGCTAGCACTGCTCCCCTCACCTAGAGGGTCACCTATGAGCATGCCGCTCCCTTCTGAGCGTCTAAGTTCCCTCTCATTCCGAGGAGTGAGTTCTCCATTCTCCAGAGCTCGTTGCTGGTAGAGCTAGCATTGCTCCCCTCACCTAGAGGGTCACCTATGAGCATGCCGCTCCCTTCTGAGCGTCTGAGTTTCCCTCTCATTCTGAGGAATGAGTTCTCCGCTCCCCGGAGCTCTGTTATAGGTCGCTCTCCTGTTGGTCGAGCTAGCCTTGCTCCCCACACCTTAGAGGGTCACCTATGAGCATGCCGCTCCCTTCTGAGCATTGTCAGTAGAGCTAGCATTGCTCCCCTCACCTAGAGGGTCACCTATGAGCATGCCGCTCCCTTCTGAGCGTCTAAGCTCCCTCTCATTCTGAGGAGTGAGTTCTCCACTCTCCAGAGCACGTTGCTGGTAGAGCTAGCATTGCTCCCCTCACCTAGAGGGTCACCTATGAGCATGCCGCTCCCTTTTGAGCATCTGAGTTTCCCTCTCATTCTGAATAATGAGTTCTCCGCTCCCCAGAGCTCTGTGATAGGTCGCTCTCCTTATCGTCAAACTAACATTGCTCCCCTCATCTTAGAGGGTCACCTATGAGCATGCCGCTCCCTTCTGAGCGTCTGAGTTCCCTCTCATTCTGAGAAATTAGTTCTTCGCTCTACAGAGCTCATTGTCGGTAGAGCTAGCATTGCTCCCCTCACCTAGAGGGTCACCTATGAGCATGCCGCTCCCTTCTGTGCGCCTGAGTTTACTCTCCTTCTAAGGAATGAGTTCTCCGCTCCACCAGAGCTCTGTGATAGGTCGCTCTCCTGGTTGGTCGAGCTAGCATTGCTCCCCTCACGGTAGAGTGTCACCTATGATTATGCCGCTCCCTTCTGGGCATCTAAGTTCCCTCACTTGGAGGAATGAGTTATCCGCTCTCCAGAGCTCCTTATTGGTAGAGCTAGCACTGCTCCCCTCACCATAGAGGGTCACATATGAGCATGCCGCTCCCTTCGGGGCGTCTGAGCTCCTTCTCACTCCAAGGAATGAGTAGTTCTCCGCTCCAGAGCCATAGAACGTAATACCAAAATATATATATACATATATATAAGTGCACACGCTAATGCTCAGGGCACTTTCTACTCTCCACTCTCCACTCTCCAGAGCTCGTTGTCGGTAGAGCTAGCATTGCTCCCCTCACCTAGAGGTTCACCTATGAGCATTCCGTTCCCTTCTGAGCGTCTGAGTTTCTCCGCTCCCCAGAGCTCTGTGATAGGTCGCTCGCCTTGCTGGTCGAGCTAGCATTGCTCCCCTCACCATAGAGGGTCATCTATGAGCATCCCGCTCCCTTCGGAGCGTCTGAGTTTCTCCGCTCCCCAGAGCTCTGTGATAGGTCGCTCGCCTTTCTGGTCGAGCTAGCATTGCTCCCCTCATCTTAGAGGGTCACCTATGAGCATGCCGCTCCCTTCTGAGCGTCTGAGTTCCCTCTCATTCTGAGAAATGAGTTCTCCGCTCTCCAGAGCTCATTGTCGGTAGAGCTAGCACTGCTCCCCCACCATAGAGCGTCACCTATGAGCATGCCGCTCCCTTCTGAGCGTCTGAGTTTCCTCCCCTTCTGAGGAATGAGTTCTCCGCTCCCCAGAGCTCTGTGATAGGCCACTCTCCTGCTTGGTCGAGCTAGCATTGCTCCCCTCACCATAGAGGGTCACCTATGAGCATGCCGCTCCCCTCTGGGCATCTGAGTTCCCTCACTCGGAGCAATGAGTTCTCCGCTCTCCAGAGCTCCTTATTGGTAGAGCTAGCACTGCTCCCCTCACCATAGAGGGTCACCTATGAGCATGCCGCTCCCTTCGGGGCGTCTGAGCTCCCTCTAAAATCTAAGGAATGAGTTCTCCACTCTCCAGAGCTCGCTGTCGGTAGAGCTAGCATTGCTCCCCTCACCTAGAGGGTCACCTATGAGCATGCCGCTCCCTTCTGAGCGTCTGAGTTTCTCCGCTCCCCAGAGCTCTGTGATAGGTCGCTCGCCTTGCTCGTCCAGCTAGCATTTCTCCAATCGCCATAGAGGGTAATCTATGAGCATACCGCTCACTTCGGAGCGTCTGAGTTCCCCCTCACTCTAAGGAATGAGTAGTTCTCCGCTCCAGAGCCATAAAACATTACCAAAAAAATATATATATAAGTGCACACGCTGAAACTCTGGGCACTTTCTAAAATCCACTCAGTGGTAAGTTCGCACATCAAGTGTTCTGCGTTCTTTCTAAAATCCATGTTATGGTAAGTGCACACGCTAAATTTTGGGCACTTTTCTAAAATCCCCCCAGTGGTAAGTTCGCACATCGAATGTTCTGTGTTCTTTCTAAAATCCCACTGGGTAGGGTTACGCATGCAGCTTCGTGCCCTTATTAGAGCTGGTCAGGCCCCGGTTTGTGCCTTGGGCCCCACTCCTGAATGTCTAAGTTCCCTCTCAATCTGAAGGATGAGTTATACGCTCCCCAGAACTCGCTGTCGGTAGAGCTAGCATTGCTCCCCTCACTTAGAGCGTCACCTATGAGCATGCCGCTCCCTTCTGAGCGTCCGAGTTTCCTCTCCTTCTGGGGAATGAGTTCTCCGCTCCCCAGAGCTCTGTGATATGCCACTCTCCTGGTTGGTCGAGCTAACATTGCTCCCCTCACCACAGAGGGTCACCTATGAGCATGCCGCTCCCCTCTGGGCATCTGAGTTCCCTCACTCGGAGGAATGAGTTCTCCGCTCTCCAGAGCTCCTTATTGGTAGAGCAAGCACTGCTCCCCTCACCATAGAGGGTCACCTATGAGCATGCCGCTCCCTTTGGGGCGTCTGAGCTCCTTCTAATTCTGAGGAATGAGTTATCCACTCTCCAGAGCTCGCTGTCGGTAGAGCTAGCATTGCTCCCCTCACCTAGAGGGTCACCTATGAGCATGCCGCTCCCTTCTGAGCATCTGAGTTTCTCCACTCCCCAGAGCTCTGTGATAGGTCGCTCGCCTTGCTGGTCGAGCTAGCATTGCTCCAATCGCCATAGAGGGTCATCTATGAGCATACCGCTCACTTCGGAGCGTCTGAGTTCCCTCTCACTCTAAGGAATGAGTAGTTCTCCGCTCCAGAGCCATAGAACGTTACCAACAATATATATATAAGTGCACACGCTGAAACTCTGGGCACATTCTAAAATCCACTCAGTGGTAAGTTCGCACATCAAGTGATCTGCGTTCTTTCTAAAAATCCATGTTATGGTAAGTGCACGCGCTAGACTTTGGGCACTTTTCTAAAATCCACCCAGTGGTAAGTTTGCACATCGAATGTTGTGTGTTCTTTCTAAAATCCCACAGGGTAGGGTTACGCGCGCAGCTTCGTGCCCTTATTTGAGCTGGTCAGGCCCCGGTTTGTGCCTTGGGCCCCACTCCTGAGCGTCTAAGTTCCCTCTCATTCTGAAGAATGAGTTCTCCGCTCTCCAGAGCTCGTTATTGGTAGGGCTAGCATTGCTCCCCTCACTTAGAGGGTCACCTATGAGCATGCCGCTCCCTTCTGAGCGTCTGAGTTTCTCCGCTCCCCAGAGCTCGGTGATTGGTCGCTCGCCTTGTTGGTCGAGCTAGCATTGCCAGCCTCACCATAGAGGGTCATCTATGAGCATGCCGCTCCCTTCTGATCGTCTGAGTTTCCTCTCACTCCAAGGAATGAGTAGTTCTCCGCTCCAGAGCCATAGAACGTAATACCAAAATGTATATACATTTATATAAGTGCACACGCTAAAGCTCTGGGCACTTTCTAAAATCCACTCAGTGGTAAGTTCGCACATCTAGTGTTCTGCGTTCTTTCTAAAATCCATGTTATGGTAAGTGCACACGCTAGACTTTGGGCACTTTTCTAAAATCCACCCAGTGGTAAGTTCGCACATCAAGTGTTCTGCGTTCTTTCTAAAATCCATGTTATGGTAAGTGCACACGCTAGACTTTGGGCACTTTTCTAAAATCCACCCAGTGGTAAGTTCGCACATCGAATGTTTTGCATTCTTTTTAAAATCCCATAGGGTAGGGTTACGCACGCAGCTTCGTGCCCTTATTTGAGCTGGTCAAGCCCCAGTTTGTGCCTTGGGCCCCACTCCCTTTGCCCCAATACTTTGGGTCAGAAAAAAAACTAATTGCAACGCTACCAAAGGTTCTGTTGAGACAGTTCCCTCAGCAAGCTCGTGCAGAGCAAGCGGTAGCCCCTGGTGACCGGTCAGGACCTAGTTACTACCACTAGGTGCTTGGTCATATCCCCTTAAAGAAATCTTTCTCTGATTCCAAGCCTGTGAGCTCTACCCTGGGTCCGGTAATCCCAGCACCTAGCAGGTAAGTGCTTAGGGTTTTTGGCCGAAGGGTATAATGTCAATGACAGCCATCAACCGTCCCGGGGAAACTCCCTTAGCTTGGTAGAGTTGGCTTAGTGCTCAACTTTTGCGCGAAATTGGCTTGCACTCCCCTCAGCATGGTGGCGTGGGTATAACGTTCCCCAATAGCGACCCCTAGGGGACGCAGTTCGAAGTTCCCATGAAGGGGAATGTCTCAGGTTACGTATGTAACCATGGTTCCCCGAGTGGGGAACGAGACACTGCTTCCCCTAGGCTGTGTGCCATGCTTCGGACGCAAGCTTCAGGCGAAGAAGCCAATGATGTATTCTCCCAGCGTCCCTTATATTGTGGTTGCGCCGGTAGTGACGTCATAGGCTGTCGCCGGCCAACAAGTGGTGTTTTTATATATGTATGCTTCAGGCATGGGTCACGCTGACGGCGTTCCCCAATAGCGACCCATAGGGGACGCAGTGTCTCGTTCCCCACTCGGGGAACCATGGTTATATACGTAACCTGAGACGATCAATTTCCATTTGTTATTTTCAAAAGGGAGATACTGACGAATGTTTATAGAGCAGATGTCACCTTTTTAATTCCAGTAGAAGAGATGGATTTGTTTTTTATTCTTTAGTATTATTATTTTGTGCTGCATTATTGCTTACTGTGTTATTTATGTTTCAAAAGGTAGCAATACATACCACTTTAATATCTAAAGAGAGTTTATGTGATTTTATGTTGTGAAATTAATAAATGCATAATAATCGTAATAACCTTGAAACCGTGATTATTCCTCAGACTATAATCGTACCAACAAAATCTAAAATCGTTGTATCCCTATTAGAGATCATAAATGTAAAAACAAATATATTATAGAAATGTCTTCATCAATAGATTTATTCCAAATCAAATTAAACTTCACTATATTTTAAAAGATATTAACCCAAAAGAGCTGAAGGAAATACAAACTGATTTGTCTTACTTTTCCAAGTCTCCCTAAAGTGAAAGAACCTAATTTCAACATAATGAATGGAATATACCCATCTAAAGATGAAAACAAAAATTGAAGCCTGAATCTCTTTGGATAAATGCGTCTGCTAAATACATACATGTAAATGTAAAGAATCCCTTAAATCAAAGTATGATTTTGGAGAAAACTTGTACATTTTGTAAAATTGGTATTGAAACCACTAAGTATATATATATATATATATATAATATATATATATATATATATATATACACATACAGTTGTGGTCAGCCACCCTTGGTAAATATGATCAAAGAAGGCTGTGAAAATTAATCTGCATTGTTAATCCTTGTGATCTTTTTTATCACAAAAATCCTACCTTTAATTGGATAATAAGATATTAAAATGGGGTGAAATATCATTATGAAATAAATGTTTTTCTCTAATACACATTGGCTATAATTGAGAGCACCATTTTATTCAATAGTTTTTTTAAACCTGCCAGTTTGTCAGCTCTAAATGTTCTCCTATAATGACTGATGAGGTTAGAGAACACTTATCAAGAGATCAGAGACCATTCCTTCATCCAGAATCACTCCAGACCCTTTAGATTCACAGCTCCATGTGCTTCTTCTCTTCAGGTCACCTCTCTCATTTTCTACAGGGTTCAGGTCAGAGGACTGGAATGGCCACAGCAGAAGCTTTGTTTTGTGCCCAGTTACCCATTGTTGTGTAGTTTTTAAAGGGTTATGTTTGGATTATTGTCCGGTTGTAAAATTAAAATATGGCCCATTATAAGATTTCTAGTCAGTCACTTGTAGATTTTTTAGCTGTTGGTATTTTGTATAATCCATGATGCCATGTGTCCAAACAAGATGTCCAGGACCTCCAGCAGTATATTTAATTTTGCACATGGTGTACTTTTTATCCCTGTGTTCACCAAACCCATCTTGAGTGTTTGCTGCTAAAAAGTTATTTTTTTTTTAAATTTCATCTGACCATAGAAGCCAGTCCCAATTGAAGCTCCAGTCATATCTGATAACTGAATATGCTGGAGTTTGTTTTTGGATGAGCTAGGATAATTTTATTGAAACCCGCCCAAACAACATGTGGTGATGTAGGTGCTGTCTGACAATGCTTTTTTAAAGTTTTTCGACACTGAGACTCAACTATTTTCTGAAATTCTCCAGCTGGGGTCCTTGGAGATTCTTTTTCCCACTCAAACACTCCTCCTCACCGTACATTAGGATGATTTAGACGGGGGTGCACAACCCTGCTCATGGTGATCGACCCCTGACATAGACACACATCCTCTTCCAGGCAGTTTCGCAACATTTTCTGTTGATTGGAAATTCTTATATATTATCCTGATGGTGGAAATGGGAATTCATAATCAGATTTTCCCCCGTTTTCAATTGTTTTAGTTCAATAAAAGGTTATATTTTAGTGATAAAAAGATCAAAAGGATTTTTGATGCAGGTTTATTTTTAGAGCCTCCTTTGATCATATTTACCAAGGGTGCCAATATTTCTGACCATGACTGTATATAAATATATCCCAATTGTATAGTAAAATGTCATGTATTATTACATGTGCAAATCCTCTTGAATACAAACTAATTAGGTTTGGTGTACTTAAGAAAGATTGTTCACAACACTATTTGATTAATTACCTTTTTGAACTTGCTAAATACTTCATTCGCAAATGCAGATTTTTGAAAACACCTTCTTCCTTTCCTTTTTTGATAATTAACTTAAAGCATGTGCCACATCTCTTGGTACCCTTTCAAATGAAAATGCTATTACAGTACACTGTAAAAAACTGCTGTAAAATTTACAGAATCTTAAAGGCGATTTTGGTTGACAGTAATATTGTAAATATACAAAAGTTCTATAAATCAATAATTACGTTTTGTTCTGTAAAAATACAGCAAACACTTACATGCTGTACAATTGTTGTGATGGTGTGTGAACATTTGGTTAACTTATTTCATTTAAGTCTACTGAGAACTACTACTTACTTCAGCCGCAGCCTTAGATGAACTCAACTGAAATACAAGACACCAATAAATCTCTAAAGATCTGATTAAACAACTCCACAAACAGCATTACCAGCTTCACACATTACAATTTGACTTTATTGTCTACTAAAATTGTTTGATAATTAACAGAAGTGTAGTTGTTTTATTTAAAACATTTCGTTAGACCTGACCATTGTGGCGATCAAGGTTTGCTTTAGTTGGGCTCTTGACCCCTGAATTATTAATCTTAGCTTTTTTCTGGCTGTTGTAACTTTGCTTGTAAAGCACTTTTGTTATAGCAAGAAAAGCCAAGAAAATATGTGATTTGAGGTAATTATTGATAATGATATAATCATTATCCATCTAGTGGACTGATGTTTAAATATGTTGTTTGAATTGACTTGTTAGTTTGTTGTTGTTTACAAAAACTATATGACCCTGATTGAGATGATCAACTGCTACTGAAAGTGTTGGGGGCTCCATGTCATCGCATAATGCTAACGACGGACACCTCCCTCATGGGCTGGGGAGTGGTTAAGAGTGGCTGCCCTAGGTCTGTGGGAAATGGCCTTTGGTAATTTGCTAGTTCAGAATCTGTGAAATAGGCTAAGCAACAGTTTGTCTAAGCTAATGTTTCTAAAAGCACATTCAAAAATTGTAAACATTTTAAACATTTTAATAAACTGCATTTCCCCACAGTTTTGCTCTATTCCTGTTTCAAGTGTTTATTTTATTATAGCCACAAAATAATTATTTGTTACGTAGGTGCATTTCATCTTGTGTGTGCTTTCATGGGCCTGACAATCAAGGTGTATTTTGTGAAATTCGATGTGCATTTCATCTTGTTTGCGTGTTTTGACTGGAGATTCTGGCAGTATTTCAAGCTTTGAAACACTTTCTCCCAGACATTAGAGGCCATCATGTGCTAGTGCACACAGACAACATGTCGGTGGTCTCTTACATTTTAAGAAGTATATTTCCTGTCGAGACAGGGGCTGAGGCCCAGGGAAAAGGAAGCTCCACACCGAGGTGATGGAGCAGATTTGGAAGAAGTTTGGTCGAGCCCTGGTGGACTTGTTGCATCTCGAGAGACCTCACAATGTACGTTCTTGTTCTTTCGAACTCATTCAACTCGATTGGGGCTGGATACCATAGTACAGAAGAGTCCAAGTCTTCGTCTGTACACCTTTCCCCCCGATTGCGCTGCTTTCGGAAGATCTGGAGTAATACTCTGCTTGGGAGATTCCCATTTCTCTTAGGCGGAGTGGCGGGGGGTGGATCATTCGTTCACCCTCGTCCAGAGTTGAGGAAACTGTGGTTGTGGCCCCTGAGGGGACACAAATCATGGCTTCCGGTCTCTCAACTGAGGTTGTTGAGACCGCACTCCAGTCCAGAGCGCCCTCAACTAGGAAGTCGCTTTCGTTGTACTTGAGGCCTGGAGAAGAACAGCTCCAGACTTTCAGGTGTATCTGTCTTAGCTGTGCTCGCCGTGATTTCACACTGGACAGGCAATTGTCAGTATGGTGCCGTGGGCAGTGTCGTTCCCAAAGCGTCACGTCCCAGGTTATGTATGCAACCATGGTTCCCCAAGGAACGAGACGCTGCATCGCATGCCATACTTCCTGCATCCCTGTGAGTGACAACTTTTCAGAAGCTGACATTGCTCGTTCCGGATGCGCTTTTAAGCTATCTGGACTCTACGTCACCCCGCCTGTGACGTTCCGCCATTTTGTTGGACTGAATACACACATGTTTCAGAGCGTGGAAACATAGGGGCATTCCCAAAGCGTCATCGACACAGCGTCTCGTTTCTCTGGGAACGTCTCGGTTATGTATGTAACCCTCGTTCCCTGAAGGAGGGAACGGAGAAGTCACGTCGGATGACCAACAAAATTGGGATCTCGCCAGAGAGACCTATAAACTTTGAGTGTAACTAAACGAGCCAATGGACATTGGCATGCAATCATTGCATCCAGTTGCCGCTGATCACAGCGTGAGTATAAGAGGCAGCGGGTGCACCGCATTAATCATGCTTTCGCTGAGGAGCCGAGTCGGTGACACGGCAGCTCAGCGGTGGTACAGCAACTGTGGCTACGGGACGTGACGTCTCCGTTCCCTCCTTCAGCGAATGATGGTTACATACGTAACCGAGACTTTCCCTTTCAGTCGGTCACTCCGAGTCATGTCGGATGACCGACAAAATTGGGATCCCTACCAAAGCGCCACAGGAGCTGCCCCTTCCAGCACTCACGTGAAGTAACCCCGTAGGGCCCTAATGCACATGGAAGTCTCTGAGATGGCTCAGGCTGCATTATTAGAGACGGCAGAACATGGTCTGCCTGGGGAAACACGGCTCTAATAGGAATACCATAGAAAACACATATGGGATCCCAACAGGGTCACTCATATGGGCACTAGCCTCACACCAGATTTCAAGAATTCATTGGCTGAAAGGCCTGGCGCCGGAGACGCTCCGCCACGTCTGGACGCCGGAATGTTGGAGGACTCGACAGGGTTTGCCCGGTTAGGGAACTCTCTGGAGAATAAGGCGTTAAGGACGCTGCAAGCCAACTCTGAACAGGGCCTCTCAGTGCCACTACCCATTTGAGGTGAGAACACAGGAGGAAACTTGTTCGACACGTAGGCTATAGAACCTAGCGAACGTGTTGGGAGTCGCCCAACCCGCAGCTCTACAGATGTCTGCTAGCGAGGCACCACGAGCCAGCGCCCAGGATGATGCGACACCCCTAGTGGAGTGAGCATGCAACCTGAGCCGGCAGGGCACACCTTGTGCTTCATAGGCCAAGGTGATGGCATCCACTATCCAGTGGGCCATCCTCTGCTTGGAGATAGCCTTCCCCTTCTGCTGTCCTCCGTAACAGACAAAAAGCTGTTCTGAGGTCCTAAAGCTCTGAGTTATATCCATGTTCTGTCGCAGTGCGCGTACCGGACAGAGCAAAGCTAGGGCTGGGTCTGCCTCCTCCAGGGGCAGCACTTGCAGGTTCACTACCTGGTCCCTGAAGGGAGTGGTAGGAACCTTGGGCACATAGCCGGGCCAGGGCCTCAGTGTTGCACTGGAGTCAGCCGGCCCAAACTCAAGGCACGAATCATCGACCGAAAATGCCTGCAGGTACCCCACCCTCTTGATCGAGGCCATCGCAGTCAGGAGTAGGGTTTTCATAGACAGAAACTTCAACTCAACTGACTGCAAAGGCTCAAAGGGGGCAGTTAGTATGGCTCTTAGAACCAATGCCAAATCCCAAGAGGGTAGGGAGGGGGGCCTAGGAGGATTCAACCTCCTGGCCCCCCTAAGAAACCTGACAACCAGATAGTGCTTCCCCACCGACTTCCCCTCTACAGGCTTGTGGTAAGTGGAAATAACAGCCACATAAACATTAAGGGTGGAAATGGGACAGCCTACGCTCCAACCCTTGTTGCAAAAAGGAAAGCACAGCTCTGATCGAACATCTCCGGGGGTCCTCCTGGTGGGAGGAACACTATTTGACGAGCAGGTTCCACTTCAGAGCATAGGCCCGTCTTGTGGATGGCGCACGTGCTGAAGCGATAGTGAGTGCTACCTCCTGGGGTAGGTAACTTAGAACCTCCGCGTCCCATCCAGGGACCGTATGTGGAGTTTCCACAGGTCCAGACGCGGGTGCCAGAGGGTGCCCCGTCTCTGAGAAAGTAGATCCTTCCCCTGAGGAATCGGCTAGGGAGGGGCTGTCGCGAGGAGCATGAGTTCCTAGAACCAGGTCCTGTTGGGCCAATATGGAGCCACTAACAAGACCTGCTCCTCATCCTCCCTGATCTTCCACAGTGTCTGTGCTAGTAGGCTCACTGGGGGAACGCATATTTGCACAGGCCCCGGGGCCAGCTGTGTGCCATTGCATCCATGCCGGATTGTTTTCCTTATGGACCAGAACGTTCTTGCGCTGAAGGCGCCTTCTGAGGCGGCTCAAGGCAAAGCGTACTGCCAGCAACTTTTTGGCAATTGATATGCCAATGTAGTTGGGGACCCGTCCAAACCCCTGATACTGCTTGCCTGTTGTACTTGGCTCCCCAGCCGGTGGCCGAGGCATCCGTGAATACCACAGCATGCCTGGATACCTGTTCCAGGGGCACGCCTGCCCGAAGGAACGAGGGATCTGACCATGGGCTGAAGGTTTTGCGGCAGGCCGGTGTAATCTGAACTCGGTGAGTACCGCGTTTCCACGCCCACCTCAGGATTCGGCCACGGAGCCAGTGCTGAAGCAGTCTGATATGGAGCAGACCGAGCGGGACTGTCGCCTCAGCTGCAGCCATATGCCCCAGGAGCCTCTTAAAGAGTTTCATTGGAACCACCGTCCTGCCTAATAATGTCTTGAAGCAGTTCAGCACCGACTGAGCACGTTCCTGGGTGAGGCTAGCTGTTTGGTTGACCGAATCCAACTCCATGCCGAGAAAAGTGATCCTCTGCGTTGACACGAGTTTGCTCTTTTCCCAGTTGACCCGAAGGCCCAGCAGGCTGAGGTGCTTGAGCACCAGGTCCCTGTTTGCACACAACTGCCTGCAAGACTGTGCAAGTATGAGCCAGTCGTCGAGGTAGTTGAGAATGCCCACACCCTATTCTCTCAGGGGGACAAGGGCCGCCTCAACGACTTTGGTGAAGACGCGAGGCGACAGGGACAGCCCGAAGGGCAGGACCTTGTTTTGATTGGCCTGACCCTTGAACGCGAATCGCAGGAATGGCCTGTGTCGCGGGAGGATCGAGACATGAAAGTAGGCGTCCTTCAGGTCGATCGCTGCAAACCAATCTAGGGGACGGACGCACCCGAAAATGCGTTTCTGCGTCAACATCTTGAACGGCAGCTTGTGAAGTGCACGGTTCAAAACTCGCAGATCCAAGATCGGTCGTAACCCACCACTTTTCTTAGGCACAATGAAGTAAGGGCTGAAAAACCCGACCTCATATCGGCTGGAGGGACCGGCTCTATCGCATCCTTCGCCAGCAGGACTGCGATTTCCGCAAGCAAGACAGGAGCATCGGTGGCCTTGACTGAAGTGAACTGGATGCCCCTGAACTTGGGGGGACGCCGGGCGAACTGAATCGCTTAGCCGAGTCCGATGGTCCTTAGGAGCCACCGAGACGGACTGGGGAGCGCTAGCCATGCTCCGAGAGACCAACGATCACCGACGTACCCGTGGTGGGGCAGCGATGTGGAACACAGGGACCCGGCCTGGCCTGTGATGGCAGGGGGCGGGGTCTGGGTGTGTAGTGTAACACTCACCTGATTCCTCCTCGTGTGGGTGGAAACACAAGAGCCCGGCTTGAGGCTTGTGACAGCCCGGCGTGTGACGACTTGAAGCGGGGACTTGAGTGCTACTGCCCTTACCTTGTTCCACAAATGGGCAGGAGGGGTGCTCTTGGGCAACTACCCACTTCCTGACGAGAGAGGAGGGAAGTGATCCCGTGATGCACGGTACACCACTCTCCTCCTCTTGATACACAGAGACTGAGGAAACCGCTCTTTTATGATGTTTTGGGTACCGCTGGCTGCTGGGCCAGCGGCGGGACAAAAACAAAATTAAACAAAATATTCTCCACCCTACCCTCCTCCGGGGGAGGGAGTGGTGCGGTCACCATCTCCCAATGAGCAGTTCCCTCCATCTCCGGGTCGCCAATCTCAGGGCCTCTTGCACTTGCGCTTGCCTCCAGGTTTGGCGGGGGCCTGCGCGGGCTGGGCGTCCTGCCTGTGACCGACTGCACGACGCTGCCTGGTGGAAGGCTGCTGCTGCAGCGTGGGCTACAACAGGGGGGCCCACGGCGACGAGCAGCTGAGGGCTGAGTTTGAGCAGCAGGTTTCCTCCGGCGCATGATGTGTCTGATCGTCTCAGTCTGCTTCAGTGCTTCCGAAAACTGCTGGGCACAGCTCTCGGCAGCATCGCCGAAGAGGCCGGTCTGTGACACGGGAGCATTCAGGAAATGTACCTTCTCCTGCTCCTTCATGTCAGTGAGACACAGCCAGAGATGGCGCTCCTGGACCACAAGCGTGGACATCGCACGACCCAGAGACTGTGCGGTCACCTTTGACCACGAGCGCAGGTTCAGCATGCAGCTCGTGAACAGCCAGGTCGTGACCCCTCGTGCAGGTCTCTCAGTGCTTTGGCCGGAGCGGTAACAGCCAAGGCATGTGAGCAGAAGCCGCCTCCCACAGGCAAACACTCGAGGCCTACAAATACTTACAGGCCCGTGGGGGAGGACACGGTTCACCCCATAGAGGGGGGCGTGGACACAGGAGCCACAAGCTCCAAAGGGGATGCCCGTTACCCCAAAGCGGCTCCACCATCGAGGGTGGTGAGGGGGGAGGAGCCACAAGATTTATTTCGGGCAGTGAAAGGTGCCTTCCATGATCTTGTAAGCTCGTCATGCACTTCCGGAAAGAATGGCACCGGATGGGGGCGCTGAGAACCAGCGCGACCACCACCGAGAAACCACTCGTCCAACCCCGAAGGGTCGGGACGCGGTGGACGATTCCACACAAGCCAGACATTCTCGGCGGCCCGGGAAAGCATAGCCGTCATCTCTGGGTCTGGCTCGGACAATGCTACCACACCTGAAGGGGGCAACGCAGCCGAGTCGTCATCCCCGGAGAGAGAGATCTCGCCCTCCGATGCAGCGATCGACATCTGGTCATCAGGGGGAGCACCGAAGGAAACGGGTGGAGTACTCCACTCGGCAGAGGCCCCAGTCTGATCCAACGGCACCCCCACCGGCTGTGGAGTGCTTGAGGGGTGAGGAACTCCACTTGGGGAAGCCCTCACCATAATCCTCATATCACCTCTGACTCTACCGGATGCTGTGCCGCCCCGGGTGCCAGAACAAACGCCAGATCGCGGCAGAGGCAGAGGGACCCCGCAATGTTTGACATTGCGTCTATTGCGCAACTCCGAGATGGTCATGTCCCAACAAGAAGAACATGAGCCATCCACGAAAGCCTCCTCAGCGTGCTGAATGCCCAGACACATGAGGCAACGATCGTGACCGTCCTGAGGCGCCAGAAACTGACTGCACCCAGAAACGCACGGGTGATAAGACATCTTTAAAAAGACGTGATCACCCGTGTTACTCTTTTAGAGAAATTTGCTCTTTTCAGTGCTAAAGCACGCAGGGGAGCTGGCCACCGCACACTCCTAGTGTGACTGTCTTCACGGGAACCACTTTTCTCTCCCGTGAGACCGCGACCACCGCTGCTGCGCTGCAATGCCCTTACTCGCTCGCAGGAAAGGAGAGCAGTAGTGATACACCACCGCTCGGCTCCGAAGCGAAAGGATGATTAATGCGGTGCACCTGCTGCCTCTTATACTCACGATGTGATCAGCGGCAGCTGGATGCAATGATCGCATGCCAATCTCCATTGGCTCGTTTAGTTACACTCGAAGTGGATAGGTCTCTCTGGCGAGATCCCAATTTTGTCGGTCATCCGACGTGACTCGGAGTGACCGACTGAAAGGGAACCATGGTTACATATGTAACCTGAGACATTCTTGCTCATCTCCAGACTGGATCTCTGCTCTCCACTTTCCCTAATTTCAGATTCAATTATTAGATATAATATTGTTATAATTGGATCTTTTGGAGGGGATCAAACTTTACCACCCTGTGTCCCAACTAGATGTGACGAGATAAAAAAAAAAATTTTTTACATGTCTCTTTCGGCTACATCAAGGCGGGTTTCGAACCCCTATATTGGAAGTGGACACACTAACCACGAGGCCAAGTGACTGGCCAAATAAATGAATACTGCAATTAACAGTGTGTCGTTAAGATCAGAGGAGTATGGTTTACTTGCACAGCATCTACTTTGCTGGCCTCCGTTACACATGTAATTTTTATCCTAACCACCCTTGACACGTGCCAATAAGCGACACAGAATTCTATTTAAAAAAGTTTTTTTCTTTTTGATGTTGCGGCAGTAAAACCATACAAAATATGACAGTTTTAAACTCTGGTAATGATTATGTGCTTTATTTAATGTTAAAAGTGTATAATGTAAGTTTGAATATTGTTTGCATCAGGTTTATAACCATAGTTAAAGAACAATATATATTTTACCTCAAATCTTGAAAATAAACTAAAGCAAAATTACTTTAAATCTGTGAACTCACTGAGAACCAAGTATCTACTTTTGCTAGATAGTACTTTCTGCTGTTACATAGTATCTACACTGGAAGCGACAAAGCATTGCAAATCATTTGAACTTTGTGTCAGACTATGTCATAAATAGAAAGCGGTTTACTGTTGGGGATTTGACTTGTGGCGCCGCGTGCATCCATTGTAGCCAGCATCAATAATTATAATTCTATTGTATTTTGTTGCTTTGCACCACTCGCGTCCGGTGTAGAAACGATGTAAGTTAATATCGCTTTCTGATGCTGCGTATGAATTTTCAAGCCAAATTATTTGAAATAGTGCAGGCCAGTGTAAATGGATGAAAGGTAAATGGTCCAGTGCCATGGATGAAAGGCTCCATCACTCCACTTGACCTTACTGCCTCATCTGGGCCGGTTGTTGCTGTGGTCTCTTCATCATCAGTGACCCCAGAGACAGCGAGAGCATCTAGAGAAGACCCGAATAAACTGAAGATGTGATTTTATTCAAGTTTGTTCTACTGGTTTCTGTCATTCAACATCAGTCAATGGAGCCCGAGTTTCAGACGCTTCAAATGTCCATTGACTGATATTGTATGAACAGAAACCAGCAGGAAAAACTTGACCAAAATCACATTTTGTGTTTTGAAAACACACACACACACACACACACAGAGACACACACAAGGACTGAACAGCGTGAATGTAAGTAAATAATTAATTAATATGTTTGGGTGAAATAACCCTTTAAAATCCCAAATAGAAATTGTATGAAATATATGTAAGCATTTATATTATTGTAGTACCTTGAATAAATAAACTTTAAGAAACAAGCAGCTTTATTGAGCATTTGTGCCCAAGACACAAAAAAACATTTAAATTAAACATTTTTATTTTGTTTTATTTTTTACATTTAATATTTTGTAAATTTACAATTATGCTTTTGTCAGACATTTTTATCCAAAGTGACTTCCAGTGCTCGTATTACAGGGACCCAAATTCCCTTGGAGCAACCTGAAGTAAAGAGGCTTGCTGAATGACAAACTGCTGGTGACGACTGCGGTGATTGATGCAGCAACATTCTGCTTTCCAGTTCACTACACCACAAAAGCAATGCAGGTATATCAAAACTTAGCATGTAATTGTAAACATATTAAATTAAATTTGGCAAGAAATGGAATTCTGACAACATGAGACATCGTTTGTTTTACTCTGTAATTGTTTTACAGGTAGTTGTTCTCTTATAGAGCAGGCACATAGATGTTTGGAGCAGAAGGAGCAGCAGCTAGATTTTCCCACACGTTCTCCTGCTCTTGTTCAAGATTGTGGGGTACGGGGGTGTCATCACGGTCTTCCTCGTCCTCTCTTTGCACTCAGCCAGATAGCCTCGATGTCCCATTCCCTTCCATGATCAGATTCAGTCTGACTGCATTAATGAGGGACTGCAGAGACAGGTGAAGGTGGACATGGTGGTCTGCTGCTTCATCAGACTAAAGCTGCAGAACTGGCTCAGCTGTGTTGAGATGCAGTAGATATGGGTTCAATACATGATTGTTAGAACAATATGTTTGAATAAAGCTTTGTTTCATATTTTGTTGACTTTTATAACATATAATTGTTTAATTAACATATGCATTAATTCATTACTTGACTGAAAATTGAGATGTATTCACCTTGGCTGCATTTGTCTAGTGTGTAGTCATGTATAGCTATGGCATATGGAAAAGCAAATTACATTTTGCTTGCTTTCCTAAAAAATATAATTAATTATTGGTCAGCATTCATATTCATATTGGTCATTATCATTATTATTGTTCATAAGTGTTGGGCTACCAAATGCATTTTGAAGTAATCTTAATTTTTTAAGTAGTAATACTTACATTTTTCGAGTTAAAAATCAACAATCATCTCCAAAGTTAAGATCTTTGAGCAGCTGGTCGACGTCTCCTTTGTGCAGAATTTACATACATGGAGAAAAACATATTAGGTGGGGTTGTGGATTTATTGATACTATGAGGTGTTTGTGAACCCGTCACTCTTATTTTATTTTGTATTATTATTACTGCAGAATATACAAGCTCAGCGAAAGATGGTAGTAGCTTTAACAATGAACAATCATAGGGACAGCAAATACAACAGAAAACATAACTATAATGGGTTTGCATACATCATAGTATGAGATTAGATACACAGGGGAATAAATATAAAATATATTTTAATAGTCATCATAATTTATATAATCATAATGCATTAAAATTGCGGTTTTTTTTGTTATTATTTAGCCTATGGGATGAAATGACATTCAACAACAAAAATAAATAAATAGGAAAACAAAGGAGATTTAAGCCAGTTTTGTGGATTAACAATTTTGCACATACAATTAAGAAATTAATCACATATTCAAGAGATTCCGATTTTGGTTTTCCACAATACAAAATTATGTATTCAAGGATTAAACTGCAGGGTTGTATTAGCTGAAAAATATAAGAAACTTAAATAAACCCAAAATGTATTGGTTGTAGACTACTACAAGCATAGCGGCAGCTGTTTCTTCAACAAGACCAAAAACGAGCAAATTTCATCAGCATCAAAATATTTACAGGTAGATGAATTAAACTTGTCACTCGTATCTTTTAAGTTTGTTTTTTGCGCTTGTAATTACGTCATAGATCACATGATGACGTAAACCTCACGGATCTCATTCATACTCAACGATATGTGGCTGTAGAGAGCGTACTCTTTTAGCGCTCGTTAAGTAAAGCACACATTATTGAATAAAAGTACACTTGTTGAGTATGAGCTTTCGGACGCAGCCGGATTGTCAATGGTCCATTTAGAGAGATAGGTGGCGGTAATGCACTTATACGTCTGCGATCTGCCATAAAGCAAGAAGAAGAAGAAGTAGATCATCCTCATCATTATCATCATCATCATCATCATCCAGCCATTTCACATTAGAATCGGCTCCAAAGAGAGAGACAGGCCATTTTTATGTAAAGGAAAGACGAAGTGTAAGGAGAGCTATCAAATGTTTCTGTTCTAATTTTTAACGCTGGTGTAACGTTACTCATCCAAAACGCGCTTTATTAATATGGTAATGATCTGATATGAGCAGCAGAAGCGTGTTAAACGCCCCACGATAAACTGGCAGCACGTTTTGAGCTTTGTTGTCGTTTCATCACGATGGCAACGCGCGAGGAAGCTCTCCAGACGATCACGGACAGTGAGGAAGAGTCTGCCTTTTCTTCAGAAGACGACGAAGATTTGGATGATGAAAGCTTTCATTTTAAAGAGCCATTTGATACAACAAAGGATACAATTTGTAATGCGTAAGTCGTTTATTCTTTCTTACAATATTTTTTTATACAAAGCACCGCATGCTCATTATAGCTGAAATAATCGTGTAATGTTATGAGTAAAATGTGCTGTGCTGTGGATTTTCATACCATTAAACTCTTACAAAACTGTAGATGTTCTACTGTGACACAAAGTAAATGCATATATAATAATAATGTTTGAGACTATATCAATGGCCTATAGTTTTGGTTAACCCGAGATCGTTGTTTAATGTCATATACTGCATCAAAGCTAAACTGAAAGTATACACATAGTCAGATATTTGCAAACATAAATCAGTATGCATGTGTATGTTGATGTCCCATCAGTCCAAAGGGCTATAAATGGAATGCTACCTTTGACAATCTAAGATAACAATTATTATTAATATTATTGTTTTGTTTGTTTGTTTTAGGAATGTGGTGCCTTCAGGTGCATATCACACAAGGGCGGCAAGCAAGCGTCATTTCAGTGCTGTAGACAATCTTAACCAGTAAGTGTACTTAATGTATTTATTTTTTCGTAAGTTCGTTTACCTTTTTTTACATACTTTTAGATAATATACATATTTGTAAATTGCTTCTTTTAATGAGTGGTTGATACACTAGAACAGGGGTTCTCAAAGTTTACATTCAAAGGTCCGAATCTGAATTATCATCAACGTCAAAGGGTCAGAAATAATTATTACAAAACTTGTTTTTTTAATAAACATGATTATAACTTTACATAACAATTCAACTTGAAATATGCTTAATTATCATATTTATGACGTCATCAGTTCATATTTGCAATTACGAAAACTAACCATGGTTTTATACAAATAATAATAATTCAAAATAAATCTTGGTTACTATTAAACCATGATATCCACAAATGAACCATGGTATTGCTACACTAACCATAGTTGAATCATAGTATGTGTATTTGTAGTAAAACTGGTTATATAAGGTATAATCAATATGTAAACAAGTTTAAAACATAATTGTTTACTACACCTTTATTATAATAAAATCACGGTTATTTTTTCATAAGGGTTACTCAAAAGTACTGCATTTTTATTTGCCCAGTAAAGCAGTTATCATTTAGGCCTACATGTGTTATGTTTCTGAAATAGTACTTCGATGTAACTTGCAGTCCCTTCAACAGAATTGACAAAATCTTTAATTATATATATTTTTTTAATATATATTTCTTGGAGCACAAACGTCTGGACTATGTGCATATTTCAACCCGTTACAGACGAACTGCATTCATGTTCATATGCCAGACAGTCAACAGTGAGAGGTTTTTGGAAACGCTGTTTTGTACTCATTCAATCACAAGTGTGCTGCGGTTCGGTTCTTTGAATACGCTGCTAACTCTGCCGGTGGAGAAAGACTGCTTCGGGAGGGCAAAACATCGCGCTCGTGGGGCGAAACCGGTGACATTATTCTACTGAATGAAAGCTAAGGTTTATCCAAAATGTCGCTAGTTGCTATGTGCTTTGTCTTACAAAAGAGTCTGTAAACACTGCCACACTGGTTCATGCGCATGTGTGTGTGTGTGTGTGTGTGTGTGCCACGCACGCCGCACAGAGGTCTAAGTGATACGAGTGTGCTTGATACGAGGCGGGTCCGGATTGAATTCCCTCTCGGTCCGAATCCGGACCGGAGTCCGGGCTTTGAGAAGCGCTGCACTAGAAGAATAATGCTGTTGTGATCCTGTTGTCACCATGCTCACTTTTTTTTTTTTTTTTACAGATGTGAGAATGACAGCGAGCAAATGCCTGCTGCAAAGAGAGCCATGACTCTTTCATGGAAAGCAGAGACTGATGTTGACCGGGCTCCACAGACTCTGAGATTCCTGCCTGCTCGGGAACCTGGACCGCAGTTGTCTGCTGCTGACGCGCACTCTCCCATTAATCTTTTCAAGCTGTTTTTCACAGAGAGCGCCGTGGAAAACCTGTGCCACAACACAAATGTTCAGGCTGCCAGGGCAGCTGCAAAGGGCCGCAAGTACAAGTGGACAGATGTCAGTGTTTATGAGCTGTACTGCTACATCGGACTCGTATTCTACATGGCCACGGTGAAGATGAGCTCCATCGCTGACTACTGGCGGCAGGACAGCCCTTTCTCTCTGCCTTTTCCTGCCACAGTTATGTCAAGTGACCGATACCGTACCATTTCATGGAATGTGCACATGAGTCACCCAGACGCAGACAAGGAGAACGACAGAAAGAGGGGCACAGCCCAACATGACCGTCTGTTCAGGATCAAACCACTCATAAACACTATCCGTCTTGCATGCAAAGCCTTCTATCATCCTAGAATAAATCTAGTTGTGAATGAAAGATTGGTGGCATGCAGAGCAAAGAGAGAAATGACACCGTACATGAAAGCCAAACTGACAAAGTTCAAGTTTTTTGTCCTTTCAGACTCATCAAATGGATATAATGTGGACTTCTCGGTCTACACGGGCAAGAATAGCTTTCCCACAGACCGTGGGCTTTCGTATGGTGCTGTGATGTCTCTCCTGGACCGTAAAGTTTTGGGCTCTGGGTACCATGTGTACATGGATGATTTCTACACAAGTCCAAAGCTCTTCACAGACTTGTTTGCTCTGAAGTTTGGTGCTTGTGGGACGTACAGAGACCAGAGGAAGGACTTCCCGAAGACTGCAGCTAAGTCACTGAGCAGAAGCTCCAGCAGGGGATCCATCAGGTGGATTCGGGACGGGCCTCTTGTGTGTGTGAAGTGGATGGACACGCAAGTGGTGTCTGTTTGTTCCACCATCCATGCTGCCTATACGGGAGAGTGCGTGCAAAGGAAAATCAAAGCACAACATACATGGAAGGCAAAGTCTTTTCCATGTCCTGCACCTGTGACTGCATACAACCAGCACATGGGGGGTGTTGACCTGTCCGATCAGCTGTTGCAATACTACGCTGCACAGCACAAAACCATGAAGTGGTACAGAAAAATCTTCCTACACTTCTTGGACATTGCCGCCAACAACGCTTTCATATTGCACAAAGAGCTGCTTGGCAACATGAATCCCAATCAGTTCATGGAAGAGCTTATTGCAGAGCTCTTTGGCGTACCACAGAAAGCAGCACCAAAACAGTTTAGCACAGACCATGTGCCAATTCCAGGAGCTCAGCTGACTTCAGACGTCAGAAGAATTGCTACTGTTGGTCGCCGGATCTGTGTGCATTGCAAAGCAGTGCATGGAAAGAAGCAACAAACACCTTGGAAATGCCTGGCTTGTGACGTTCACTTGTGTCTTCAGTTAAACAGAAACTGTTTCCAGGAATGGCACAAAAGTCTGTGACTGTTAAAATTGGGTCTGCAAAAAATGTCATGATAAATGTAAACCATTTTGAACAATAATTTTGGCAAAGCTCAGGCAAATACATTTAAGTGTTCATGAACAAAATCTATGAAATTGAAGTACAAAATGTTCAGAAAGAGATAATTTACAGGGCTTGAAATTAACTTTTTTACTTGGTAGCACTGGTGCTCCCAACTTCAAGAATTTAGGAGCACCAAAAAAAATTTAGGAGCACCCACTGAATATTAAGGGGCAACACAACTGCCAATTGAGCGGAATGGCGGGCAACATCCTTCCTGATGATTAAAAGCTTCATCAATTAAACCTGATCCTTAAGCTGCAGTGCTTTGTTTTGTATACATACAATATACAGAGGCAAGATGAGAAGAAAATGTAATTTAAACTTTTCTCAAAACAGTTCCCCTCAGAAATACATTCATATAGACCCCCACTCCCAATTCAATATTTAGGATTTAATTTCTATATTTCGTATAGTGAACGTTGAGCTTGCTCAGGCTGCTACAGTATTTAATTTTCTTTGTGTCCATCTTCAGCGTCTCTGGCTTCTGTTAATGGCTGTTTACAGACTTGGTAATATTTCCACACAAATTACATTTTGGAAAATTAAAAGTGTGGTCAAAAAAACGGTCAGTTCCAAGTAGGGGTGGGCGATATGCCAAAAAATATAATATATATTTTTTTTAGACATTTCACGATTTTATCACGATTCTTGTCATGTTAGTTTTACCAGTTTGTCTGAGCAGTACGGACAAATTAATTTCCCTATTATAAAGACAAAGCCTTTCAAGGTAACAAAATATAAATAATAATGGTGGATATTTAGGCCAAAGTGGGCGAAGATAAAAATCTTTTTCATTATTTTATCTTTGCTATGAAAAAATAAGAAAAAAGATACACATTACAACTACAAATAATATACAAACAGTGTTTAATTTTCAGGTACAATAGGCATATTTAGCAGGAGCATTCAAGAAATTGAATTAACAAATATAAAACACTATATAGATTGATTCCTATTAAAGTAATTGTATTATTTTTAGTCAAGAGTAGTGAGTTATGTTTTTCTCTTTGTGTTTTGCTCTTTTAACATTAAATTGTGTCATCTGTCTGTCGATTCTGTCATAGTGTTTTATATTAATACCATCATTTACTCACTCAAAATTAGTTTTAAACCTGAGTTTCTTTCTTCTGATGAACATGCATGCTATTTTGAAGAATGTGGAAAACCAAACAGCTGCTGGTCCAGAGTGACTTCCATAGTATTGTTTTATATCCTACTATCAAGTGGACCAGCAACTGTTTGGTTACCCACATTCTTAAAAATATCTTCTTTTGTGTTCAACACATGAAATAAATGAATACAGGTTTGGGACAACATGTGAGTGAGTAACTAATGACAAAAATAAAATTTTAGGGTGAACCATCCCTTTAATGACAGTCGGCTACATGTTTAATTCTGTACCTTTAAGAGCTGCACGCATCTAATATACAGGCACGCATCCGTTCCACTTACCGGTTTCTTTCATTCCAAACATAAACAACTGAGTCTATATGTAAACCTTGTGTGTTTTGACAGTATTAGCTCAAAAGATAACTTAGTTTAGTAATCAGGCACTGTTAGACAGGCTTTTTAGTTTGCACGTTTCGGGTACACAGGCTCAGAAAAAGCGCACTTCAGACCAGAGCGCAAATGACAATTTGAACCTGCTTTAGCTCCCAGTCACGTGGCACATGCTGTGCAGTAATTCGCAAACGTTTAGTTTAGAGTTCGCACCACGACAATTATTTGCACTCGCACAAATGCTCCCAAATATATTTTGGAGTCGCACAGATTACATTTCGGGAGCATATGCGACCAAAATGGTCGCAATTTCGAGCCCTGATTTAACAAAAATTTGAAAAGACTTAAAAGGGGGAAAAACTTACATAATGCCTATGCATTAAAAATAGGCATATTAGCTTTGTTTTCCTTATACTAATGTACAAAATAAATTTTGCTTACTTTTTAAAGCGGTAAGCTACAATATTAATAATCAAATAAAGTTCCATTGACACTGAATTATTAGTTGTTGTAATTTGTTTCTGACATTATGGAACGTTAAGTCTTGAAGTGGGTTTTGAGGGTATATATATATATATATATAAACGTTAAGGAGCTTAATAGTCCCTTAATATTCCTTGACACGTCTGTGTGTGGTGGCTCTTGATGCCTTGACCCGATCCTCAGTCTGTTCCTTGTGAAGTTCACCCAAATTCTTGAATCGATTTTGCTTGACAATCCTCATAAGGCTGCGGTTCTCTCTGTTGGTTGTGCATCTTTTTCTTCAATACTTTTTCCTTCCACTCAACTTTCTGTTAACATGCTTGGATACAGCACTCTGTGAACAGACAGCTTCTTTGGCAATGAATGTTTGTGGCTTACCCTCCTTATGAAAGGTGTCAATGATTGTCTTCTGGACAACTGTCAGATCAGCAGTCTTCCCCATGATTGTGTAGCCTAGTGAACCAAACTGAGAGACCATTTTGAAGACTCAGGAAACCTTTGCAGGTGTTTTGAGTTGATTAGCTGATTGGCATGTCACCATATTCTAATTTGTTGAGATAGTGAATTGGTGGGTTTTTGTTAAAATTATCACAATTAAAAGAACCAAAGACTTAAACTACTTCAGTCTGTGTGGTGTGCATTGAATTGATTTAATACACAAGTTTCACAATTTGAGTTGAATTACTGAAATAAAGGAACTTTTCCACGACATTCTAATTTATTGAGATGCACCTGTATATATCAATGTTCCACAGCCGTTGACGCATCATGTGCCGGATGTTGTGGAAGAGTTCAGGGGAGCTCGGGAGAGTTGGACATTGCCTTTATCAGAGGTAAAAATATATTTAAATACTGTTCAGTTTCTCACAACACTTGCAGAAGGCAACAAGCGTGATTGATTTTTGGGTTCTTTCGTTTATTCAGCCAGCAAACCTCTGTTCTGTGCAACACAACTTCGCGTGAACTACTAATAACTCTTATTTTTTCTCTTTCAGGTCTGCTCTGGGATTTTCATTTGGCTACTGCCACCCACTGGATACCATTGGCTTAGCTGTGAGTTTGTAAAAAATGTATGCATGTACTGAATATTTTAACATAAATAAATAAAACAATTAATAACAGTTGAACAGAAATTACAAAGAAAATGTATATATTTAGGAGGCCTAGTTATTATTCTGTTGCCAGAAGATGCTCCCCTTTGAGTCACAGTCACCTCTGGTTGATTAAAGGATTTTTATGTTATTTGTATTTTTTTTTATTTTTTGTAACCTTGAACTAAGCATTTTATAAAGCAGCTTTGAATGTGGAAAGCATTGTACCCTTACAACAGTTAACCATGTTTTTACTATGATACAACTAGTAACCATAACTGTAGTAACCAGGGTTCCCTTTTGATATTTCACTCGTACTGCATCTAGTATCGACGCTTAGAATGGGAAAACCCTTTTTTCCTCTTCAACTGAAGCCTATTTCAATCACGCAGTTATAACTGCACGTGATTGGTTCGTGGATTAAAAAAACGAACTAATGCACGGCGGTGGCGAGCGAGCTAATGGCTATGCAGCCCGCCATAGCCCGAATAAAATGGGAGGAGCGTCTGGCTATATAATCAGCTGCCTGCCACCGCATCTCAGATTTCTTCTCTTCAGCGACGAAGACACTTCTTCCCTGGCGATCCCAGTTCTACAAATAAACCTAGCGCGATATATTTGTGTCCATGGTCCTCTACGCAATGCCGTCTTTTGTGATTTGGCCACAATACCTGCAGACTGCGCTTGCTGCTCCTCACAAGACAGATCGATTTTGTCATTCATTATAACAAACAATGCGCAGACGCGATGTATAAATAATACATTCAGAATGCAGTGTAATTCTGTATAGGCTGTTATACAGAAAATGTGTTCTGGGACAGGCATCAGACAACATTATATTTGATAACGTGTCCAATGAAGAAACTGAGGATGCAAACTAGGTTCTGATGAAACACACAGTGACGAGGACTAAACCTGACCATGTAGACTACTGAAGAACAATCATTATTATCTCTTTTCTGTTATTTCAGTTTTTCTTAGCTCTCATGGGACCATGCAGTGTGTAGTAGTGTATATGATGGTGGTGTGGGGAGGGGAGGGGATAATGTTTTGCAGTGTGTACCTATATCTTACATTGACGGAAAGTGTATGAGGATACGTTTACATATACTGTAGATACACTTGTTACATAATGCATGTTTTTCCCTACAGTAAGCAAAACATAAAATGATTGTATAGTGATCTACAAAAACAGTCTTGTCTTTTTATCTCCTTGATTTAATCTCTGTTCAGGCAGGTCTTGCATGATAATTATCTGCAGATAAGTCTGCAGTATATATGCACGTGAATTTGTACATTTGAATGTGTTTAAAAGTAAAAAAGCTTTCCAAAGAGAGTTATACATGTTTAAACAACCCACTGAATGATATACAAATAATACTAATGCTTCTAGGAGGAGGTAATTAGATAATGTTGAGATAACACTTGTTAAAAGTAAAATGTTTTCTGTAAATCCAGTGATCGAATACTGTGTTTAGCTTAGTTTTCAGTGATAGACACGTGACTAGTGGCTAGTCTGTGAGTGCTATTCCACAAACCTGGAAGGTAGACCTCTGAATGTAAATAATCAGTAGGCTTTTTCAAAATAAAATACAAAATAACAAATATTTTTCAAATATAAAATGTATGGGAAATTTTAAAACTATTATTTTAAAAAGTAATTTTAAAATGCAATAATCTAATTACAAGTAGGACTGCTTAATTTCTGGAATCTGATTACATAATCCATAAAATTGTGTACAACAATTGGATTTTAGGTAATAGTACAAATCTCTACATATAATAATGTACATATACATCTTGTGCCACATTCAAGAATCTTGATTAAAATAGCATTTCATTAATAATGTATTGGGTTAGGGTTAGAGCAGTCCTAATGCAAGTAACCAGGAGAATATTCAAATTCGCATTGAAAGTGGCCTATTTTATGAATGTTTATAAATACATAAACCTAATCAGTTAAAGTAAGTATATCGGTAAGCAAATAATGTTGGATGCTATAAATTACTCAATCTATGCTCCAATAATATTAGTACTAAATTACAAATCAGCCTGTAAAGACCAGTTGTGTTTATTTGAATCATTACTGATTTCTATTTTGGTGATTATTAAATTATAAAACACAATGACACTCTTTTGTTGTTCCTTTTGCCCTGAAGAATGAGAAAACATGAGTTGAGGAAAGGCAGGGCCCCACACTGAATAAGGATGATGAAGCTTCTTTTATTAAAACCATTCTCTTCCTTTGCTGAGTTATCTTGAATCCACTAGAAATTATTAATACATTTGACTTCTGAGTCTTAGAGTCTTCTCCTTAGATTTTCCTGCAAACTTTGGAATGGTTTTCATTACACTGAAGGATCTAGACTGTAGAGTGTCTTTGTTATAAACTGAGACTGAAGACTCATCATTTTAGACTGGTAAACAAATAAATCAATACATTCGCATTGATTTTGAGTTTCCTTCACTTTTTCCTAAATGTTATGATCTTCCTAAAAAAATAATCTTCTGAACTTAATTTGCCTTCAAACACTGAGACACTCATGTTGTTGCCCACTACCTCTGATGCTCCCATCAAAACCCTACTCCTTCACCCGTCTGCATTGCAAGGTCTTGTGTAGTATAAGTTGTCACCAAAAGCTTATTTTTCATCATCACCTGCTTTAATTAGATCACTATAAAATTGACTATCAGTTATTTCCTCTCACGATATCTTTATATACCTGCATTAACTATAACTTTTTGCCACCCCATTTGATTTGCTCAGAAGGGATGTGCAGGCATTATTAGTAGATATTTTTTTATGTTTTATTAAAAGCATTGTTTGACTATACAAGGATAAATAGTTTGTATTTTTAATATGGAATTTACTGTACTAAATATATTATACATTTATGTTGTAAATTCCTGTAAATACAGTTAGTTGTATGTCACTCTTTCTGGATTCAATTCACTGGGCCCATTTGGAGAAATCATTGTCTATGTTCTTATATAAGACAACATACCTTAATACAGTACCTTGCTATACCCCACTGCTCCACTCTGATGCCTCCGGAAATGTGGACGGACCAGTCTGTACCACCTCAACTTCAGCACAGTCAACCCCCAAATGTATTTTTTTCCCTCTCTTTCGCTTTATAATCTAATTATCTACTGAATTATGCTGGTATTTGAATTATTTCCCTTCTTCCCTCTGTCCTTAATGAAAGGAGGGAAAAAATGATATAGATAAGTTTACAACTCATATTCATAATCTCACACCAACACTGCACATAATTAATTACATGTACATTTAATTAACATTTGTGTGCTCTTGTTTTGACTTAGCTTGTTTTTTTGTCAGAATTGCTTTCTATTTACAGCACTGTTCATATCTATATATCTACTGAATTGACAAGGGTTAAGGTTAGTTACTATTGCATCGTGTATATTATACTGTACACGTGCACAATGGGAGGCTTATAGTATTCAAAAATGACAATGTAATATAACAAATCACTTCACATTTCCTTGAGCCCTTCTTGTTTAATTGTTTTCCCTGTGTTGGTTGGGGGGGAGGGGGTTCTCTGTGTGCACCAGTGTTTTCCACACTTCAACAATAGGCAGTTATACATTTTGTTTTAAACATGTTGGTGATTAAAACTGTTGAACACATTGTGTTTTGACCAGATTTGACAATGAATTGTTTTGTAAACATGATCACCTATCGGTGAATGCATAAACAGTAAGTGTGTAATGGTTATTTCTTTGAATACAGTTTTCAAGTTCATTAAAAGTATTTTTTTCTGTATGAAAAAGAACATATTGGTACACTTGAGAATAAGTTCAGAAAATATGGTACTTTATATGTTGGAAACTGTTTCATGCATATTCAATGTTTTATTTGACTGATTAACAGATATGAGTTGTATAATATTTGATGAATGTTTTATGATGTGTTGAAATTCTTATTTCACAAGTTTGTCAATATACTGTAGTAAAAACATTTGAATTTAATTTGTGTTGTTTTCAACACATTTGTAGTAAGAGTGAGTTATGGTTAATCAGGAACTATTGGCTATATTGAGAGTCATGTTTGTAAAAGACTGGGCATCTGTTCAGGGTGATTCTCTACCTTTGGCCTGTAGCTGGGATAAGCTCCTGGATATTTCAGACATAAAATAAAAATTAGTTTTTGAAGGTCAAAATATATAAATAGAAGACCAAGTTGCACATTGAAAACACAAACCTTTATTTGTCAAAGAGTAAGAGTAAGAAACGGGGTTGTTTTTTCACTTGCTTACACAAAATCTTTACTTGTTACAGTTTCTGAAAGCTGACACTCAAATAGCAGAAGCACAAACCAAATCTGCAAAACCATATTCTCCGCCTTTGACTCTGTTTTCAATTTCATAAAACACAACACACAATTCTCTATGTAACACACAAATCTATAAATGTACTTACACAAATGTTTGCTGTCGAGATGTGTTTGAGGTATTTTGAAAGCAGTGCTTCTTTTTGCAAGAAACGGTGAGGCATTTTACATTTTGTGTCTGTAATTATTGGATGTTTGTGTAAAGTTTTGAAAAAAAAGAGAGACATGTTTTGAAAATGTATGTAAGCAGTTTGGCATTTTGACATTCTATGCACTCAGATTTTTTTGAGAATAAAACTAGTGCAAAGGCTTTGACCGAATGACTTGATTTTGAATCAGGTTTGCTGTGTTTTGATATAGAGTTAGTACATGTAGAAACATATATTCAGCATTTTGAAATGTAGTTTGTATTTATTTTGCTAATTGCATGATGTAGGTTTGTTGCTGTGTTAAGAGTTTAGAAAGAGTATTGAATTATTGGTAACCCAGTGTTTCCTTCATTTCAGGGCTAAGATACTCCGAGTTTTCTCTGAACCTTTCTGAAACGGGCCTCTGACATGAGTCACAAACAGACTCGAAGCATCCGGGTGTTTGTGCTTCAAGCTGCACAAAACAACAGGTGTATAAAACACCGCACACGCCCTTCACTGCTGCTCATTAGATTAGATTAACTTTCAAACTGTTTCTGAAACACACAGAGGACGACTTTAATATTGTATCAACTTTTCCACTTAAACAAGGTATTAGATTTACACGCGGCTTTGTTCCGAAGCTGATGTTCGACTGGAGTTTGATCTGATCGGGGAACAACAAACATTTCCTCGCCGCTTATTTCAGTCTCCAAAGAAAGTCAAGAGCCTCATCTTGGTGTTCGCTTGATTTTTACTGCGTCAAACAGTTTTACCACTCGAGTTTTGCCCTTCAACGTAGGAGAAGAAAACACAAGCGCGAGGAGCTCGCGAAGGCGCGCAGACACCGAGCAGCGCGGGTTGAGTCTATAAGGTTCTCGTGTGTTGTTTAAGAGCGCAGCGCCGCTCGACACGCCGACACTCATCTTTAAACTCAGTGTTTCAAAGACTGTAACTCCGCTCAGAGAAATGGCAGAAATCGCTCCAGCTGCTGCTGCCGCCCCGCCGGCCAAAGCGCCCAAAAAGAAGTCATCTGTCAAAGCCAAAAAAGCAGGTCCAGGCGTCGGTGACCTGATCGTCAAAGCCGTGTCCGCGTCCAAGGAGAGGAGCGGCGTGTCCCTCGCCGCGCTGAAGAAAGCTCTCGCCGCCGGCGGCTACGACGTGGAGAAGAACAACTCCCGCGTCAAGCTCGCCATCAAGAGCCTGGTGACTAAAGGCACCCTGGTGCAGGTCAAAGGGACCGGCGCCTCCGGCTCCTTCAAGATTAGCAAGAAGCCTGCCGAGACCAAGAAGAAGCCAGCCAAGAAAGCAGCTCCCAAAGCGAAGAAGCCCGCGGCCAAGAAACCCGCTGCTGCGAAGAAACCCAAGAGCGCAGCGACAAAGAAGCCCGCCGCTAAGAAATCGCCCAAGAAGGCCAAGAAACCCGCTGCAGCCGCTATGAAGGCGACGAAGAGCCCCAAGAAGGCAAAGAAGCCGGCAGCGCCCAAAAAAGCCAAGACTGCCAAACCCAAGACAACAAAGCCTAAAGCTGCCAAGCCTAAAAAGGCAGCTCCCAAGAAGAAATAAATATCTACTGTTGTATTCCCCAACGGCTCTTTTCAGAGCCACCCACTAACTCTAAAGAAAGAGCAAACTTGCCGTTATGAGTCTTAAAGTAAATTATTGTTAGCCTGAGTTTACCTCCACTCATAATTGTACACGCTGAATTAATTTAGAAAAGGAACATACTTTGTTTTATTCATATTTATTAGTACGAGCAGATTATTAGGTTAAAAACTATTTTTAAAGAAAGATTTTTGCATGTTATACAGTTTTTAAACTTTTCAAACCCCACGACACTTTGTATTATATATTTTTTTTGTCATGTTTAGTAAAAAGGAGCACAATCCGAATGCAGCTCTGGAGGTGTGGCTGTGTTGGAGGGAAGTTCAGTGATTGGTTTAAAATATTACAAGTCTCTAAACCAATAGGCGACTGGCAGGTTCCTTTAAATACAGTATAGCCGAGTTTTCGATCACAGACTTAATTTCTGTTAAAGAAGCGCACACGTTTTATCATTCAACAATGAGTGGACGAGGTAAAACCGGTGGAAAGGCCAGAGCGAAGGCTAAGACTCGCTCTTCCAGAGCAGGTCTGCAGTTCCCTGTTGGTCGTGTTCACAGGCTTCTCCGCAAAGGTAACTACGCCCAGCGCGTCGGTGCTGGTGCTCCGGTTTATCTGGCCGCTGTGCTCGAGTATCTGACGGCTGAGATTCTGGAGTTGGCTGGAAATGCCGCTCGGGACAACAAAAAGACCCGTATCATCCCCCGTCACCTGCAGCTGGCGGTGCGCAACGACGAGGAGCTGAACAAACTCATGGGCCGAGTGACCATCGCTCAGGGCGGCGTGCTGCCCAACATCCAGGCCGTGCTGCTGCCCAAGAAGACCGAGAAACCCGCCAAGACCAAATAAACAGATTCCAGTCTGTTTCTGAAACACAAAGGCTCTTTTAAGAGCCACCCATCTTATCTACTATCGAGCACTTTTCTGTTAGTTTGTTCTATCAGTAGTGACTATCATAAAAAATACAACCAATTTATTTGGTTAACGTTAATTGCAAATAGAAGCACCAGATGGATATTTCATTTTTTCACCAAATATTATTTCATAAAGAATAAAATTATATTAAATAATGAGTAATTAAAACGATACTAGACGTCTGAAAATAGTTACTGTAGTATGTGTACGATGCAAAGACAAAGAAAAACAACCTTTGGCCAAATGCTTTTTTCAAGAGCCACCCATATTATCTACTAGAGAGCACTTTTTTCATCAATATAGACATATATCTTAAAAAATGCTTTTATCAACCGAATAAATTGCAACTTCTGAATGTGGGTAATAGCAAATACCACCAACAGTTAAATATGTAGCAAACCATTTAAATCGAATAACTAATTCATATTACAACAGGAATAAGATACATAAATCTGTAAACCGTGTTAGTGTGTTTAATGCGTAAACAAAGACTAGAGTAAATGCTTGAAAGGGACTTAATTTGCATTAAAAAGTAATAAACAAAGCAATGCATTTTGAGCGGGAAACACAAACTACCCCGTTTGCAAACAGAAGCTGCGCAGTTATTGGCTAGCAGTCATACACAGACATCAGCCAATCATAAGCCTCTGCAGCTTTATGACGCCTTATGCTCGTGCCCGTATGATGCTATAAAAGCAGGCACATCAGTTAAAGCAGCATTTTCTACGAAGAAAGAAGTATATTGCAGCGATGGCTAGAACAAAGCAGACCGCTCGTAAATCCACCGGCGGCAAAGCCCCGAGGAAGCAGCTCGCTACCAAAGCCGCCCGTAAGAGCGCTCCGGCCACCGGCGGCGTTAAGAAGCCCCATCGCTACAGGCCCGGCACCGTGGCTCTGCGAGAGATCCGTCGCTATCAGAAGTCCACCGAGCTGCTGATCCGCAAGCTGCCCTTCCAGCGTCTGGTGCGAGAAATCGCTCAGGACTTCAAGACGGACCTGCGCTTCCAGAGCTCCGCTGTCATGGCCCTGCAGGAGTCCAGCGAGGCTTATTTGGTCGGTCTGTTTGAGGACACCAACCTGTGCGCCATCCACGCCAAGAGAGTCACCATCATGCCCAAAGACATCCAGCTGGCCCGCCGCATCCGTGGAGAGCGCGCTTAAACCCGCTCCGCTGCATCACCCGCGTTAAACCCCAAAGGCTCTTTTAAGAGCCACCAACATCTTACTAAATTAGAGAATTTCCACTGTAATGCAGAGTATAAGAGTAGAAAGTAGCGCTGCCTTAATTTAAGTAATTTTCTCTCGATCTTAGTAATTCGTCTTATCAATATCAATTTCAGTTTACTTGCTACAGAGAACACACACAGTCAAAACGTAACCGATGTTAAATACTGTTTTTACCTAATTACTCGCAATGACTTAAATAATAAAACATACTGTTTCTAATGTATCTGTATATAGTTAAGCTAAATGCAATTTAATAATCTTTACTTCATTATCAATTGTCACAACTACGTCGTAAATGTATCTGTTTAATGTGTAAGTAGAGGTTATTTCATTACAATTGGTGTTTATTTTCGGGGGAAGTGAGAATCACTGGTTTAATGTTTGATTGCTCTTCGTTTACTTTGGTGCTGATTCCTGCAGCTCAATGGTGGAGGCTCTAGTTTAATAATAATAATGATGATATAAAAGTCAAAGCTGCTGCAGGGTCGCTGCTGGCCAAACTGGTACCTAAACAGAATTGTATTGTTGTGACCCCTCCCTCAAATATTATGGAGGGAAAAAAATGCTATAGGGGTCAAAATAGAACTTGTTAAAATGTTATGATAAAATGTTAAAGTGAATAAATAAATTATATTATTTATAAATTGCAATTGTAGCTCTAGACAGTTACTTATGGTTATGATTTAATTAATACAGTCAGTCGTCTGATTGATTTTATTGTCTCAAGCTTTCAGAAATTACACAAGACAATTAAGCAGTTTTACTACCATAAAATCATGGTCAATTTTTATAAGGGTTGTGGTGCCCACGTGTTTTTGTTGAAGAAATTATAAAGGTCGTAGCATTTCTATTATAAAAAGTGGATATTTGATATTAAACGATGATTTGATTGTCCTGTAAGATTAACAACAGCAATGACCAGGCCTTTGGCACCCTTTGCAGGCATTTGTAATATAATTGTAAATGTATTGTATATAAATAGTTTATTTTGTATGACATTATGTTTTTTAATAATGTTATTCACTGAAACCATATGATTATTATTAATAAACCCATCATTATTGCCTCATTGTTTTTTAATAATGCAGTTTAAGCCATGGAAACTATCTGTCACGTGTGCTTACTGTTCACCGTAAAATACATGTATATATATATATATAAATGTGTGTGTGTTTATTTGTGTATTTATGTTAATTTTAATATAGAATGAAAGGTTTGGTACTCTACACAAACTGTTTACTCTGTGTATATGGAGCGCCACTGGTCTGCCAAATTCAAACATGTAAATATTATGTATGATCTTAGAAATTGTCTTTGTAAAATTAACCTTTTAAACAGTGTTTCCAATTTAGCAATTTTGTAGCTACATTTAGTGACTTCTCCACCCCTTTTTAGACTTTTCAAAAGTTTAGGGACAGATATAGTAACTTCTTGGACAACTCTTATCTAAAGTTCTCATCTTGATCACTGATCTATATTCATTTTTATATAGATCAGTGAATTAGTCATTGTGATGTAGTGACATTTAGATACCAGTTTTAGCTAGTTTCAATTCCCTGCTTTAACTAGCGGTGGAGGGGTGCGAGCCAAGTGACGCGAGACTGGTTTCAGTTAGGTCCTGTAAGCAAATGTAAAAATCCTCCCTGGAGCTCTTTTCACATATTTCTGATCGTCATACATTGCTCTGATTGTGGACATGTCTGGAAGAGGTAAAGGCGGTAAGGGACTCGGGAAAGGCGGCGCTAAGCGTCACCGTAAAGTTTTGCGGGATAACATCCAGGGTATTACCAAACCCGCCATCCGTCGTCTCGCTCGCCGCGGTGGAGTCAAGCGTATCTCCGGTCTGATCTACGAGGAGACCCGCGGTGTGCTGAAGGTGTTTCTGGAGAACGTGATCCGTGATGCCGTTACTTACACCGAGCACGCCAAGAGAAAGACAGTCACCGCCATGGACGTCGTGTACGCGCTGAAACGACAGGGACGCACTCTGTACGGCTTCGGAGGATAAACATGTCCGTATTACCATAAAAACCCAACGGCTCTTTTAAGAGCCACCCACACTGTCACAAAGAGGTGAATTAATGTTAAGTTTTTTTATGTAAGCAATTCAAAAATTAGTACGTTTTGCTGGTGGTCATTGCATCTATATAAATGTAAATTACTCGAGTTGACTAGCCGAAAACCGATTCTAAAAATGGAAGTCGGTAGTGTTTTGTTTCTTTCAACGGATCACCGAATGACATTTTATTACAAGGCTTTTTTATTAGCTTGTTTAATCTCGTGTTTTCTTTTAATTTAAGTATTTTACAAAATTAAGAGAAGGTACAATCAAATGAATGTTTAAGGTGGAGCAGAAGTGAAACTGAAAGGACAGTTGAGGAAAATAAAGTGTCTAATCGTCATTGCTCTCCTTTTTTAATGTTATCTCAATTGCTCTATTAATGGGTTTATAAGTTACAATGTATCATATTTGAGACCCATTTGTTTTCAAAACAAAAAGAGCGGGAATTTAAACAAAGGAAACTTCATATGGACTGATGATGTTGAAACGAGGAGCAGTGGGTGGGGCTATAAATTTACCGCTTGTGATTGGCCCACATTCCGCTCGTGATACTTCGTAATCCCGTAAAAAAAAAGGGTAACATTCTGGCAGGTGGGTTGCCTAAAAATTACCGGCACATTAATTAACAGTAATTTTCCGTAATTCGAAAATACAGTTTTTGCTGTAATTTAACATTATATTTTAAGTATTTTCTTCAGCTTTTAATCTTCAATAAAAACCATGAAATTATCATTAAGTTTGAACACTGCTTTAATTCAAATAATCAGCCGTAAGTGCAAAACAGTGTTTTAATAATTTATTCACCTGCAAGAATATACCATCTTAACTGCAAGAATATAGCAATATAGTTTGTTCAGAACTGCAATTTACTAATATTCTTTGTTCAAAACTGCAACAATATACCAGTATAGAGATTATAGCACAACTACAACAATATAGCAACAGTTTGTATGTAACTGCAGTATAACAATACAATTTTGATCACAACTGCAACAATATTCCAATAATTTATTCATAACTGCAATAGTATAAACAATATTTAATTAAAAAAAATTATAACTGCAACAATATTCCAATTAAAAAAATAGTCCAAAAGTAAAAATTAGATCACAACTTCAACAACATACCAATTGTTTGTTCATAACAGCAACAGTATACAAATATTTTAAAAAATGATCAAAACTGGAACAATACACAATACAATTAATTGTTCAAAACTGCAACAATATAGAAGTTTGGTAAAAAATAAAATTAATAATTAAATTGTCCTTAAAACTGAACCACGTGTGAACAGATTAATTAATCTTGACAACAGATGAGGCATGAACAAAAACAATTATTAAACCATGAAAGCAAATTATCAGCAAGTATTTTACTGTAAGTGTGTGACACTGCCAATAATTTCTGCTAGGCAATGTAGGAAGATCTGACACTCAAAGTTTTTACTCCATCCATTCATAGTCCGCAATCTTGTTAATCAGTGAAAGAACCTTTGGACTGACTGCCGATTGCTTTCTCGAGGTGGTCTTCTCCACTTTCGATCCCTTCTCTGGGTTCATCATAAAAAGGCATCTGTTGAATGGAAAAAAATCCTTAGTAATAAAACATGGACTGTAACATATGCTGTGAATATATTAAAAATAAAAGCAGAATAATAAGAATTTGCAAAGAGCATGCTTGTGGTGGACGTTTACTATAAAGACGTATGTGAGAGGATGTTGTGTGTAAGACAGACTGAGGAGATTGTTTGTGACAATGTAAGAGAGTGTGTTGTGTGTGTCTGTGTGTGAGGATGCGTGTGTGAGAGTGTTCGTATGTGAGTGTGTAAGTGTGTGTGAGGATGCGTGTGAGAGTGTGTGTATGTGAGTGTGAGTGTGAGGATGCATATTTGTGTGTGAGAGTGTGTGAGTGAGAGTGTGTGTGTATGTGAGTGTGAGTGTGAGGATGCATATGTGTGTGTGTGAGAGTGTGTGAGTGTGAGGATGTGTGTGAGAGTATGTGAGTGTGAGGATGCGTGTGTGTGTAAGAGTGTGAGGATGTGTGTGAGAGTGTGTGAGTGTGAGGATGCGTGTAAGAGTATGTGTGAGTGTGAGGATGAGTGTGTATGTGAGTGTGTGTGTGAGGATGTGTGAGAGTGTGTATGTGAGTGAGTGTATGTAAGGATGTGTGAGTGTGTGCGCGTTTTTGTGACAAATGAGGACATATATTTGTATAATGACAAGGGTATGACAGGTATTACAAGGAGAAGGTGACTTTTCAGGACATGACCCCGTGTCCCCACTTTTCAAAACGCTTATAAATCACACAAAATTGAGTGTATTGAAAATCTGAAATAGCACAAAGTTTCCTGTAAGGGGTTGGTTTAGGTGTAGGGTTGGTGTATGGCAATAGCACATACAGTTTCTACAGTATAAAAAACATTTTGCCTATGGGATGTCCCCAATTTTCACAAAAACGAACATGTGTGTGTGTGAGGATGCGGGTTTGAGAGTGTGTGTGAGGATGTGTGAGTGAGTGTGAGGATGTGTGTGTGTGTCAGGATGCGGTGTGAGAGTGTGTATGTGAGTGAGTGTGTATGTAAGGATGCGTGAGTGAGTGCGTGTTGAAAAAGTTTTTGTGAGAGTGAGTGTATGTGAGGATGCATGTGTGAGAGTGAGTGTGTGTGTGAGGACACGTGTGAGTGTGTGTATGTGATGCGTGTGAAAGTGAGTGTATGAGTGTATGTTTTTACCTTTGCACAAACTCTAGCGTTGCTCCTTGGTCTCCTGGGTATGAAATGTTCAAGCAGTAGTATGAGTCAAACATCAACTTCAGAGCATCGCAGAAGATGGTGATGTGGCTGTTAACTATGACTTGGTCGACAGAAAACAAAATTCTCTGCGGTCAAAGCGGAACTTCCTGTTGTTATGCATAAGAAAAAGAAGAGATCAGTAACACTGTGATAAACATAAATTCCTGCAAATATTAAATTGTTTTCCTTTTAAAATATTCAAACGTACCACACACAATTATGGATAAGTGTATTAGAAAAACTGTATCAAACTTTAAAATACTAGAATTAAATCTAAAATACATCAAAATGTCCCTTTAAATGGATTTAGTGAACCATGTACGCACCAGAAAAGGAGGTTTGATCAGGACTTTCACACTCTTTATTTGAGGACAATTGGTTGCTTGAAAAGCTACCAGACACATCACTTTGACCTTCATAAAAAACATAGTATTAGACTTATGGTGTATAGTATATTTTGATAAGGGTAATACAAATCCAGTATAGTGATGTGCATGTAGAATATTTTTCTTAATATGCTTATTTTATTAAAAGATTGGGTAATAAAACAATTTAATTATTTCTTTAAATACACACCCATCCACAATGAAAAATCATTTTAATGAAATCTAGCTTTTATGTTCCTAAATTGACGAGAGGGGTCAGGCTGCAGACTTGCACTTGCACTGTCAGACTTGCACTCTCAGACACCTGCACTTCCTCTGCAAGTGACGTCACTTGCAGTCGACACCTGCAGTCTCCTGTCACGTCACTTGCAGTCGACATAAATAAACCGGAAATAAGTTTCCAGACTTTCGTTCGTTCGCGTTGCCAATAAAGACAATGCTGTTAAACGATTTAAAGTACCTTATTTATATAACGAGACAGAAAATGTTCCTCCCAAAATATATTATTTGATGCTTGTTTGTCATATGACTATAATGTTGTAACATTACTTTGGCATTAAAGTAGGCTACGACTTTTTAACATTTATATCTGCAAAGCAAATCATTATCAAAGATACAAGATAACTATAAGGTCTAAATAGCAACACAAAATGATCTTCCAAAATCATGGATAAAAAAAGCATTAGGCTGATGCACATTTTTATTTTAAACCTGTCACAAGGAGACAGGCTATTTACAACTACTGCATTAACTATTTGTATTATTGAATAAACTGGCAATAGTTGTATAAAATAGTACAATATAAAAATGAATACAAATTTAGAACACTTCCATAACAAAATAAAAAAGAAGGAATGCAAATAGGCACATTATGCATTTTCTATTGTTTCAGTTTGACAGAATACTTTCAGATTCATGACATCAACTACATGTTCAAGGAACAAGTCCATGTCCTTCTTCTCAGTAAAGACAAAACTGAAAGGTTCCAGAGCATCAATTCTGTCCTCTGAAAATTGAGCCTTCTGCAATTTGTCCATGGCCTCATCAACATCTTCATCCTCCATACAGAGTACTTTGGGCCACTGAACAGAACCAAGCAGTAAACTTGATTGTTCCGAACACCACTTGATGGCTTCCTTTAAATCTCTCATCAATTGGTTCTGTAAAATAACACAAATAACAAGGGAGATACAATTGTAATAAACCAAAAGCATTAATTCAGAATTGTTCCAAAAACAACAAGAAACAGTTACTTTGACTTTGTTGCTAATCCTGTATCAAAACAGTGTACCTCTTCCCAGCCAACATTCTATCATGGGGCCCGTGTGGGCCCCATATGGGCTGTAAATATGGGCCCTACATGGGTTTGTCCATGGGTTCCATGTGGGCCCCATCTGAAGTATCCCATCTGAATCTCATATGGGGCCTGACTGGGGCTAATGTGGGGCCCAACTGGGCAAAACATATAAGACCCATATTGGTCCCACTTATGACCCAGCCAACATTCCAAAGTGGGGCCAATATGGGTTTGTCCGCGAGTTCCACTTGGGCCCTATATGAATTAGCCCATATAAATCTCATATAGAACCTGAATGGGGCCCAACTGGGCAGCATACATAAGACTCATATTGATCCCAGTTTGAAACCCATGTGGCATACACCCAGTATATGTGCCTGTTCTTATGAGGTTTTTTGAAGCATCACGCCTGAACAGTATCATTATTTATAATTATCAGTTCTAATTTACCTGTGATATATAAAAAAAAGATTAATTGATAAAAGCAACATCAGTATTTTAGTTAGGTAAATGTCAGTTTTTTGCTTGAATATTCCACTGTTCATTAATCTACAAAATCTCAAAACATGAAAGGTGCAATAAAAAAAAAATCAGAAATTAAAATGTAAAAGTTCAGTATATCAAATACTTTATTATAATTCAGACATTTTCAACAAAACTTGAAGTTTTTGTAAAGTGTTAAACACCAACGTTACCAGTTTAATTTAAAACAGGGTGATACTATCCCAACAGCTGATTTTACATTAACAAACTTATGTAACAATTAAAAAATAATACTAATACAAAAATTGAAAAATCAACAGTCAAGAAATTAAAACTTTGTCATTACGCACCCTCATGTTACTCCAAACCCATAAGAATTTTTTTCCTTTTTGGAACGCAAATAAATTTTTATTGAAACCTGGGAATTTTCTGTCCCTTCATTGAAAGTCTGTTCACCCAAACATCTGATGCTTCAAAACAGTCATAATAAGATTAAAAAAAAAGATTACAAAAAAGGTTACATATAAATAGAGCTTTTTAATTCAAGTGGTCTGAAAAGTCATGAATAGACTTTTAATGGAGAGACAGAAATGTCTTAATTTCATTAAAAACATAATTTGTGTTTCAGAGATGAACAAAAGTCTTATGGGTTTAAAAGCAGGGGTGTTAAACTCCTGGAGGGCCACAGCCCATCAGATTTTAGTTCCAACCCTGTTCCAACACACATACCATCTAATTTTCAAATAAGCCTGAAGGACTGGATTAGCTGGATCAGGTGCTTTTAATTAGGGTTGGAGCTAAATTCTGCAGGGCTGTGGCCCTCCAGGATCAGAGTTTGACACCCTTGGTTTAAATCAATAGAACAGATAATATAGATTTTTTTATAATTTTGGGTGAACTATCCCTTTTAAGAAACCCTTTTAAAACCTCAATGACAACATAAAACACAAAAACTCTGTTTAACTTACAATACAGTATGAAAATACTTGGACTCAACACAATTTGTACGGATGGACACACAAAATTGATCACAGTCCTGAAGACTGCTGTGACCTGATTGCTCTCTTTCCGCCCCGGTCTCTAGCCCCTGTGAACCATTTTGAGAGTGCCTTTTCTATGTCTTTCTGGTTCACCGTCTTGGTCATTGCATTCTTCTTCAGTCCACCTATAAAAACAAAAGTTTACACATATAATCATCTGAAAATGTTCAGCTACATACTTTGGTTACATTTTATTTTATTTATAGTGTCCTTGTCACAGTGTAAGTGTACATTTAAGTAATCAGTAATATTAATTAACAACATTTACTTACTATAGGTTTAAAAGGTTAGTTCACCCCAAAATGAAAACTGTCATTTACTCACCCTTAGGTTGTTCCAAACCCATAAAACTTGTTTGTCTTTTAAACACAATTGAAGATATTTTCATATGGAATGTCCCTCCACTGGAACGAATTTCTTATAGGTTTGTACTGACATGAGGCTAAGTATATGATGACCGTTTTCATTTTGGGGTGAACTATTCCTATAGGGTCTGGATTAGGGATTGGTTTAGATTAGTTGCACAAATCAATGCACAATTTATTTCTATAATAAGTACATGCAAAATGTAACATGAACACTGTAAAATAGAGTGTAACCCATATTTGTTAATATTTACTGCTGTACAAAAGAGAATAGCAAGCCAAATATGAACAAACTGATGCTTTATGTCTCTCTAACATTACAAGCTTGAGCAAGATATGAACACGACTACAATATATCTACAGAATTAAGGTGGTTTCACACTGGGCGCGATGTGAAAAAGCGAAGCGAATCTCCGACGAATGATGCTTTCAACGATTGTCTTCTGCTAATTCACGCCTGCACGGGTAGCGCCAACCAACAATGCATTTTTCCTCAGATATGTACAGGTGCATCTCAATAAATGAGAATGTCGTGAAAAAGTTAATTTTTTCTTGTAAGTTATTTCAAAAAGTGAAACTTGCATATATTTTAGATTCATTGCATGTAAAGTAAAACATTTAATTGTTTTAATTTTGATGATTAGAGCTTACAGCTCATGAAAGTCAAAAATCAGTATCTCAAAATATTAGAATATTTACATTTGAGTTTCAATAAATGACCATCCATACAGTATAAATTCACCGTATCTCTTGTTCTTTGAAACCACAATAATGGAGAAGACTGCTGATTTGGCAATGATCCAGAAGATGAACATTGACGCCCTATACTTTTAAAATACTTAAAAAGATTTGTATGTGTGTGTGTGTGTGTGTGTGTGTATTAAGGCAGGGCGATACAACGGTTTAAAACGTCTACAGTTAGAGATTGTTATCTTTTGATATAGTTTATTTCGCTGTATTTTCATATATATGCGTAGCACAGTATTACTTAAAGAAACATGCATGAATGAGAAAGTAAAGGGTTGATGTTAATTAGGCTAGTCACTTAGCGCCAATATGCTGTGAAAAAGAGCTGTCAGCTCATTGAGGTGTTCACGCATGCTCGAAGCGCGCGCACAAAAAGGCCTTGAGAATGGTGGTCTCAAAACTGTTTGAAATCCACCCTACCTGGCGTTCGAAAGCAGCATTTGTCCACTTTTAGGAGCAAGTTATGTCAGATACCTTAAAAACTCAGTATTTTGCCATTCAAACACGGTTATTATAATAAATTGTGTGGAAATTCAGTTTTCCCTCAGGTGAAAAAATGGCGGCTAGACGGCCACAAAATGCATCAGTAAAGCATTAAATAAACAACAATTGAGAATCATACTTCATTAACATCAGGCAAAAACAAAACTACACCTTACCGTCAACGAAAATGACATGTTTTAAGCCTTACAGACATTTTAGCGATTACGCGGCCAGAAAAAAAATACAACATCATTATTTTAAAGGCTAGATTATTTTAAAGGTAATTTAAACTGTCAAAACAATGTTCCCAATACTCGAAACCGTGGATAATAAAATAATTTCTTGAAAATATGCATTTTACCTGCTTATTTTCACTCCGACTTGTCCTCTGTGAACGGTTAGTGACTCCGGCCATGCTGCCGCTCCACTGTGTTTAGAAGAGACTGTATCCTTGCGCCAGAGCGGGAATTCCTTTTTTTCTAATATTTAAAATCTTTACAGTTATACATTTAAATGTACGCTTATTTTCAGCCAAGATCAATGACATATGATATTATGATATGATACTATGTGAAAAAAAATCCAAACTAAAAATTGCATGCAACAGGACTACTTTGTCAAGCGGAAGGTGTTGTCAGAAGATCATTTGAGACCGATATAAGTCCAGAGTTTGAAAAAAATAATAATCTAGAGTTTGTGTTTGTAATTGTCCCTGCTAAAATGTGTGCAGTAAAAGAAAAATTCATTTTGATAAATGCATAGGCAGGGTACATTGTAATATTGATAATTCACACATTTTCATTTAAAAAAATAAGTTATTTTGATCAGATCCATAAAATATTAAACAGTTATATTCCTTGTTTAAAAAGTGACTATTAACCAAAAGTTTAAAGGTGTAAAGATGTATTTTAAGTGTGAAATCATTTTGCCCACATAGATCCCACGATGGTCCCATATGTTCAAACCTATATGGGACCCACATTGTGAAGCACACATGGGACCCACATAAATTGCCCATTTTCAGCCTAAGCCCACATAGATCCCATGAAGGTCCCATATGTGCAAACCTATATGGGACCCACATTGTGAAAAACACATGGGACCCACATAAATTGCCCATTTTCAGCCCATGCCCACATGGAACCCATGCTGCCCGGGTATAACCCATATGGGGCCCATATATCAATGTTGGCTGGGTTGTGACGATTCAAGTAGTACATCCTCCAACACAGGATGCAGTACATTTATACTTGCATTATCTGCCTAACAATTTATGAAATGAAATCAGATGAATATTACACTTAAGTGTGTGCTATTTTTAAAACTGCATATTTAAAGAGAATTTCCATTGTGTTTGACCCACTACACAGTATAGGCTTTATACCTGTGATGATTCCTGAACCCAATGTTGTGGCTCTTCCTGTGAGTGAAACACCACAGAATAAGCAAACATTCACAAGGTACCATGACATTATTAGTGTCATTCTCTCAAGTAAATGCTTTTACCGGAAAGGTGTCCTCTAGCTTCCTCTTCCTTAGTCTAAAAACAGGCTGCCAATCACCGCTAAGTAAGGCTTTAGACTCCTCAGTGAAGTGTGCAAAAACCTTTCCATGGCTGTAAAAAGTGACAATACAACACATTGGTCCATAATTTGTTTATAGCCATACATTTTTTTTTTTTTTTATTAAAATAAATACTGTACCTATCCAGCGCATAGTTCTCCATTAACATCACACACCACCATTTCCGCAGTTCTGGCATGTCTAGCTGCTCATAACATGCAAGTTAATACCCCTTTGAATATTGAAATCACACTGACTCAACATTATTGTAAAGAAGTACTCACAATTGTGTAGTCAAATGAGGAATCCATCACCATGTAAAATGCAGACTATACAGGAAAAATCATTGAGGCAAAAAGGATTAAAAACAGCCAGAGGATAAACAACACCACCAACAAACAATCTTACCATTAACATAAAGACACCACAATCATTGCCATAAGGTTGACCTGGAAACCCCTTTAATACAACAAAAGAAAGATGAGTGAATTTAATATTTCAAAAAAGTAAAACTTTGAGACTTCATGGAATTTACCTGTAAGTCAAGGCCTGTCTTTTCAGTCCATTTTCCAGGCATTATCCTGTTTGCAATATCCCTGTTGATAAAAAATAAATAATAATAACTGTTTTTTTTTTACATTTGAATTTTCTGCTGTATAAAAACCTTCATGCTAATTTAAATCTGTAGAACAGTTTCTCAAACTGAGGTTCTTAAAAGAGATAGGGATTCCAAAATAGTTTATATATGGCTTGCAACCATGTACGGAACATTAACATAATATTGATTACAAATAAGAGCTCAAGTCATACAGGGACCATCTAGTACTTTCAGTAACCTCCGAGAAGCCTGTTCTACAACCCAAGTACAACCCTTCATGCATATAAGAAAACAACATCTGAACAATGCATGCAATACTATGAAATAAGCCACAAAACTGTGACCATAATCAAACAACTGAGCAAGCAAGCATTCTCAATTCATACAGATTTCTCCGACCATAGGCTTCACAATGACACAAAGGTGTTTAAATCTAAAAGGTCATATCTGACGAAAAAAAGGTCTGAGAAACCTGAAGTATATGAGAACTAGTACAAACCTTCATGCAATTAAGAAAACAACAACAACTGAACAATCTCTGAAATAAGATGATCTTGCCACGTTGAGATAGTTCATATGAACGTGACCATTTCTGAACAAAAGAGCAAATGCCCATTTTATATAAATTCATCTAAAGACCTCAACAGAGCTTTGTATCTCTGGGCACCAAATCCAAGTGGTGTCTCAGAGTATTTAGAGTCTAAAAAGAGAATTTCTTTCTGGCCTGGCTTCCAAACCTAAAGAAAATTTACAGTATTGATGTTTCTTAATTACATTCAAAACAACACAATCTGCCATTTTATATTTTCACATTTGACAAGAAAACATGATTGAAAACACATGCAAAGTTATTTTTAAATGTGTACATTTACATCTATTTGGTATTTACTGCAATTTTGCACACACTGAAATCAAAGCACTATGGTCATAAACAGAGAACATATTTTTTAATCACTCAAATGCAGTGTGAATACATACACACAACTGGTAGTGTCCTGGTGTCCAAACTGGAATCACAAGTGCGTCTTTTAAGTGAGCATCATCCTGACATGATACAGAAAGTTTAAGTGAACATATAACTGTAAGCATAACAGGGAAAAGAACAGCATATACTATACTTACAGGCAGACTCAAAAATGGATCACAGTTGTTTGGTGGCAGCCATGTTGGTACTACATAAAGGTCAACTATATAAATGTTCTTGCCCTGCAGGATATTGTGTATACAAGGCAAAATTCAAAACATGTACTGTAAATACTCAAGTATTGTAGTTTTTATATGATATGTATACTGTAACAACGTGTATTTCTTAGTATCTAAATATATAATCAAAATACCTTTGACTGTGCAATGCTTTCAATCAACTGAAACAACTATTTCCAATCTGAAAAAAGTATATAATTTCAACATGTATTAGGACTTAATGTAAAAATAAACATATAAAGCAATGTAAAACAACCATGATCTTACAGTGGACTCCATGTCTCTGTTCAAGCCCAATGTCCAAAAATCAGCACGGGTTAAGACTGTGTTCGCTGTTCGAACAATCAGCTCATTTCCTGGTCTCTCAATGTCCAGTACGTAGTTGAGCTATAAACAACAACAACAGCTTTGAACATCCAAAAAGCTACAGTACCAAAGAGGGAAATTAAACTCTTGTATTAATGATAGAAACTAACTAGTTATTTTTGAGCTGGATGATTTCCCAAGGTCCATGACTCTCGACAAGCTGCAATATTTTCACACTTAGTGAATACTTCACATTGAGGTCCACAGTTTTCTGCATGTATTAAGACAAAAAGAAGTATAAGCATAAAGACAAAAAAATAAATAAAAATTGAAAGTTACAAGGGGAAAAAAAGGCTCACCAAAGTCTTTCTGGATTAACGGATGTGGTTGACGCTGAACAGTTTCTCTGTCAATGGATTGTTGGGCTGAGAAAGAAAGGTTATAACAAGTTTACTACTGCAAAGTTACTTATAGCACTGTTTATAATAGAAAGCAGTGCAGCATAGTTTTTGGCTACTAACCTAGAATTGCTTGTCCCAAGTCAGAAAGGGTGATATTTTCAAGACCATGAGGTCTGTGACCACGTTGCAGCTGTACTTCCAGAAGCTTCTGGTTTGGGGAAGTGTTCTTGTGATGAACAATGTTGCGCATAATGAAGATGTGCGTTGAAGGTGCCATGTTGTTGAGGAAATAGTTGTTTTTTCGCAAGCTTGCAAAAAACTGCTCTGCAATTTGACTATTCAGCCAACCCTGTAGCTCTGGGACAAGGCTAATTCTTCTGAGCACATCCTGGGGGTCTTTCGTGTTTGATTCATGTAATTTTATATTTATATATTGTAATTCATATAACACATAGTGCTCAGATGATCCAGTTATGGGATGGCCTTTGGAAGTTGAATTGTCCATTTTCTCAAACAGCCAAGGAAGAGACACCTTCAGTTTGCCCTGCTTTGCTGAACTGATGTTTTCTGGTGTTGGCTCAGCAAGTCTCCCTTCGTGTGGATGAAATGGGATAGCTGTAGGTACACGCAAATTGCCATGCGTGGCCAAGCCTCGTGCAAAATCATATATACTAACATTAGGAATGTGCTTCCATGACAACAGCAGGTCCGCAAAATCTCTGGGACTCTCTGCTCTCAAATTACACTTTATGCTATACACCACACCATGTGGGCATATAATGACTGACCAACCACCTGGATAAGCCACAATACAAAATTGAATAAGAACATGTAAAATTTTAATATCTTATTAAAGAAAAATATCATTACTCCCACCTGACACTCCCCAAATTTTCTGGAACATTTTGTCATAGGACTGTCTGTTCTGCATCTCTGCTCGTAATCTTGAAATGAGATCCATGCGAGAAAATTTAGAGTCAATATTGCAGGCCTTGCATAGTTTTCTGACAACACCAACCTGTTATATAAAGTAAGAAAATAGTCAGAACAATTATTGTAATAAAGGGCTTTAATATAATTTTCTCAAAATGAATACCTTCTGCTTCATCAGCTCATCCACGAGACGGTCTTCTGACACATTCATAATTTGAGCTTCAGCTAACGTGACCTTTGCTGTTGCAACTTTTGCAAATTCTGTGTTTAGTACAGTGTGATCCATCCTAGTTTTGTGTCCTATCCATGGAGCCCACCTTGAATAACTAGGTTGCACAGCAAATGGATTTTTGGTCCGGCCTGAGACAAATGCACATATTTAGAAGTCTACATTATATAAACACTAAGACAAAGTGCAATTTTATTGTGGGTTAAAAGAGAAAACACTTACTGGGAACAAATCCTCGAGCAATCATCTCAAGATTGACTGATTTCCAGAAATCCTCAATGTCGACGTCCCCTCTAAACTCAGGTTGAGGCTCATTGAGGTCACTCACTAAGAAATATAAAAACAATTTTATGTATATATATATGATTACCATTACTTTGTTGGTTTGATTATCATATTATAGCAAACACACTCTTACCGGACATGCTAAAAACACCCTTCTTGTGCAAATCCATAATAACCACATGGGGGTGGTAACCGCAGTTAACACAAGAATATATGTAGCCGGTATCTGTCAAGGCCTCAAAATGACAGTACCCATGGAGTATGGTGTCTCTGTTGGGGTATTTTACTCCTCGGAGGCCCTCCAAAGTGTCTATAGCCCTGGAAACTGATGCGTGGTTCTGGAATAGACATAATGGCAATGGGTTAATACAATTTTCTGAATGGCTTCTTTACTGGATTGGTATATTAGTTATAAAACACAACATAATAAAGACAAACCTGTAAACTGTGTCTTAGATATAGACAAAGTTTGTGACTCAAAAGCACATGATAATCAAAATTGTGGAGACCATCCTGCCATTCCTGGTACCTATAAATCATATTACACCCTAGGCATCTTCTGGTGTAAGTAGAGATGTCTATAAATAGTAAAAAATAATTAACATTCTTAATGATTATGATACCACCTTTTATAAAGCAGAAACATAAACAAATGCTTTACTTAGTTTTGAGCAGTTTCTTTTCATTTGAATAATGAATATATTTGAATATTGAACTTACCGTCAATGACACTTTCCATGGTTATAATTTTAGCTTTCGCAGTAATCAGTGCTGGCTCATCAAGTGCAATTTCACCATCGCAGATCATACAAGTCGTCTCCACTGGAAGATACCTGGATGGAAAAGTCTTTGATTTGGCCGCTGCTTCTTGGAGATTACCTGGAATTTTCTTTTTGTTATATATATATTCCACAGTGCTTTGAAGGTCAATTGGGGGAGTGTCGATGAGCTCATCTGAGTGCTGTGGACACGAGGTGTCACTTAATTTAATAGCTTTCTCGGTTGAAAATATGTTCTGATTTGTTTGGAATAAGTGCCATTTGGCAATGTTTTTTGTGAGGGCAAGACATTCTGGGCTTTGCACATGGGCAGTGTCAAGTACCAGCAGAGGAATTGTATGTGACCATTACTCTCCCAAGGCGATTGTAGTGATGAATAGTAGGCTCATGTATGGAGAGCGTGATTTGCTCTTGAGATTTACCTAATGCCACCAACACTGAAAATGGGACATGAGCTGCTTCTGCTGATTTTTGTCTCTTCAAACAAACTGCCTTTTTTGCTTCTCCTATGAATCTGAGCTTGACCATCTCATCAAGGACACTTGATTCCAAGAACTCCTCAAATGCTGTCTCGCAACAATAATCCAGTGAACGAAGGTGTTCACAGAGACTAAACGTGTGCCCACTCCGGTGAGCAAGTAGCTGGTATTGGCGACATTCCTCCAGTTCACACCTAACATAATGAGCTTTGCCCCACGTCTTTCTCTGTACATGAACTGGCACAGAGAAACCATGACCACTTCTTTGAACTGCCGACAGTCCATTCGATGAGTCAATACACACACTAGAAAGATGTGATTTCATAGTAATATCCTTTGAATGGTCAGTATGTTTTCTGTTAATGTGGATTACCAAGTTCTTCTTTAGCACAGTGACTGAACAATGTGGGCATTTAATCACATTTTTGCTTTTTGATGACTGTGAACCTGTCGTTGTGGACAAAGGAAGCGGTGCAGGTGTCGTTGTGGACAAAGGAACCGGTGCAGGTGTCGTTGTGGACAAAGGTACTGGTGCAGGTGTCGTTGTGGACAAAGGAACCTGTGCAGGTGTCGTTGTGGACAAAGGAACTGGTGCAGGTGTCGTTGTGGACAAAGGAACCGGTGCAGGTGTCATTGTGGACAAAGGAACCGGTGCAGGTGTCATTTTAGAGGGCTTTGAAGCCAGCGCAGGTGTCGTTGCAGTCAGAGGAACCAGTGCAGGTGGTGTTTTAGAGGGCTGTGAAACCAAAGAGGGGAGGGGTACATCTAAGGGTGAGCATATGTGAAGGTGAGCTTCCATAACATATCTCCTGAGAACGGTTTTGCTGCAATTGGGGCAATGGTAATGAGCCTCAGTTCTGCAGGGCAAATGGCAACGACATAATCTTTTGTCTGTAGATAAAGCACAGTATAAAAATCAGGAAAAACAACACCAAAGCATCATTAGAAAATAATATTCAATAAAGCTTGAAAATCAATCAATAGCCAGGTGATGACATAATTAGGTACAGTAACTTTACTGTTAAATAAATAAGTCTTTATTTAAATAGTGGTTTACACAGCACAAATTGTTTCAGAGCAGCACACTGTAATGTTTATTTTCTGGATAATTATCTATGACTGTGTTTGAGCCTCTATAAGTCAGCTACAGCTACAGCTACAGTAAAATAGAGTAACAAACCTACCTTGGAAAACAATTGCCTTTTTTAAATGGACTTCCCAGTGTTGCTTGATTTTTTGCAGGGTGGCTGGCTTTAGGGCAGGGCATAAACTGCAGTGATACATAGTGCAACATGATGTGCACTGTGGAAAAAGGGGGTTTTCCGAAACTAATAATATTGATTGATGCATCTGTAAGAGCAGGATAACAAATATATAGGAAATGTCACTCAAATGTAATATCTGATCTGAGAAATAGGGTAGGAGCAGGACAAAATGTAAAATGTGGTGTTTGACAATACGTTTCACACTACCTATTTTGCTAATTAAACACCACATTTAATTGTGTCATTCATTTCAGTTATAAAATCAGTAACACCACAATCACTTCCACCATACATTAGTTTACATGTAAGCCATATAATTAACTTATGACAGCATAAATAATTCAGTTCAGTAGTTTAGCTGTATTTAAGACAGTGACGGTTCCATGGCTGGCTAGTTAGTTATGTCAGATATTAAACCACTAATACAATTTTACTTTACTCTTTAGTCATTTAGCAGACGCTTTTTTCCAAAGCGACTTACAAATAAGAAAAAGTAAACTAAAAGTTAAAACTCTTTAAATACTATATATACACATTTAAGAGAATTGAGAAACTAAATAAAATGACAAATGCATACAACAACATTTCAAAACTAAACATTTAAAATGAAAATAAAAAATAGTTCAAAACAATTCAAAATATTAAAACAACAAAAGGTATGAGTATAAAAATTATTCTAACATGACACTAAGCCAAACACCCATATATATATATATATATTTCATTTCCATGTAGTATGTTTAAGTTACGATACTAAAATAACTCAAATTTATTAAAACTAAATAAAATACCTATAAAAGACATAATAAATTCATACATAATTTATCTAAAATTAAAATAGATAAATCAAATGGCAGTAATTTATCAGTAATTCTAGAAAAAGAACACTGCCAATCACATGCTAACAAACAACAACTTACTTACACATAGTAAGAATTGGTTATAAAAACTAAAACAGAAGTGAAACTAGTAGTAAGAAAGAATATAAATAAAAAGCGATACTTAACGTTATATCCTTTGGCAGTGTCCCTGCCCGGTGGAGTCGATGGTCTTTACACTCTTAGAGTCGAGGTCTTCACGCGACCGCTGCTGCGGTAAACTAACGTTACGCTTTTTATACCCATCTAACAAAATGCTACTCCAATTCAGCTGAACACACTTTCCTGTTAATCACAATAAATGTCCAAGCAAGCGCCCGACACTGACAAAGGGCCTGATACAGTACGAGACCAAACGCAATTTCAGCACATCTCCATGCAGTAAAAAAACAAGCGTTTTCTAGCAACAACATCTGCACTAAACTCTAATAAGACAAGTAAATACACACAGATACATATATGCACTTACATCAATGATTCTTAATGATTCTTAATCCAACAGGTCCCACTATACGTCGATTGCAAATGGCGCAGGTACCGAAGACTGCAAGTGTCGAGTGCAATTGACGTAGCAGGAGACTACAGGTGTCGACTGCAAGTGACGTAGCAGGAGACTGCAGGTGTCGACTGCAAGTGACGTCACTTGCAGAGGAAGTGCAGGTGTCTGAGAGTGCAAGTCTGACAGTGCAAGTGCAAGTCTGCAGCCAGACCCTATTGAAATTGACAGCACTTTCCAAGTCCAGAAAGGCAGTACACACATAAGTAAAGTAATCTATGTAAACCACTGGAACCTCAGGATTACTTTAAAGTCGTTACTATCGTTCTGGAACTTGTTTGTATTAGTTGGGTAGACTGTAAATGGAGGGACAGACTGCTCCCTGACTTCATTAACAATATCTCCATTTGTGTTTTGAAAATAAATGAAAGTCTTAAGGGTTTTAAATTAAAAAGGGTGAGTAATTAAAGAAATAATTTATAAGGATAGTTCAGCCCAAAATGTACCCTCATACTCAAATATATACTCACCCTCATGTTGTTTCAAATCATTTTTGGAAGAGCTGATTTAATTAAAGAGGCAAGAGCACTCTCTCCATCCATGACACTAAAGAGAGACAATACAAACAACTAGTCCAAATTGCATTTCCCAAAAACAGCAATACCCTAATTTGATCATAGAAATGTTGCCACCAATGGTCTCTATGATCAACATAGACATGTGATGCTTTTGGAAAACACAGCCAAGGATTCTCAGATCACTGTGCTTTATGCATAACTCAAATAATATGAAAGTAGAAAAAGCTTATTGACTCTAACCCATATACTCACCTCCAGCTAAAGATAAAAAAATATCCTAAACAAATCAGTTTAATGTTTCCAATCAACTCTTATAGAGTCTTATCACCATTGCTGATATGAAGGTGTGTTTAATGTAGCTTCACTTTTGGTATTGTGCTGTGATGAAGTCACAAGGTTAAAACAACAAAAAAATGTGTACACTCTTAAGAAGCTCAATGAATGTAGCAGTATTGATTTTTCCAAATAAAAAAAATAATAAAAAAAAACATTAAAATGGTTGATCCGTCTAACAGGGGTGCCCTGTCCTGTTCCTGGAAATGTATCTGTGGCGAGTGGGGCGGGGCCGAGAGCCGTGGGAACGGAGCGAGGCCGGTGGAGTGAATGCTAATGAACGACACCTGCGCCACTCACCGGTCTCGAGTCCCACGGAGGAGCTACGGAAGGAATAAAAGGAGGAGTGACGACAGTGGAAGAGAGAGGACCAGGCCTGGAGTTTTAGTTGGTGTTTTGTGTGCGGCAGTCGTCCGTGAGGGGCTGTCGCTTTTCTGTTATGTTTGTTTATTTGATTATTAAATGTTGTTAAATGTTCGCCGGTTCCCGCCTCCTTCTTCCCGTATTTACGAACGTTGTTACAGTATCCATCTACAGGTTTAGTTGCAACCCAAACACTAAAGCAGGTAAAAACAAATCCAACTGCTTTAGTTTACACACTGGCGTGCCTTCATAAATTTGGTTAAACCACTGTAGTCTCCTTGATTACTTTATTGATGTCTTTCTGGACCATGAAAGTCCATGGACGGACAGAAACCTCTCAGGGTTGGATCTGAACACTGCAGGTAGGTAGATCTCCTGGAACAGGACTAGACACCCTTGGTGTATATTCACATAATGTTTTTTTCATTATCTTTACTCTGTGTCAACAATGCTATGTTTCAGTGAAATTACTTTTGTCCCAAAATGCTTATAGGCAGGCAATGGATAATAATCCAGTTTGAGCTCTGCTTTCCAGTACTGCATGCTCTGCCTTGCCTCCTTCACTTCACATAGTCCAAACTCCGGCAAGTAGGTCACATCATGAGGAGTAACAATAAAGTACACATGCTCCTCTTCCTTCACCAGCATGAGCTCAATTTGACTGAATTCAACTGCCTCACCTTGGCTTAGACACAGAAAGAACCCCTTTTATACAGAGTCCCTTTCCACTTCAACTCTGTATATGCCACAAAATCGGGCTCATTGTCCAAGGTTGTTCCTACTGCAGTGCTCACGGCATTGCTGTACAGTTCTAAATGGAAAGGAGTGGAGTTCTTGACATCCAATAAGGGTGCAAACTAAAAAAAAAGCCTGAATGAAGGTATGCTTGAAAAAGCTGGTGGTTCTTGGCAAGTGTCTGACATGTTTTTGAAATGTTGTGTTCTTCGCGCACATCTTTTAAAATCTGAATGTTTGCTTTCAAAGCGCATTGTCCACAACCAAATTAGTGGGCCAAATTTCAGGATCAATGCAGGGTAGTGAGAGAGGAAATTATGCTTTGGTTTCAGTTTGTGTGCAGGAAATTTTGCTTTCCTTTCCTCTAGATAGTCACGGATCTGAACATTGAGCAAAGCAATCTGAGGTTCTGATATTGTGGGGGCACAAATTAACTCCACTACCTCTTTCAGCTGGACAACAAGTTGCCAAACTGGATCCTCTGCATCTGCGATCTTCTCACCAATTATAATTGGTAGAAACCTCAGCAAACACCAGTTTTCTGCTGCCTGGCCACCTAATTTTGCTCCCTTTTCAGAAACTTCAGATGGTGTATAATTACTGTCAGATCCTTGGTAGGTAAACTGCCTGATTCTACGATTAAGTTCTGAATATGTGAAGAATTTCTTCACCTTGACAAAGTTGTTGATGTAAATGGCGAGGTCGGATGCCACTACACCTTCAAACAAATCATGGCCAATGCAGGGTGGCAGGCCTGGTTGGCAAACATGGAAAAAAGCCAGAGAATTAAAGGCTGAGTCAAACTTCAAACCTCTGACTTCATGCGCATCATCATTCTGCAGCTCTTCAACAGTATCAATGTAGTCTTGAACTCTGTGGATTGGAGCATGGTGCTCCAAATTGTCCAGGTCACTTCTTGTCACTTGAAAGTATCTGCAGAAATACTTAATGTACTAAAGATTTCTATGAAAAAAACGATATTATGAGAACCCAAATTATCGCCTGTGATGCAAAAGACGGTTACCTTCACATTGTTTCCATGTCTGGTCAATCCATTTGTTTCCAGTTCCCTAAGATCAGATATCAGTGGAGAGAACACCTTTTCGTGGCCAAATGTTTTGAAATCAGCTTCTCGGCACAACAGCAAAAGCTGCATGTTGTCAACGGTGGATCAATGAAACGGATCAAAGTTTGCTAGAGTAAAGTACACCCCAAGCATCTTGTGTTTTTGTTTTTGCAGATCCAAGGGGATTAACCAATTCGAATGCAACCTGATAAAAGATACATTTTAAAGTGATGCCTGGCCCATAAAATAATGGATTGGATTTGAATAACGATCCATCACACACATCATTTAAAATAAGAGGTGTACTCTCATTCCCAGATGTACAACATTCTTTCCACACAGCAGGATATTTCAGTAGAGCTGTTAATGTGTTTTTTATGGGAATATACTGGGCATGCCGCTCCTTTCTGTTTTCATCAGTCCCCCAAAAAATGCATTTTGGATGCACATAGGGAAAATTTTCCTCAAAGTACTGTTTTCTCTTGTACTCTGAGGAAATAGCAGAGCTGCATGACCCATGAATATTCATGTCATCTAGAGTTTTCACAACATCTTCAATTTCTGTCTCAGAGAGTTTTGTTTTTGCTTGAAGAGATGCTTTGAGTTGATTCTTTGTGTACTGCTGGCACAATCCACTGAGCTTATTGATCTCTTCTACGATTAAGTGTACTGTGGAGGAAGGGATCAGGTGCTTCGCCTGTAACTTAATGTAAAACATGGACAGATTTCTCATGTATACATTTTTCATTTGTGCAGGGTCCAGTATATCCTCCTCAGGTCCATCATCATCTGCCACTTCATCTGAGTGGCTTTCACCAACAGAGAACTGAGACCAACTGGGAAATGAGGGAAGACAGTATGCACCAGAGACATGCAAAGCTGTTGAGTATTTGTGCTTTCCAGATAGGTGGGACGTGAAAGACGATTTCACAGAAAATGAGCGATCACAGTTTTTGAAGGGACAATGCACCTCCTCTCTTTTTGAAATGTGACATTTCAGGTGACCAAAAAGATCTGAAAGGTCAATCAACTGTTTCTGACAGTTAGTAACGTACTCGGTTACTATCGTAACCTCGGTTCCCTGAGATACGGAACGAGTACTGCGTCTTGTAAAGACACATATGGGAAAATGCCTTTTTTCTCCTGAACTGAAGTCTTATTCAATCACGTAGTGAAACTGCACGACTATTGGTTCGTGCAGTGGTAGAAAAACGAACCAATGGGTCGGCAGCAGAGCTGCACGAACCTATGGCGACGATACCCGCCAGTTCCCGCCGAAATGGGCCGGGAAACTGGCTATATAAGCGGTCGTTTCGCCATAGGATCCTCAGGTTTACTTCGACTGAAGCGACGACTGAGTCGTGCAGCTACCTGGCACGGCAAAGTACACAGTACTCGTTCCGTATCTCAGGGAACCGAGGTTACGATAGTAACCGAGTACGTTCCCTATCGATACTCCACTCGTACTGCGTCTTGTAAAGACGCATATGGGAACTGAATTTAATCACGCCGTGCTAGGGTAGATGAACGACTGTATATACCTCCATAAACATAAATGCCCATAGGGAAGTAAGTAGTATACGTCAGGCTAAAGCGAGCTAAACTCATAGAGGTCATGCTCGGCCTGGATAATCGTTCCATATAACTCCTGTATACTCAGTTAACCGGAGTATGCAGGGTGCCAATCAGAGAGCCTGAGCGCATTGCGGTCAAGAAATCTCTGACAGGATTGTTCCCACAGCGTATGTGTACAAGCTCATCTAAGCAGAGAGGACTCTGGCCTGTAAGGCCGGTATGTCCAGGTTATAAAACCTAGCAAATGTGGACGGAGTGGCCCAGCCAGCCGCCGTACAAATCTCTGTAATGGATACACCGCTAGACCACGCCCATGACGAGGCGATGCCTCTAGTCGAATGGGCTCGTACCCCAATGGGGCATTGCAGGCCCAAAGAAGAGTATGCCAGCATGACAGCATCCACTATCCACTTAGAGAGTCTCTGCTTCGTGACCGGATGCCCTTTGGTACGGTTACCGAAGCTAACAAAGAGCTGTTCCGTATGCCTAAAAGGGGCGGAACGCTCAAAGTAGATTCTCAGAGCTCTGACAGGGCATAACAAAGACAACTCCCGGTCCTCCTCAGACGGAGGAAGCGCGGAGAGCGTGATGACCTGAGCTCTGAACGGGGTTGAAAGTACCTTAGGTACGTAACCATGCCTTGGTTTCAAGACGACCTTGGAGTCGTTAGGCCCAAATTCCAGGCAGGCAGGGCTAATAGAGAGCGCCTGCAGGTCTCCAACTCGCTTAACCGACGCTAGTGCTAGTAGCAGAGCAGTTTTCAGCGAAAGTGACCGGAGGTTCGTAGACTGTAGCGGCTCAAAGGGAGGGCCTTTCAAGCCCTCAGTACAGTGGGCAGATCCCATGTAGGGACAGTAAGGGGCCGAGGTGGATTCAACCTCCTGGCTCCCTTCAGAAAACGGACAACTGAGTTGTCTCTGCCTACCGACTGGCCCGCTATAGGGGCATGAAAGGCCGCTATAGCTGCTACAAACACCTTGAGTGTAGAGTGAGAACGTCCTTTATCTAGCAGTTCCTGCAGAAAGGACAGAACCACCCGCTAACTCAGAGGTAGAGGGGTTTTCACCACGGTTGAGGCACCAAGTGGAGAAAACAGACCACTTAAGGGCGTAGAGGCGTCCGTAGACGGGGCTCTAGCCTCAGAAATGGTGTTTAACACTCGCTCTGGGAGGCCAGTAGGCTCCCGTTGAGCGGGCCGCAGGTAGAGAGCCCACAGCTCGGGTCGAGGGTGCCATATTGTTCCGTTCGCCTGAGAGAGGAGATCCCGTCTCAGGGGCACGGGCCAGGGGCTGCTGTCAGCAGCTGAGTCAGCTCTGACAACCAAGGTTGGTTCCTCCACAAGGGGGCCACCAATAGCACCTTGTGACCCTGTTCCCTGATACGCCTGACAACCTGTGGAAGCAGGGCGATCGGGGGGAATGCATAAAGGAGGAGGTTGGGCCAGTCGGGGGGAATGCATAAAGGAGGAGGTTGGGCCAGTCGTGGGCCAACGCGTCCCTGTCCTTCGAATAATAAGTTGGGCAGTGAGAGTTGTCTTTGGAGGCGAAAAGGTCTACTTCTGCCTTGCCAAAGGTCTTCCAGATCTTCTGAACCACCTGCGGATGGAGCATCCACTCCTCTGAGGGGACATTGCTCCGAGATAACATATCCGCTCCTTGGTTCAGTCTGCCCGGCAGGTGTGCTGTCCTCAGCGAGCGCAGGTTGAGCTGAGCCCATTCCAGAAAGTGCTCTGCCAGAATAAAGAGGCGCTTCGAGGAGACACCCCTGGTGATGTATATATAGGACACCACGGACATGTTGTCTGAGCGAATCAGCACATGGCGTCCTATTAGGTCCAGCAGGAAAAACTGGCAGGCTCGACAAACTGCTAGCATTTCCAAGCAGTTGATGTGGAAGCCGCTCTCCGTCTTCGACCAATGGCCGAAGGTCGGCTTGCCTTCGCACCGCGCCCCCCAACCTGTGTTGGAGGCGTCTGTCGTGACAACTTTCCTGGTGTGGACTAACCCCATGGCCACGCCCTTCTCCATCCACTGTGGGTTCTTCCAGGGGGTCAGGGCTGTTACACAGGCCTGATTCACCCTGATATGCAAGCGTCCATGACGCCATGCGTTGTGTGGAACCCGTGGTTTCAACCAGCGTTGAAGGGGGCGCATGCGGAGCAGGCCCAGCTGTAACACTGCCGATGCTGCGGCCATAAGGCCCAGCATTCTCTGAAACACTTTGAGTGGGCGAGCGGTGTCGCTCTTGAAGGTGGCCGCAAGTTTCTGAATGGCAAGAGCGCGTTCTGGCGCTATTACCGCTCTCATGTGAGCTGAGTCCAGAACTGTACCCAGGAACGATATTCGTTGGCTGGGAGACAGTGCGCTTTTGGCGAAATTGACCCTGAGCCCCAGGCACTCTAAGTGGCTGAGGATGAGGGTTCTGTGTGAAAGTAGTTGCACCTCTGACTGGGCCAGAATGAGCCAGTCGTCGAGGTAGTTGAGAATGCGGATTCCCATCTGTCTCAGAGGGGAAACAGCCGCATCCATGCACTTCGTAAAAGTACGGGGGGCCAGAGACAGCCCAAAGGGTAGGACCGTGTACTGGTAAGCCACTCCCTCGAAGGCGAATCTCAAGAATCGTCTGTGATGGGGGGCTATCTGGATGTGAAAGTATGCGTCTTTCAGGTCCAGAGAACAGAACCAGTCCTCTGTGCGAATCTGCGAGAGGATCTGCTTCAGCGTGATCATCCTGAACGGCCGTCTCATGAGGGCGTGATTCAGGCGTCTGAGATCGAGGATGGGCCGGAGGCCGCCATCCTTTTTGGGGACGAGGAAGTAACGGCTGTAAAAGCCTGACTCGCTCAAAGCTGGAGGAACCATTTCTATGGCTCCTTTTTCCAGCAGCGTCATCACCTCTGAGCGCAGAACGCGAGTGTTCTCGCCCTGCACCGAGGTGGAGACCACGCCGCTGAAGCGCGGGGGTCTTCGAGCGAATTGGAGTGAATAACCTTGTTTTATTATCCCCATAACCCACTCTGACACTCCGGGGATGACCTGCCAGGCCTCAGCCCGCGTGGCAAGGGGTTGGATAAACTCGAGTGGCCGGCTGCACGGAGGCAGGGCACTCGTGAGGGACGGAAGAGGAAAATAGCTCTCCTTTTGAGAATGTTTGTGTTTTATTTTTTCCACTATCACAGCGGACAGTTGCATGGTCGCTTGTACGGACCCTGTAGCAACAGACACAATTCCCTCTGCACCCGGAAAAGAACGGGGTGCCAAGAGGTTTCTCATGAGAGGCCTCTTGGTGGGCGGTCCGGCCGTGGCGGGATTCGACCCTCTCCTCTTCCTGTCCTGCAGATCAGGAGGACGCCGGGGGCGCAGGGTCCAACGCTATCTTGAGTCGGGGGCCCTGGCGCTTCGGAGGGGGGTGGCGTCTGGCTGAGCATGAACGCCCTCGCGGCTGCTGAGTCCTAGCAGGCTGAGGGGCGAAAACGGCAGGTGCAGGTTTCGCGGGCTGCTGAGTCGGCGCAGTCCTGGGGCGACTCTGAGCAGCTGCTGGGCTGGAGCGCTTGGGCAGGAAGTGTCGCATAGCCTGTGACGCCTTCTGTGCTTCTGTGAAACGCTCAGCGAATCCTTCCACCGCAGGTCCAAAGAGGCCGCTGGGGGAAATTGGAGCATCAAGGAAGGAGACCTTGTCCGCGTCCTTGATCCCCGTCAGCGTGAGCCACAGGTGGCGCTCGAGCACTACCAGGCTGGCCATAGACCTTCCTATGGCTTGGGCGGTAGTCTTGGTGGCTCGCAAAGCCAGGTCCGTTGCGCTTCTCAGCTCCCTGAGAGTCGCAGGATCAGGCTAAGACTCATCTACGGCAGAGAAGAGCTTTGCCTGATAGACCTGAAGAACCGCCATAGAGTGGAGCGCCGAAGCCGCCTGTCCAGCTGAAGCGTAGGAGCGTCCAGCGAGCGCTGAAGTGGTCCTGCATGGCTTGGACGGGTGACTGGCCTTCACCTTCCAGCCGATGGCAGTGGGTGGGCAGAGATGTGCAGCCACTGACTCATCCAGTTGAGGCATCCTCTCATATCCCTTTTCTTCAGCGCCGTCAATTGTAGTGAGGGCGGATGAAGCGGAAGTACGGAGGCGGGCAGAGTAAGGGGAGCGCCAAGATCTCGTGAGCTCGTCGTGAACTTCAGGGAAGAACGGCGATGGTCGTTGTTGAGGGGCCTGACGGCGCCCCGGCAGAAACCACTCATCCAGACGGCTGCGAGAGGGCTCCTCTGGTGGAGACCACTCCAAACCCAGCTCATCAACTGCTTTTGAGAGGACACGGAAAAGTTTGGCATCCATCCCGGCTTTGGCGGCGCTGGGCGCGGGCAAACCTGAGGGGGCGGGGTCAGTCACTGAGCCCGACAGCTCCTCAGCATCTGAAGCTACCAGTGACATGCTGTCATCGGCTAGCTCATCGTCACTTCCCCCGAACGAGACCAGATCGCTCACGCTTGCAGAGAGCCCTGGTCAGGTTGGGAAAAAAGGACGGGAAACATCTCTCTGTGTGGCGAAAGCGAGGCACGCGGGATCTGAGCCGGCGTGAGCTCGTGCTCAACCGGGCGCTGAGAACCTCTGCCCCGCTGTTTTTTCCTCACAGGTCCCTCTGAGGAAGAAAGCGGGAGGGCGCGAGGGGCGGGATCGCTCCCTGAAAAGAAAGCAATGCGCGTGCGCAGAGAGGCGAGACTGATGCTCTCACAATGAGAACAATCAGAACCAGCGAGCGCGGCATCCGCATGGGATTTCCCCAAGCAGGAAACACACTCGCTGTGACCGTCATCGGCGTGCAGGGGAGACCTGCACAAGCCGCAGTAATGGCGCGGCATTAGAACGCCGATTTGCTCTTTTAGAAACTTACGTGATAATCGCCGGATAGCGGCAGCGAACGGGACCGGAACTGCTGCGATGCTGGGGCGCGTAGAAGGCGGATCAGCTGAGCAGATCGAGGTCGTTGGGTCCTACTGCGAGGCGTGTCAACGGCGAGTAGGCTTCCGGATCAGTGTAGACGAAGTCGTCGTCGCTGAAGGAGAAAAAATCTGAGGATCCTATGGCGAAACGACCGCTTATATAGCCAGTTTCCCCGCCCATTTCGGCGGGAACTGGCGGGTATCGTCGCCATAGGTTCGTGCAGCTCCGCTGCCGACCCATTGGTTCGTTTTTCTACCACTGCACGAAACAATAGTCGTGCAGTTTCACTGCGTGATTGAATAAGACTTCAGTTCAGGAGAAAAAAGGCATTTTCCCATATGTGTCTTTAACAAGACGCAGTACGAGTGGAGTATCGATAGGGAACTTACCTTTCTACAACAGAAATAAAAACTTATAAATATAAATAAAAAAGTGTGTTCCTTTTCTAAATTTATTGAGTGGAGGTAAACTCAAGCTAACAATAATTTACTTTAAGATTCATAACTGCATATTTGCTCTTTCTTTAGAGTTAGTGGGTGGCTCTGAAAAGAGCCGTTGGGGAATACGACAGTATATATTTATTACTTCTTGGGAGCTGCCTTTTTAGGCTTGGCAGCTTTAGGCTTTGTTGTCTTGGGTTTGGCAGTCTTGGCTTTTTTGGGGCTCTTGGCTGCTTTTTTGGGGGCTGCCGGCTTCTTTGCCTTCTTGGGGCGCTTCGTCGCCTTCTTAGCGGCTGCAGCGGGTTTCTTTGTCGCTGCGCTCTTGGGTTTCTTCGCAGCAGCGGGTTTCTTGCCCGTGGGCTTCTTCGCTTTAGGAGCTGCTTTCTTGGCTGGCTTCTTCTTGGTCTCGGTTTGCTTCTTGCTGAGTTTGAAGGATCCGGAGGCGCCGGTCCCTTTGACCTGCACCAGAGTGCCTTTAGTCACCAGGCTCTTGATGGCGAGCTTGACGCGGGAGTTCTTCTTCTCCACGTCGTAGCCGCCGGCGGCGAGAGCTTTCTTCAGCGCGACGAGGGACACGCCGCTCCTCTCCTTGGACGCGGACACGGCTTTGACGATCAGATCACCGACGCTTGGACCTGCTTTCTTAGCTTGGGCGCTTTGGCCGGCGGGGCGGCAGCAGCAGCTGGAGCGGTTTCTGCCATTTTTCCGAGCGGATCTACAGTCTTGTTACACTGAGTTCAAAGATGAATGTCGCTCGAGCAGCTCTGCGCTCATAAACTACACATGAGAACCTTACAGACTCAACCAGCGCCGCTCGGTGTGTGCGTGCCTCTGCGAGCTCCGTGTTTGTGTTTTCTTCTCCTAAGTTTAAGGGAATAACTCGACTGGTGAAACAGTTTGACGAAGTAAAAGTTGGCATTATCCCTTTTTCACTGGCGGGACTTTCCCAGGAAGAGACATCTTCTCTGCACTTCAACTGTTTGTTCGCTGCAGCGGATCTGAATTTCAGGGACTGATTAACACGGTAAGTTGAGCAAATTTAGCCGAATGATTGGTGATGTAAAGTCACGCGAAATCGCTTAACGTTACTCCACTAGTGAGCTGAGGTTAGATTTGCAAATTGTACTGTACAGCTAGCTATCCTGCACACATGGCAAGCTAAGTTAACTGCACACTGCTAAGTAGGTTAAGGTCTTGTAGGCAACGATCCGCAAACAACGGCGGTTGAGACCGTGTTGTTAATATGCAATTAAATAATGTGTTTAAAAACGCAGATACTTAGGTAATAATTAGTTGCACAAATGCTCTGTTATATTTTTAGATTGCACAGATTAAATTTCGGGATCATATGCGATCGAAACGGTCGCAATTTCGAGCCTTCAGGCAATAGTTGTGCGGGCAAATATGGGAAAGTAAGCTGTGGTGATTTATGGACAGCAGGCAAAGCAAGCTAGCCGTGGGCCTTTGACAATACTCTGGAATCAGAGATCATGTTAGTATACTTTTGCATTACTAAAGCAGATGCACAGATTTGACTGTAGAGATGTGTGCTTAGTTTGTCTGACTTTAGAGATTTGATTCACGTTTTTTTAATGCTGCATAGTCAATTAATGACAGATTTTTGGTTGAAAAACCCTAAAACTATTTCTAACCTATTACTTAAATAAGTTACATTTACCACTGATTGTTAACCTTGTTGTAACATGCATTTTCCTGGTCTTTAGATACCCAAGTGCTTTTGTTACCTGGGGTCTTCAAGCTTCACATCCAGGTTAGAAAAACTTCTGAATATATACAATTACAGCTATAACTATTCCCAGGTTAGTAAAACATGGGTAAAATTGCAAACAATAGTGTGGGCTCCATACAATTACATTTCTGAAGACGTTTTTATGTACCAACCACCAATAGAAGGCAGATATGATCCCCTTTCTGTCTCCTCCCCACATCAAACAGTAAAAATCACCAATAGAGCAGTTTCTTATTAACAGTCAGTCTTTCTCTGAGGCAGTTTGGTGAACTGTCAGTTGCCACTAACATTTACTCAACTTTTTTTCTGTGGTAATTTAAGATCTGACACACAATGACTAAAATCCTTAATCTAGTTAAATATACTGTACAACTAAAAACTACCAGGCTTTAAAAAGTGTATCATAAAAATTAAATTGGAGAAAGTCAATTAAATGTGGCATCAGCAGACAACCACAACACTGATGCCTGCACATATGGGATGCTATAATTGACAGGTCACCAAAATGTAATGCACCATTACACTGAATAAAATGACACATTTCTTTCAAATTTGATCTTGTTGAAAACTCTTGGAATAATGTAAGTACACAACTCAAAGTATATAACTGTTTTTTTGTAGACATTTTAATACAAAAAGTTACATATTGCTATAAATTATTTATCTGGGTTAATAGTCTTGGCATGAACCTGAGGGGTTTCATCCTTGTATCATTCTTATTCTTAACATTTGTAAACAAATGGTGTGCCTTCACTATTGTAACTGCAAAGTTTACCTAAGATGTCATTACTTTGTCTTTCATTTCCTTTCTAATTTATGTAGGCATAAGTAAAAATGAGTTGGCTATGCAAAAGATGCAGTGACCACTTACCTACCAGAAGTGACATTTTGAAACATTATAGACTCCATCATGGAACCTTCAGCCATAGTCATTTATTGCCATGCATATACTTGGAATGTCCATGTTCTTTCAAAACTTGGAGTGGTTTGCATTCACATTTGTCTCGATGCCATGTGGAAAGTCAGACACAAAGACCTGAGATTGTCCTGTCCTTTACATGCCTGGTGTGTAGGACACAAGGTTTTCCAACAGAGAGAGAATATTTTGCACATGTTGGCCATCACCTTAAAAGTAATGAGACTGTTGAGTGTGTGTTTGAAGGGTGTGATTTTCAAACCAATATTTATGGAACATTTACAGCACACAAACACAGGAAGCACACTCCTCATATTCTGAGCGATTTTAAAGGAGCTGTTCTTTTGGAAAAGCCAAATGAGGAACCAACTTTTGAACCTGATAACACTGGAGCCACTGATGAGAATATGGATGAAGGTAGTGGGGAAGGAACCAGCTCAGGTGCACATTCTGTGGAAAAGGATGACAGGCACTTAATTGTGGACCATATAGCTTCTTTTCTGCTCAAACTGGAAAGTGTGCATAATGTCTCAAACAGGTGTATTGATGAATTAATAGATGAAATGCAGTTTGTGTCATCCGCATCCATACCAATTATCAGAGACTTTGTTGAATCACACTTGAAGAAGAATAATTGTGTGATTGATAGCACAGTTGTCACATCTTTATTTGAAGAGTTAAATGAATCCAGCCCCATAAGCATGGCTTTTGATAAGGCTGGCCCGCTGTCGTCAGCTTTCAAAAGGAGACGGTACTTTCTACAAAGGTTTAACGTTGTAGAGCCAGTTGAATATATTCTTGATCCGAATGAAAATAAGAGTTTTCAGTATGTTCCGATCCTTGAATCATTGAAACAAATTTTAAACAATGAAGATATCAGAGAGAAGTTCCTCACAGATGATGGACACACAAGTATTCCTGCACAGTACAGATCATTCCGGGATAGTGCCATTTATAGAGAGAGTGATTTTTATTCTGAAGAGCAGAGAATCTGTATATTCCTTTATGTAGATGATTTTGAGGTATGTAATCCCTTAGGAACATCTCGAAGGAAACATAAGATAACAGCCGTGTACTGGATATTGGGAAATATCCAATCCTGTTTTCGGTCCACACTAACTTCAGTGTATCTTGCACTTTTGTGCAAAGCTAATGATATTAAAAGATTTGGCTATGCAGAGGTTCTCAAGCCACTGTTGGATGACATAGCTATACTGGAACAAGATGGTATTTTGGTTCCTGTCCTTGGGAAAACTGTCAAAGGGACTGTTTACTGTGTAGTTGCTGACAATCTTGGCGCACATTCAGTTGCTGGCCTTGTTGAAAGTTTCTCAGGACCATACATTTGCAGGTTCTGTCTAGGAGAGCATGTTGACTTTCAAGAAAAGGAAGTGAGATCAGGTGCTTTTCACATCCGGACAAAGGAGGATTATTCCGTTCATGTTAAGACTCTACAAGCAAACCCTGCACTACCCCACTGCTTTGGTGTGAAAAGGCCTTGCCCACTGACCGAGAAACTAAGCCATTTTCACATGGTTGAGGGCTATCCACCTGATATTTTGCACGACCTTTTTGAGGGGATTATTCCCATGGAATTAGCACTGTGCTTTAGGGATTTCATAGCCAAAAAGTACATCACACTTGACGAGCTTAACAACAAAATCAAATAATTTCCTTACAAGTGGGGAGATAAGACAGACAGTCCACAGCCCATTCCCATTGCATTTTCCACTCGAAAAAGTATCGGAGGAAATGCCCACGAAAACTGGACCCTCATCAGACTGCTCCCACTAATGATAGGACACAAGATACCACTGAATGATCCTGCATGGAATGTAATCATGTGTCTTAAAGACATAGTTGAACTTGTGGTAGCACCAACCCAAACTGAAGCAAGTTTGTCATATCTTGACGCAAAGATTTCTGAGCATCGCCTTAGATTACTTTCTGCTTTTCCTCAGGTTAAGTTGATCCCCAAACACCACTTCCTGGAGCACTATCCAACGCTCATTAAAGTGTTTGGACCTGTCATTGCACTTTGGACGATGCGATTTGAGGGAAAACATCGTTATTTCAAACAAATTGTAAGACATACGGGGAATTTCAAAAATGTACTATTTTCCATTGCAACCAAGCATCAGTTGATGATTGCACACCATCTGCATGCAACTACAACAGTTCCCACGTTCAGTACTGCCAGAGTATCCCAAGTGCCCGTAGCTGTTTTGCATACAAATGTACATAATGCAATAAGAAGAGTGTCTCCAGGTCAGACTACTGTACATCTTTCCAACACTGTGTCAGTTTATGGAACTACATACTCTAAAGGCATGATTTTGGCCTATGGGTCTACTGCAGGACTCCCAGACTTTATTGAAGTTCTTCAGATAGTAATTCTGAGAGAACAAGGTCCATTTCATTGCTAAAGTATCCATTTCCTGGTATGATGAGCACTTTGAGCTGGAGAGCACAGAGCTTGTAGTTTTTGTGGAACAGAAGGATCTCACTGATGTATGTCCGCCTCAGACTATAAGGTTGCAGAAGGCATATGGTGACGCTGAAGCGCCATATTTGTCTGGAATAGATGCACGTTTCATATACCGTTTTGGTATAAATCAAGTGATACTAATTGTATGTATATTTCACAGTCTCTTCCAAGTTTCTTTGATATACCATGCACATACAACAAAGATTGCTTGCTAAACAATGCCAGACTGAATGTAAAAATAATAGTTGTTTTGTCATCTTTTAAGGCTACATCATCAAAATGGAGGAAGCTGTAAAAATTTCGAGTCATCCTGGACCATGACATAAATAAACTTTGTCTTCCTGGAATGCCACATACAGTTAAAGACTTGGAAGCAACAATAAAACAAACATTTGGGATCTCCAATGTCCAAAAGCCTTCAGCGCAAAGACCAGGATTTTGATGACTTTGTTACTTTAAGTTCAATTATGACCTGAAGGATAGGGACACACTGAAGGAAGTGTATGTTCCACCTGTCATTTTGTTTACAAATGTTGACATTCCTGAGCTCCCAACAGAAGATTGCTCTGTCTCCAGATCAGTGTCAGAAAATTACTCTGTGTCTCAACCATCAACATCAAGTGGCTCCATCTCTGCGAATCTGATGACACTGTAATACTCAGTCCCCGTAGCCCGGAATGCACAAGCCATGGCCACTGAGTTTCCTATTCCAAAGTTTTCATATAACACTGAACTAGTGCTTCAAAATGGCAAGAAAACTACCTCAGAGATGGTTCCCTTTTGGTGCAAAGAGAAGTCTTACCCTGGTGTTAAGTCCAACATTCTGGAGTGTTTAGCTGAGCTCATCTTTTCTTACACTCCCTACCCAAGTGATGCACATCGATGTGCAGTCGCAGAGGCTCTCAATAAAAAAGAACCCATGTTTGAAGGAACCAGGCTCCTTCATGGTCTCTATGGATGGCAGCAGAGCCTGAAGTATAAAGTAGGAAACTACCGAAGCAAACTTCGGATGCATGGGATTCCAGAAGTCTTGGTGAACTCTTTAAAGCGCATATCTTTTGAGACAAGCAACCAGCAAAGAATATAAAAAAACCACGGAAAGCTGAGGTTAACTACCTGCCCCCTCATCCAGTCGGGGAAACAGAAGATTCCCTTGAGAGTAACAGGCGGAGTTGATTTCTGAGACAAAGAAAAAATAATAACGGAAGAGTTTATAAATGAGATTATGTCAAGAACCTTCATTTTGAGAAGACAGGAGATTGTAGGTCAACCCCAAGTGTTGCAGATCTTCTAGAGAGATCCTGCCCTCTTTGAACCATCACAGGTAAGGTAAACTCAGCAAAGTTGTACTAGCTAAAATCCAATTCTTTGTCATCTACTGTATGGCTAAAAAATACAGTGCAGTATGCAACTAAGTCAACAGTATCTTTTTAAAATTATAATTCACAAAGCTTTCTTCACCATCAGACTCTGTTTCCTTTATGCTGTGCCACATTCATTTCAATTTCACATTGCTCAATTATGGTAAATGGACGATAGTATTGTTAAGACGGGGCACATAAGACAACAAACTTGACAAAATATTAAATTAATCCTTGCATTTTCATACTTAAAAATAATTATATTGTGAATATGTTCCTTTACTGCTTGACACTGTCCATTATTTTAATTTGATTGAAAAATTATTTGTACCCTAAACTCTCATGTTGTTTAAATCACAGAAAAAACATATCACTTTTAGTATGTAACTAAGATGGTATACTTCTCTTTACAGATCTGTGAAGAGTTCCTAAGAATCAGTGGCATATCACTTGAGTCAACATTTATGTCACAGTTGGACAGGCAAACTCCAAAGCTGTTGTCACTTTTCAACGCAAAAGGAGGAGCCGTCGGTCAAAGAATCAAGTCCCAAATGATGACACTCATCCAGGTAAGAGGAAAAAATGGTCTTATGTAAAACATTTTCCATCCAAAATGTATTATCTATTATGTACTTAGTTGTCAATATTTCATCGTGTTCCTAATGGGAAGGATGGTGGTGTCTGTGTATCTGCAGCATATGTTGAAATATACTGAGCTAGTTGTTATGACACATGGTGAGCACATTCATACTACCCAGAGACTGATCATAACACCACTCATTGTCAGAACCCCCCCCCCCCCCCCCCCCTCATTCTTTAACGTACTACTACATGTAAGGCCTTTACACACCAAGCCGACGCCGACAAACTAGTGGCGACGAAATCACTGCTGAGTCGCCGACGCGGCAGCGTCTAGTTCAAAGTTTGCCCTGACACACCAAGCCTACGCTCGATACCCGACGGCCAAGATATCACATCCTTTCTGCGCCTGCGTAGAAGAAAATCATTTTCCTACCATCAGTGGCATATCTGTGTTTGTTACTCAAAAGCTGGAAACCGAAGAGCTAAAGAGATACAAAACTAAACAACTGTGCCTGTAAAAAGCAGACAGCACATGAATCTCTCTCACCACAGACGGCTTCATGAATTCGAAATGGTCCTGACAGCTCTGCAAAGGCACCTGGCGTGTCAGCCCTGAAGAAAAGAAAGAGCAAAAATAACGGAGAAAGCGCACTAAATTGGTGAAACCATGGATATCTTTTTTTTGGCAGCACTGGTTCGCTCAGCTGAACATCCACAGAATGATCAGATGGCCCGACATGATAGCAACGCCGAATCAACATGTCGAATCGGACCGAAAACAACCGATCGAGGACCTACTTAGCCGACGGTGCGGACACACTGAGAAAACTTAGTCGGCCGACGAACAAAAACTGCCCCGACGGCCAACCGTCGCATGGTGTGTACCTGCCTTAAGTGCACTGTTCTAAAGTAGCGTAAAGGGGATAGTCCCAAAGTTAGAGACGGTGGAGTTTAACCTTGCATTTTTTTATGATCTTAATTTTGAAAAATGTGAATGAAATTTGAATGAAAAATCTCTAATGAGTAAAAACAAACTATTTTTTTTTACTTTTTGACAGGATCCATCTCTCTGTGGAGAAAAGGAACCAAGTGATCCTGAGATGCCTGATTGAGTATATGGGGAGAGGCAGGAAGACCTCATCAGTGTCAACCACGTATGTATTGGGCTTAAAGCTACTTGTCTATTTTTCTGTCTGTATGTATTAATATTGTGATGATGTTGGGGTAATTCCCATTGCTCTTGAAAGATATATAAACTCTGCATCTTAATAAACAGTAATGTGATGACCATCAGTACAGGCAAGGACAATTGCATTGTTGTTTTTGTAATTCATCCTTTGAACCACAAAGACAATACTCATTCTCAGTAGATCATGAAAGTATATGACCCACATTCTATGGCATTGTCATGGTAAACTTCACTCTGGTCACATGCTCTAGTCACAGTATCCGTCTAGTATCCACACCTTTAGCAACAAAAGTACAATTTTGACTTTGTGCCTTATCTGTCTTCTAACCTGTCTGCTATAATTCATCTCATAACCTGTTTTGTCTGACCAAATCCTGATTCTTTTTGTCTCCACCAATAGAGTCCGTGATGAAACTGAGGTGCACCTGAGCTTGGCAGTTGCCCACTGAAAATTTAATGTGCCATAAGCCCGACATCCGATTGGGATTATCATAGAAGGACAGCCCGTGGTCAGAGGGGTGCCAAACCTGTCGAAAGCATGCTAGTCTCCTTTTTGGACTTACATATGCCCTCGACCTCAAGTTCCCTCAAAACGGTGTATACTTTTGATATATATCAGAGGCTCTTTGTGGGAATGACCCCATGCGTCCTAAGCCATCATCCAAGTATGCAAACTCCTCACCAAGTTGTCTTAGATGATTTCCAGGCATTGTTTGCCATCAATTGAAAAAATGCAATCACTTTGGTTGGTGAGTTTACCAAATACCACGTACTGTAACATAATCAGATCATTTGATAATCTTCAGGGTGATATAAATATTTGTCTCAGAATTTTACAAGTATTTTGATTTAAAATAATTAGTCTTACAGATTTTTTTCGTTTTGTTTTTGACCTTAAGACTCATTTGACAGGTACAAGTTGCTCAGGTAATATAATTTCCATGGTTATTTTCCTTTTGTGTTCATTGTTCAGTGCCTTAATTAATGTGGACTTTGGACTGTGTTCTGTGCCGATCATTACCTCATGAGGTATATAATCAACAGTGTCGTGTGCACAAATTGGGAGTTCTAAAAAATAGTAGTTTTTCAAAATATAGAAATACTGTAATCATTTTTGACATTGCAGTTCCAGTGTTATACAATGTGATGTTATGGCTCACATTTACCTTTATCTAAACATTGCAGATTGGGCAGTTTGGATATTTCACTTTACTGTTCAGAACAGGTTGAAAATACACTTAGACAGTGTTTGTTTTATATTATTGTGTACATGTGCGGCTGCATTTATTGGCTGTTTTGTAGTCACTGTTAAAAGTGACACTGGTTTACATTGAATAAATGTTATTGTCTTCAATATATGCTCCCATCTTTTTCTTCTTCAATTGAATTTGCAATTGTTATTGACAAAGTCTGTTTATGTAAAGTTAATCACTGTAGTGCTTAGAATATAGACATTTTAGATTTATTTTCTGAGGTTATAGCCAGGACTCAATTAAAATGTTTATTCACATATGATTAGGTTAATTTTACTAAGAACATAAAGTTCATAAAACATAATTAAAATGAGTACAGGTTACTTGTAGCAACCCATAAATAAGTTACCTGTACCAAGAAAAGTAGGTTTATCTAACTGAGTAATAATAGTAATATTAGTTAACTCAACTTGATTTTGTTGTGTTTGTATTAAGTAATTTGACAGTGTTTATTATACTTAAAAAAGGCTGCAAGTTGACTCAACTTAAAACATCCAATGCAGCCACTTGCCTCACTTTTTATAAGTTAGATCTAGGTATTACTTTTTACAGTGTAGGATTAGAGAGGCATCAGGCCGAGAGATGGATCGATACGAAATATATAAATAATCACTAAAAACTGACCCGGGATCTGCTTCTGAGGCAACAAGTGGTGGCTGCAAAGCGCACTTTGACAGCAAGGGAGAACAAGAACTGCCCACTAAAAAAAAATACAACAAAAGAAACCATTACTACAGATCAAACACATGCACGTAACACAAAAACAAACATTCACACTGTTATTGCTGCTTTCAAACTAACTCTTTCATGAGTGGGCACACAACAACTGGCAGAGGGCACAGTTGTGTGTGTGTCAGAAAGATCTAGATGAAAGTGTGTGTGTGTGTGTGTGTGTGTGTGCGTGTGTGTGTGCGTGTGCGTGTGTGTGTGTGTGCGTGCGTGAGTCAAAGTCTCCGCAGCTGCTTTTCATTGTGGAGTATGAGAAAGTTGAGTGGCGTTTTTATTTAGCTAAAGCATGCAGAGTAGGATGCGCACGGTCCACGCACACACTTACCTGGCAGGGAGGCGCATGCACTAAAATACAAACACACACATACTGTAGTGTTCAGTCCTGAAACCAAAAGCTCTGAGATTCAATCCTAATGGAAACCATATTGCCAGAGAAAGCGAGTGTGTTTTCCGTGTGCATTAGTATGTGATGATGGCTTTTGCATTCTGGTGAACATGTACTTCCATATTCTGTTAATTAAACAGACTAATTTAGTGGGTCTGTATGAATTAATGTCCACACACACACACACACACATGTCGTGTGGAATAATATTAGCACTCTAGTACCGTGACTCTCACAGCTGTAATTAGTTGAGTACACTCAGCTAACTGAACAAACTCACTCGCTCTCTCCATCCACAATGTGGTGAAACTAGAAGAACGCTGTTTCCAGGTACATATCTGCATAATTATGCCTGTTACAAATGCATTCAATTTAAGGCCTGGAGTTAGATTTTTACAGGACACCTTAATTATTTCTGCCTAAAACATTTGGAAATTGTGCTTTTTAAAGCTTGATGAAGCTATTCTTGGATAAACTGGTCAGTCGACTCGTTTGCAGCAAACTAAGTGCTAAAACACTCACACACAGGTTTTTTATAATGGCGGAGACTTTACATCTGTTTTATATTGAGCGAACAAACCTAGACATATCTATAACAAAATATTACTTAATCATTTTAAGGCAACGGGTTTCCTCGATTTTTTTAAGCTAAGTCAACTTATCTCTTTTTACAGTAGTAAGAAGCCTATTTATGAAATATTGTGTGTCATCAAGCAGCACACAGACTCAACCAGAGTAAAACAAGCAGTTTCACAAAAGTAAAATATTTCATTGTTTGGGAAATGAATGCCGAATTTGGGGGCTGTAGCTAACTGCTGAAATCACTGTAAATAATAAAAAAAAAATATTGTTTCATCTTAAAATAATTTGTTACCACGCTGACTTAAATTTTTTAGTTTGGTCAACTAAAATATTCCAGTTGTCCCGTAAATTAACATTGAGTATGACTAAGTTGACTAAACAAAAAAATTTAAGTCAGCGGTGTAACAAATAATTTTAAGTTTAGGGTTAGGGTTAATTTCTTTGAAAAAAATGTTTTACAGTGTGGGCATTTTACACCTAGTCACTATTTATTGTTATTATGTTTTGCTTATTGTAGGACATTTCAGATTTTAATATCCTTTTGATATTTAGTCCCCACAATGTAGGCAAAAACCTGTCCCACTCACCCACATACACTGAATAAAATAATTTAATTCAGTAAGTAAAATATGACAAATTATTAAAAAACGCTAGTAACACATTGAATTAAACATTACATTTTAAGTAGAAAGACTAAAATAGAACTTTCGGTCACATTTATTTTAAGGTCTAATTCTCACTAATAACAATCCATTAACTACGACTTTTGCATCTAGACATTCCTAATTCACTGCATGTTAATAGTAACGTAGTTGTTTAGGAATTGGGTAGTATTAGGGATGCAAAATATGTGCTTTATATCTACTAATGAACAGTCAATATGCATGCCTTCTAAAAAAATGAAACATCTAAAGCATTATTTTTTTAACAGTGTACATGTTTACTTCACTATCTATATCTAGTTAATTTTTTAATAGTAAAACATCATTACTTTTTTAATAATAAAACTGTATTTGTCTTATATATAATACTACTTTTGACAATATCCCCAAAAGCAGGTTTTGTAGCTTCTGGAAAAAAATATCAGCATATTTGTCCTTAAATATAAGCATGCATACTTACACATACACAAAGAGCCAAATCATAAATACAGCAATGAAAAACAACACATCACATTTTTCACTGTAAATAATATCTAATATTTCCCTTAAATAATGTGTTACATACCCACAGACACATGGTCTGTTAACGCTACGCTGGTTTAAGTGATGGGTAGTGGACACAATCCACGACAGAGCACTTTAAGAACAAAGAAAAAAATCTCTTTCTCTTTCCACTACAGCGGACAGTTTGTGTGCATGTGTTTTCACAATCTGCGCACTGCAAAAATCACTGTCTTTGTCTTGTTGCCCAGTACATATATTGTTAAAATGAGATGCATTCACATGAGATCAACGCAGAAATCGCATAGGATTTTAGATGTTTTACTTGTTTTTTTCAGAACACAAAATGTATCTTGAAGAGTGTTGTTAAAACAACACTGTACTCCAATACTATCATTATTACATCATATAGCTGGTGGTGGATTTCAGGAGACGGAGCAGAGACACACACCTATCACCATCGACAAGACACCTGTGGAGCGGGTGAGCAGCTTTAAGTTCCTCGGCGTTCACATCACCGAGGATCTCACATGGTCTGCTCACACAGATGCAGTGCTGAAGAAGGCACATCAGCGTCTTTCTTCCTGAGACGGCTGAGGAAGTTTGGAATGAGCCCCAGCATCCTCAGATCCTTCTACACCTGCACTGTGGAGAGCATCCTGACCGGCTGCATCACCGCCTGGTTTGGAAACAGCACCGCTGGCAACCGCAAAGCTCTGCAAAGGGTCGTGTGAACTGCCCGCCACATGTTGGAGGTGAGCTTCCCTCCCTCCAGGACATCTACACCAGGCGTGTGTAAGGAAAAGCCCGGAGGATCATCAAAGACTCCAGCCACCCGTCCCACAACTGCTCTCTCTGCTGCCCTCAGGAAGATGTCTCCGCAGCATCCGATCCCGCACTAGCCGACTGAGGGACAGCTTTTTCCCTCAGGCTATCAGCTAATGAATAGCAAAAACTAATACACCATACAGCACACTCCCACTTTACAATATGCCATGCACTGCACTTTAACTTGAACTCTTAACACAGTTCAACTGGACTACAACACACACTGCACAAATACAAAAACCTATCTGCTACCACTGGATACCATCAAAGACACCATTTGCACATCCATGACATTGCGTATCCGGCCTATGTAAAAATCTGTTGCACCTTCGCATACAATTGTGTTTATATTTGTATAAATAATGTAGAATGTGTACATACGGTGTATAATGTGTGTTGTAACTGTAAGTATGTCTAATTGTACACTGTGTGTACTGAGTATGTGTATTCTGCACATTGCCATCTGTAGAAGTCTGTAAGTTGTACTGTCTATATGTAAATTGTCTGGAGCGAACGCTCTCAAGAATTTCACTCAATAAGGCACATGTGCTGTGGTGGGATGTGACAATAAAGATTTGATTTGATTGATTTGGGACAGGGCCCAAGCACAATTGCAAAAATACTTTTTCTAAATTTCCAAAATTTACACACCAATTTACTGTTTACACTAAATAAATGCTTACATATAGTTATCTTCACATATTGAAGGAGAGTTCAACCAGAAATATGGGCTTTTATTCATATATAAACATACATAGAGAGAATCATGGTAACACGGATGCTCATGTGTGTCATAAGATATAACAAATCTCACTGACTTCTGTATTTACCATATGTTATGTGCTCTATGCATTTTGATAATTGTTTAGATTATAAATAACAAATATGTTCATCATATAAAGCACTCAGATCTCTTCACAAAATCAGTTTACAATGCCTTTATGACATTTTTGGATTTTCTAAGTTTTAGTTACCTAGACTTTCACTGAGGACAAAAACCTCTCAGGTATTATACCTTTTTTTCGATTTCTGTCTTATATGTTTGGAATGACTAACATATCATTTAAGCTGTTCTAGGAGAACATATTTTAACATTTCCTTTAAGCATAAAAACATCAGACAATAAAAAATAATTATTGTATTATTATATAACAGACTTTTTTTTTTACAGTAACAGATATGTGTGTTTAGTTTGCAATAGCAAAATTTCAAAAATGTCCAGTTCAATATTGTACGAGTAGAACGCACACGCACGCGCGCACGCACGCACACACACACACACAACACAGTAAGTGTCTGCGTCAATGCTTTTCCAGCTCCTGTGATTTTCACATTATATATTGTATCCATATGGACATAACACTTCAATAAAACTACACAGCAGAACAGAGTTTACCTAGAGAGAAAAAGAGAAAGACATTATACCTGCTCAAATGCACAAAAACAGCGTTATACAATTCTTACTCTGTAAAAAAGAACAAACCATAGTTAACAGAGCTAAATCTACCTCCCCGTATGCACACCCGCAGGACAGAGAGAGATGGGGATGTGCGCGTGGTATGTGTGTGTGTGTAGACTCATACTAGCGCAATATTGTTCCAAATGTCAGGGATGAGAGACCAACGCCATCGAGACTGCAGGAGCTGTCAGCACACACACGCCTCCCTCTCTTTTCCTGTCTCACTCTATCACTACATCTTTCTTTCCCTCCATTCCTAGATTTTCAATCCATAGCACACAATCTCTCTCTATCGCTAGCTCTCTCAGTCAGTCAAACTCCTCATCCCTTCATTTTATAGAGGGGAGTATATTTTTAAAGGCCACAGATTGTGTGGTGGTATATGGCCGATAAGGTCTTATGGGAGATTAGAGCTCATGTCAGTTATTGCTTTTTCCTCCTTCCATAATGAGGCCCGACAAGCTTCAAGAGGATTATATATAAGAATTCACACACACCCTACATGCTGAAGCATCATACACATACTGCTTGGAGTATTTTTTACCATACACAGAATTTAGCTAGTTGATTTGAACCTCCAACAGATCATTTATTCTAAACATAAAAATCAATATCTAACCACATTAATGGTGCTCAAAACTAATATGATTTTCTTTCCTGTCAAAGAAAATATGAGTCATTATTTTACAGCTTTATTTGAATAAATAAAAATATTTAACTTATAAACATAAAAAAATAACCCAAATAGCTTTAAAAACTGGGGGGAAATAAATAAAAATAAATCAATAACTAAAATAAGCAAATAACAAAAAAAAAGCAAAAATATCAAAATAGCTTAATATTATAAAATATACTCAATATACAGTACTCAACCAAACATATAATAGACATTTTTAAAAAGAACAAAATACATATAAATTAACTTATTAAAACATAAATAACAATATACTTAACCTACAGCCTAAATAATATATTAAACCAACTAACTAAAACCTAAATGCCAATATATAAAACATATACATAAATATAAAAAATAACAAATAGCTTAAAAAATAAACAAGCAAAACAAACAAATAATCAGCCTAAACATAAATATAAAAAATAAAAAGTAATAAATAAATTATAAATTAATAAATAATTAAAATAAATACAGAGTTTTGCAGCTGAGCCTATACTAAACAACAAGTATTGAAATATCACTGGACCAAAGGGCAACAACAATGGACAGGGAGAAAATATGGCAGATAAGAAACTCTGTATGCATATAAATGGTAAATTCCTCAAGTTTCATTAGAAAACCATGAAAAGCTATGCAATCTAGAAAGCAAGAAAAAAGCCATGAAAATACAAGCACTGTGCAAATAACCCATCTTCACTCTTAACTGATTGAGTGCATTTTATGACTGATTGTGTCTTGTCACGCACAATTTTCATGTGCTGGTGGACAGCCAAATTATGTGTTGCTTAAAATGCATTGCGTGCAGTTGTTAGTACGTGGAGCTATGGAATGAATTACTAAGTCCCTAAAAATATATATTTTTTAGGTCACGCTGAACTGCAACAAGTTGGGCAGGACCACCAATGGTGCCTCCTTATAATAAAAAAAGAAAAACAACAACAACACCAAAAAGCACAAGAAGACTGACATGAATCTAACGATGACCCGAAAAAAGTACGTAAACACTCATAGCACTCAACAGTGAGCTTTATTAACGCGACTGCAGTGGACACCGGTGATAATTTATTTAGCTTCCGTTAGCAGCACACACAAATGCACACATGCGACGCTAAGATAAATGCACACATGTGTGTAGCAGATGTGAACGGTGGTTTAAATTAAGCACGGTTGTAAATCTCGTTTGTTGTTAATTAGACAGAAATGAAGGTTTAAGATAAAGTTGCCATGTGCTCTACATCACAGTGTGTGAAATGTGGTGCTCTGGCTTCCTGTTTTTAAAGAGCTGCATATAAGGCGTGTGTGCGTCTAACAAGGAGGTGTGACATCAAGGGTACGACCGCGAAGGCTGGTAAATGGCGCCATCCGGACAGAAATACCCACAGAATGCACTCACATTGGTGACAGGATCGAGCTGCGCATATCTCCTTACGGGAAGGGAAACAAAGATTTTTTTAAAGGGATATAAAATGAAGTGGGAAACTCCTAGCTAAGGTTTTAATCTGAAGACACACACTCACATATGCTTTAGCGGTGGATCGGAGTCAAAGGACCTGTTGTTGATTTATAGACTGGGGCATTTTGCATGTCATAGGACTGGTGGATTATTAAAGCTGGATATTAACTTTAGACTCAATCCTATAGAGGCTTAACCCCCTAAACCCCAACTAACCAAACCCCCCTTTAACCTCAACAAACATCCCACCCTGACCTTATGCCATCAGATTCTCTTACAATGACTTCTGACCTCGCTCTCCACCTTCCCCCTGTGCAACACACACGTCCCCATCCGTCTGTTTCTCTCTTCTCCACGACAAGAGTCAAATTAGGATCCCATCTGAAAAAACAGGCCGCTCAGATAAGCGCATCGGTCCTGAATGATGCCGTTACGTTGATTCAGCGTTGATTTAGGCGATCGATACAAAACACTGTAAGATAGCCAGGTGTCTGCAGTGTTGGTAGAGATAAGGTAACAATTGCAGACGGACAAACGTTTGCTTTAAATGTAAGGCATCAAGCTAGAATCTTGCTGGTCTAATCATTTTTAGCAAGATAAAAAGAAGCTAAGATGAAAAGTGTGGTGCTTTAAAAAGCGGCGAACGCATCAGCGTGGACAATGATAAAGTGTGTGTGAGGTTTGAGTGTGCGTGCGCAAAAAGTGGAAAGAAAAAAACGCAAAAGGGACTTAATGACGGCAATCACTGTAAAGAAGGTGAGAATTGAAACTGGCAGCAAGATCAAATCAAAAAGCCCACAGGGAGAGAAGAAACGAGAGAGAGAGAGAGAGAGAGAGAGACAGAGACTAATGTTCTTAAGAAAGGGACAGTAGGGCAGAGAACAAAGAGAAAAGAAAAGACAGGAAACCACAGTGAATGAATCATGAGAAACAGATTGACAGGAAAAATAAATACAAAATCAGTGAGACCTATATAGGAAGAAGTTCACCCAAAAATGAAAATGAGCTAAATGAATGTTTGAAAGGAAGTGAATCATGTTGTCTTTTTTAAAGCGCTGTTGAAAACGATTTATTAACCGATGATGGTCAATAAAAGGCGGTTGATTCGCATCTTTCACAGATCATTCACTTTAAACTCAAAATCAATGTTAGCCATTCTTTTCCTAGTGGTCATGGTTTGACTAAACAATGGTTGACTTAAATAAATACCATTATCCTCATCCTATACATAATATAAAAAAGTAGAATATTAAATGTAAAAAGCAATATTAATTAACAATATTCATAAATATACAAATAAAAATAAGCATAACAAATACAAGTATTATTTACACAAGTATTGTTTGAATGTTGGTATTTTGTAAAGTATATAATAGTTTTTTGCTATTGTACATTTTGTAAAATTGACTAAATTAATAAAAATGTATAAAATGAAAATGAGTACATTTCAAAGATTTTCCATCAAAAGGTAAAAAAAAACTACAAAGCCTACAAAAATAAACAGTACAACTGCGCCTGTAAATGATAAGAAGAGTTATATACAGACAATTGTTAATTAATAATGAAATAAAAAATTAAGCCACTTGAATATCTGCCACAAGAGAATATTTTTTTTAACTGAAACTCATACCTTTGTATAATGTACAACCAAAACATGACGGTCCTCCCAAATATGACATGCCAAACAACTTTGGTTTCAGATGTATCGTATCGTATAGAGACGTGCAAATGCAATTTGAGAGGTGCAGCAGAGAGAAACATGTTCAGTGAAGAAAGTCACACAGGTCTGGGACGAGGGCGAGTAAATGAAGACAGAGCATTTCTTTTCGGGTGCACAATTCCTTAAAATAAGCGAAAATGTAAGAAGAGAGTGAAGGAAAGACAGAAAACGGGCAGGGAGGTTAAAGCCAAAGTCAATTGAACAACTAATGTGAATCGATCAGTTTCCTCTGCCATGCTCTTAGGGGAGGGAATGACATTTTACTGGCATATTTTATTATTGAGAGGAGAAAGAGCAGCTCCATCTGAACTACTGCACTCACACCACACTGACAGCTGGGCTTTTCCGGGGGGGAAAAAAGCAGTAACTGGGTGTGTCGATGCGTGTGTGTGTGTGTGTATTAGAATTATTTATTATGACTGAGTGAAATCTGGTAGCCCTCAGAGCCAGCCTGGAGCGAAGACGAGAGGAGAGAGGAATGATGGGGGTGTCTGGGAAGACGGGGAGAATAGAGCTCAATTAAAAATTAAAGCCCTTTAAAACGAGATCCACCCTGCTGCCAGGGGCATCGCTCCCAGAGGACGAGAGAGAGAGAGAGAACATTTTCTTTATTTCTTCCTTATATTGATTTTTCCTCCAATGGAGAGTCAATAAGAGCTGTACATACAGTACTATGGAGGCTCAATCCGGTAGAACAGTGTGTGCGGATATTTGAAAGAGATGCAGAAAAGACGAGTGAAGAAAAAGAGAAAGTAAAAGATGGTAAAGAAGAGACAAAGACAGAAGAAAACGAAGGAGAGAAATATTTTTTAATGCACGCATATTCAAGGATGAATGCTTCAAAGACAACACAGATAATAATCCCTCACACACACTCTCACAGGTGCTCGCACACACACACACACACACACAGAGAAAGAATGAGAAAAGACGCACGTACACAAACACACTACTCACTCTCTGTCGTGTGTGATCAAGTGAGAAATTAAATTTTTCTGATGAAAAACTTGTCATCCCTTCCCCTCCTCCCCCCTATTAATGTATTCACTTGTTTATCAAATATTTGTTTCACTGGCACAGAAAAATGAAAGCCCCACATCCGTGTGTGTCACAGAGATAGTTCGATTATCAATGGCCGCTTGAGTTAGAAGCAAACGAGTTAACCTTTAAGACACAGGACAGTCTGGAAACAGGTAACTATATAACAACTTGTGTTTCAGTCTACATACAGTAGACAGATATATAGAGTGCAGGTGTATTCAAACCGTGATGTCCAAATGCATAAAATAATCAAACATTTGAATTTGCCCAAATGCCCAAAAAGTATGTTTGAATCAATCTTTCAAATATACCTAATGAGTCTAGAATTCTACTTGAATTAAAAATACATATCAAACTTACCTAAAAAAAGAAAGAAAAAGAAAATAGAAACTACCAGAACTTTCTTTGAATTAGTGTTATTATTGTTAACTACAAATAAAACTAATACAGTTATAATTGTGTTAGTTAAAATATAGCTGAAATAAAATAAAATATAAATAATTGATGAAAAACTTAAAATATAAACCTTAGATTAAATTGGAAATGTTACCTTGTCAACTAACTGAAATAAAAAGTGTTAAAATGACTAAAACTCAAATAAATATAGATTAAAGCTAATCAGAAATATTGAAAAGGGAAGACTAATAAAGAAATTACAAAAGATTAAAATATAAAAAAATCCGAAATTCTAAAAATAAAAATAAATTAAAATCTGAACAAAAATTACAAATATTTACTAAAATTACGCTGGGTTTTAATTTGTGATGCAACAATATGGAAAGCATAACTGATAATTAGTTATAATTTGAAGCCTTACATTAATGACATATTGCCCGATTTTAGATACTGATTAATATTTTGAGTATCTAAAAAAGTAACACCACAAAAGCCCCAATCTACATTATATGTTTTAAGTGATATCAAGTTAAAACCGAAAACTGTTTAATAAAAAAAGAAGCACATAATTTCTTATCTCACAAACATAAACTTAGTAAGAACACTGAAATAAACTCATTATTCATGCTTATGCCTTAAAACATAAATGGAAAATACAACATTCAGAAATGTAACAAAAATGACCATGTGCCACGGTTTAAAAAAGTTCAAGGTTCTGAGTTACCATTTGAATTCATTTATGATTATCAACAGGTGAGAACAAAACGTCATATTTGGCTGGACTTCATTGGCTTGATCATCCCATATAGGCTTATTTTTCTTGTCTTACCAACACCAATATGACAGATGATATATTGTGCATCTCTAATTTAATTTAAAATATAGATGTATACATGTATATATAAACAAGGACGTGCAAAAAAATTCAAATTAAGATTACCGAAGTAACCAAAAAAGTTACATAACAAACGGTTAAAATTGCCAATTATATAAAAACTTCTATTTCAATCGAATGTAAGACTACAATGTCCAAAACCGCAGTTTGAACCGAAGCTTTAAATGCATCTATGATGATCAAAAAAAGAGTGCTGTCTAGGTTTTTGAAGCAGAGCCGAAGTGTGTATTAAGTGGCTCAGTTAACCTTTTTCAGTATCTTGCCTGGCAGCAGTGCACAAAATGTTACCCCGTTGTCTGTGTCAAATGAACATATGCAAGAAGTAGATCTCGTGCACTTGTGAATGTGTTCTGCTCTTGTTTCATTCCATAAGGCATTGGTACCCTGGTAACAGCCACGCGCAATTTTACTTGTATGAGTTCAATGTCCTTAAACATTACGAGCACTTAACTTTTTATAGGAACTGAGGCATATTGACGGAAATCTTTCGATGTGATGCATGTGTGTGTTTGTCTCTTTTCGAAGCAACGGTGGGATTTAAATATGGGTTGTGTGCATGCCACAGCAGACCGGTTGCTCTCGTGTGTACAGCCAGCTTTCATAGCATGTGCCTACTGGACCTAAACTGATAGAATCTGACCAGCACTATCACGCTCAGACCAAACAATTAAGAAGGGACCGTATGTGTCCACTATTAACCCTTCTGGGTGGATGAGAGGGATTTGAAGAGCAAAAGCTGGTCCTCGCTGCCCATCTACTGCACACTGTAAAATCACAGCTCCAGTCAGACTGTCTAATTGCTACACACTCGAGGACGGTAAAGTACAAAGATGTTTATCAGTCTACCAAGAAACTACCGTACATTGTTGCTGAAAGGTATGATGTTTTTAAAAAAAACAACTAATAATGTTAAATCTTTTAAAGATGTTTACAGCTTTATTTGAAACACTTAGAAAAAGTAATTATTTGAAAAATATATTTCTTATTTATATTTTTACATTTACAGTTATGCATTTAGCAGACGCTTTTATCCAAAGCAACTTACAATTGCATTCAGGTTATACATTTTTCATTAGTATGTGTGTTCCCTGGGAATCGAACCCACAACCTTTTGCGCTTCTGACGCAATGCTCTACCACTGAGCCACACAGGAACACTATTTATATAACCCATATTGCTCCTATAATTACAGTTTATGCTTATAGACAATTTAATTAAAATGTTTCTCTTTAGATTTAAACATTTAAGACTTAAAGATTTAAGATAAGTCTTTTAATTGTAACTCAAAGTTCAGTTCAGTTGAGTTCAAATACTTTATTGTCATTCTAGCCTTTCGACAAGTGTCCAGCAGAACGAAACTGCATTTCTCCAAGCCCAATACTCAATGAGCATAGTAGTGCAAACATAAATAACAAAACCAACATTATATAAACATAATATACATCACGACGAACAAATAACATCATATAAATTACTATACATCTTAAGGTAGTGCACACATGGGTGTATTGCACATAATTACACTGTGAGTTTATAATCAATACTGCTCATACAGAACAGAAAACCACATATATGATTCAACCAGTCAATCCCAAAAATTTGAGCGGCAGTGTATATATATATATACCACACACATTTATGTATTTATAATTTAGAATTTCATATATACATAAAATTCTAGTTCAACTATATTAGTTATTTTTTTATAAAAAATACTATTTTTATTAATTAAATATATTAATAAATTCAAATATATTGATACACAAATTTATTTATGTATAATTTTTTATAGCTGTATTTATTTTTGAAGGGGATAATTCACAAAATGATTATAATTTTAAAGGTAGGTTCTTATTATCAAAAAGTTTAAAAACTACAGCACTTTGATAATTAATTATGGAACGTTGAATGGGGGGGGGGGTCAGTCTGGATGCTAGTTAGCCAGAATAAACTGAAAATTGGACCAAACTTTACTCTAACCAATACAATTCTGGCTTTGTGAGACTAGTCCCAGAGAAGCATGAAGTGCCAGTACTAAACAAAGCTGGTCTGTACATCTCTTCATATCTCTGCTCTTGCTTTAAATAAACATCATGTGTCTCTGAATGCACTTCAAGCCATGACATGCTTTGCACAGTTCTATCACAACTTCCTGCCTTTCCTTCAAACCGTCTTGTGTTCAGTCTATCCTGCCAGACACGTGGCCGTCTGGCATTCCCACGCCCACGTTCTCCCAGCATGCATCAGGCCCTGTTGCAGTGGGTGACTGTGCAAACATACGTCCCCTGCATAGCGCCACACTTCTGTCTGCGTTTTCGTCGCTCTATAAACAGTGGGTGAACGGAGGCGGGGCCTCGGTTTTTGACAGACAGATGCGTAGGTTGCGGTCAGGCCCAGGCATGTTAAAGAACGTTGGGCAGCAATAGAGCTCATTGACACGCTGATTGGTGGAATGTTGTCGTTAAGTGGCAGTATATATGAGTGTAGGTGGACGGCTCCATGTCCGACACGCTGCTCCTGTTTAGATTGGACAAGCCTAACGCCCACAACATCCATGCCTGTCACTCTTCGCTCCCACTCCAGCCACAAGGCCTCACGGACAGGAAAAATCTCCTTCTGCACCCCTGTCAGCAGATAGATCAAGACTGATTGACATCTTGTTTAAATTAGTTATAGAACAGTCTCGCGCCATTGATCAGCAGACGTAAAACCACTAATCAATAGCTAGTCGTGGTGAAGAGGACGATGAGGGTTTTCTACCCAGCTTTACCGGTTTCTCTAAGGTCTCTAAGGTCACTCATGGAGTCATCACAACTACTTAAGCCATCAATCACATATTGATCGCCTGTTAAAAAGCCCAGAGCCAACATCAGCCATCATCTTTCTCTGCCCTGATCCCAGCTGGAATTGTCTAATGGACATATACACATGATATATGTCAGCCACAAACAGATTTATCAGCCAATCAGTGACCTGTCTATGCTTTATGCAAGCCAACCAAAATGATTTATCAAGCTGTTACTGCATAGTATGCATAAAATGTTATACTGATGTTACATGTGTGTATGGTCAGACTGGTCACTAGTGGTTGTGGTTATATTAAATGAATGAATTAATATTTTTTTTTATAGTTTTTTAGATTCTTATGAATTTATGAACCCTGGGTCAAAAGTAATTTAATCTAGTCAGATTATATTACTAATGCACTAAATTGTTACTACCTTCTTCATATAAATTCATATGATATATGTATGTAATAAAAATATGTTTTAAAAATATCTGTATGTAACAAAGACATGTTTTAAAATACAAAAATATAGGATTACAAAAAATGCAAGTGCGAGAGTATCTTCTAGTTGTAATATGAACAATACATTATAATGAACACACAACAACAGTAATAATATTGACTCTTTAACGAGTCAGCTTGCAACTCCTGAGTTTACAAGTCACCAAACAATTCATTAAAATAACCTGCTCAAGAAGAGAATCATTTGCTTTTAAATCAGACTACTCTAATCGTGCTGTATTTTTGCATGCATAACACAAAGACAACGTAGAAAGATGCTTTCTTGCCATTATTTTCAGTAAACTATCTTTTCATGTCAAAACGTTCAATTGCAGACTGCAAACACATCTGTGGTTTTGATGTGGAGCTGTAGATTCATCAGCAGCGGTGCTCAAAGCAGTGCAGGAAACTGGTGTATGACCATCATTTATCCTCATGTGAATGGTCCAAATCAATTGTATAAACATATAATCAATGGTATTGAATATCTGCAGCTGAATATTGTAGCTCTGCATACGAGACATGAATATATCCGAACTAATCTCAGTGCTAAAGGGAACGAGGGAACTAATTAAGAACCGGCACATAGATTCTCTACTTGTTTTCATGATCACACTTCATCAACCTATTTACATCAGTTATATTCAGAAAATAAGGTGTGAGAGGCAAATCATCCTCTTAATGTCTTTGTTTTACCTTGAGTTAAAAACAGAGCATGACTTTCCTTCTCAAATGCATGAGATGCAGTGAGAGGAATTGACATCTTAACACAATAAAAAGCTAAATAAACAGAATAACCCTCATCGTTATAATTATCTACTGCCCTGAGGCTCTACTATGAATTATTCATTTAGTAGTTAATTAAATGCATGTGTGAGGGATGCAGTGACAGTACGTCGCAGGGATGTAACGTTGATATGTGACATTAAAATAACTACATTTTTGTTTCCTGCAATCACATCCAACACTCAGCTCCACGCAGGAAGGGAAATCTGAATTACCATTGTTCAGAATTGTATTCTCATTCAATAGCGCAGAATATTTATGACTACCAAGTTTCATATCTTTGCAGAATAAGCCAAGCTATTCCTGTCTTGATTGCTAATATTATGGAACAATTGTGGTCTATTAAAGTCAGACAAAAGGTCACATGGGCCTCTTTTTGTGGTTTAATGCTTTGGCTTAGTCTTCACCACACATATATGACATAACCTCACCCAGCCCACAGTGTCCAATACCATAACTGAGAAATATTACCATTAGTCACTACTTTTATATTGCCCTTATTAAAAGACAGTGGGTTTGAATAGAGAGCCTATTACACTCTGACGTGTGCATGTGTCCAAGACCACTAATATCACGGTCTGGTCTGTACTGTAATAACATTACACTCCATCCACTTTATAACAGGGATTGTGGTCGGTTTCATTTTGCCCTAATGGCATTTGGTGGGTTTACTAATCAGTCTCTAGGGAAGTATGGGTCTCCAGACTACTCTGATCCTCTAGTATCTGCATGCACACACACACACACACGGCCCTGTAAATAGGATAGATAACACTACAGGATGCAGCATGGGTACAAATCATGCCATCAACAAGATTCAGAATCTTGCATCAGACCAGCTGAAGCATTAAAACTCTCCTGTGGAGTTTCAGGCTGCTTTCAAAATACAAGCTGAATTCTGGAATTAAGAATTCTAAAAACAGATGCACGTTTAGAAAAATGTGCAATGCACTATATAGCACAGGGTTATTCAAATCTCAAAATTTAAGAATTAGCTCCTTTACTTTTACTTTAATTCGGTGTCAATAAATGTTTTTGTTTTCTTTGAAGATTCGGGGTCTTGAAAAACCTGTATATAAGAGGAAGCCTACATTTGGAAGCAAGATATCTAGACCTTGAATTCATATCATTTAAAAAAAATAATCTTGGCCATTTTATAATAAATGTGGTATATTTTCATGGTTATCCCAAGCTCTAAAATATTTTATCGGAAAAGAGATTGAGAGTAAAAAAAAGAAAATATCTTTAAAAACTGTTCTACTTAATCTTAATCCAGAAAATCATGAACAACTGGTTGAAAAACCACTGATCTAACAGGACTATACAACTTTATGTAACTTTTTTTACAATTACATTAATTTATTTGAATTTCATTTTTGTTCTTTTTTTTAACTCATTATTTTTGCTACCTCAAGTCAAATTCAAACTCAGAAGTGGAATTACAATTTAAAAGGCATTCACAAATTATTTCCTAATGGTGCACACCCATGCTGGTTCTACAAACCACCATATCCTGTGCTGCTTAACCTGATCAGCTGTGATTTTCAACATCTTTTTCTTGACTTATATTATGACCGGTTCTGTCGATTTGTCCTACCCTGTCAGATTTTGCTACCTCCCATTAAAACAGTGGTAGTACAATTCGACAACGAAAAATGCTACATGTTAAATTATGTTTTATTAATGTGTACACCTACCACAACCCTAAACCTACCCTTAGAGTAATGCACTTACAGTAATTACGTGTTATATTCGCGGTTGTGGATGGAAGGGATACATCTAGTACCGGAAACCAACAATAAATATTTTTTCTACCTATTAGATAGTGTTTTATTAGCATCTATACCAACCCCAACCCTAAACCTACCCTTACAATAATGCAGATACATTAAATATTGTTGTTCAGCGTGAGAAAAAGGATGCAATATTGATGCGTGCATGCGCAGTAAGCCGAGGTAGGAAAATCTGACAGGTAGGATAAAATGTCAGGACACCTGAAAGCTAGAAGGTATTTATACACTGTATGTTTATGCTGTATTTATACACAGATCTGAATAAAAACGCAAAACAAATTAGCAAAATTATAGCTGAACGCCACTTGCTGATTGGCACAAGATGATGAGGTCAAGTGACAATAATACGACACATGATATTTATAGTTACATAATACGTAGAGTTTAGCATTCACAAGCAGTACACAAAACAAACTGCATGTCATGCAACGGTGCATTTCATGCCAAACGGTGCATTTCATGCCAGACACTACGGTTTCACTGGCGGTGAGTCTGGAATGGTTAAGTTTGTTTGCAGAGCTCCTTCACACCTTTCACAGTAACCACACTGCATACCTTTATTAAGCACACATGTGTCGCTAATGAACTTGAAGGTGTTAGATGATAATTGCAGCTCAGAGAAAATCAAAAAAGGACGTGGCAATCAAAATCTCTCTCACATTTACCTCAAGGACCTACATAAACATTTGCTATAACAAAACAAGTCTCCACGTGAGCACAAATGTATCGCACCATGAACAATTGGAGACACGAACACATCGAGGGCAACAAGCTCAAGGTTGAGCACCCTGGGGGCTCTTGGGTGGGTTTGAGGCTCAAGACGGCTAATGTTTTGGCACTAAATCTTCATTACGGATTCCACCAACACGCCATCACAGCCCTCGGTCCAGCTGGGTCTCCCGTACCGACAGACTGGCAGAAGTTAAGATGCCCAGGTGGCACAGGAAGCCCTGGAACTACGCCTAGACTAGCGGACACATGCAAAAGCACACATTTAACAACGCAGCGAATATAATACATTTTGCACACAAACACAGACGAAAGCGTCGCTCCACCTTTGCACAATTAGCGCGGCACACATTGCTCGAGGGCGCGGGAGGAAATTGATTTTTTTGCTTGACGCGGGGAAGATGGGGAAAGGGGGGAGGGATGAGGAAGGAGAGAGAGGAGGGGAGCGGGGTTCAGGAGGATTAGGTAGGCGGTGGGGTTATGCTTGGAGGAGGAAATATAATGTATGGTTTGGGAGTATGCAGTCAGTAAGGTAATCGTCTGGCGCCCATATAAAAAAAACCCCTCTGGTTCCCACACGCTCTCCTCACACACGCTCTCCTCACACCTACTTACCTGTCTCCATCTAGCACTCGCGCTTCTCGGCCCTCACGTCACGACTCTCGCGCTGTCACGCCTAATTACAGGGAAAAGCAGGATGATGATAAAGCAAAATGCATTATAAAAGCGAGCTGTGCTTAAACAGGCTAATTAACTACTGTCAGCCGCCTTTTCCACAAGCGACAAAGCGCCGGGTTTAATGGGATTTAATTAAAATTTATCAAAAGGCAGTTCATTACAAACACTCTGTTTCCACATTATGAATCATACACATTTCAACAAATAAATGTGTCATGGGAAGGACACGCAGATATTTATGAACTCTAATACTGGCACACTGTGCAGAGGAACTTCAAATCCGATGTTGTGAGATTCTAGGTCAGTACTACAACTGGCAGATATCTGACACATCTGCACTTGTCGTTAAATGATCTTCTGGGTTAGCAGAATACATATGAGGTCTTACGCTCACTATCTCTGCTACTCAGATGCTCAACCCAAATCTTGCGGAAGTCAGAACATGCTTTAAATCCTTTTGAAGGAACAAATCATACAAAATTCTGCAGTGATTTACTTACCCTCATGTTCAGTGCTGGTGTTGTAAATGAAATCCGCCTTGGATCCCATAGTAGATGTGTGTAATGCCTACCAAACAATAAAACAAAAACACAAAATGTGTATAAAAACATTTAATTTGCATTAGTAATTGTTTATAGGGATAGTTTCCCCAAAATGAAAATTATGTCATTTACTCACCCTCAGTTGTTCCAAACCTGTTTGAGTTTCATTCTACTGTTGAACATAAAAGAAGATATTTTGAAGAACGTCTATTAATCAGGCACTGAATAGAGTAGTACGCATTACAAGTCATTATTTTTTTTACACACCATAAAAGTAGCATATTGCATTCCCACACTAAGTTTGGTCCATTTTGAAAAGATGTAAAATGTAAGATGCAGGGCTACATACACTCACCGGCCACTTTATTAGGTACACCTGTTCAATTGCTTGGTAACACAAATTGCTAATCTTCAATCACATGCAGCAACTCAATTCATTTAGGCATCTAGATTTGTGAAGACACTTGCTGAAGTCAAAACTCATCAGAATGGGGAAGAAAGAGGATTTAAGTGACTTTGAAATGGAATGGTTGTTGGTGCCAGACGGGCTGGTCTGAGTATTTCAAAACTGCTGATCTACTGGGATTTTCACGCACAACCATCTCTAATGTTTACAGAGAACGGTCCGAAAAAGAGAAAGTATCCAGTGAGCGGCAGTTGTGTGGACGAAAATGCCTTTTTTGATGTCAGAGGAGAATGGGCAGACTGGTTAGAGATGATAGAAAGACAACAGTAACTCAAAAAAAACACTCGTTACAACCAAGGTATACCATCAGAATACCATCTCTGAACGCACAACACGTCGAACCCTGAAGCAGACTGGCCACAGCAGCAGAAGACCACACCGGGTTTCGCTCCTATCAGCTAAGAACAGGAAACAGAGGTTACAATTCACACAGGCTCACCAAAATTGGACAATAGAAAATTGGAAAAACGTTGCCTGGACCTGGACTGATGAGTCTTGATTTCTGCTGCGACATTCAGATGGTAGGGTCAGAATTTGGCGTAAAGAACATGAAAGCATGGATCCATCCTGCCTTGTCTCAACGGTTCAGGCTGGTGATGGTGGTGGTGTAATGGTGTGGGGAATATTTTCTTGGCACACTTTGGGCCCCTTTAGTACCAATTGAGCATTGTTTAAACGCCACAGCCTACCTGAGTATTGTTGCTGACCATGTCCATCCCTTTATGACTACAGTGTACCCATCTTCTGATGGCTACTTCCAGCAGGATAATGCTGGAATACCAAACGGTACTAGCAAGGTGTACCTAATAAAATGGCCAGTGAGTGTAAATATGTACACTAAATTAAGGGAAAAACTATTCTGTAGACATAAGTGAGAATAAGCTGAGATGTGTTTGGCACATGCTACTCACCAGCTCATTTTATATTCTACTGAAATGAGGAAATGTCTGCTGGCCTTGCACAGAGGACCCTGGTGTTCAGCTTACTTTGGCAATCTTGGGGTGTGCAGCCTGAGGCTTTGGAGGCCCCTGGCAATCTGAGGCGTTGGGCCTACTGGCTCTATCCATAATCCAGCCTTGCACATGTTGTTCCAAATCTGTATGACTTTCTTTCTGCAGTGGAACACACAAGGAGTTGTTTTAAACAATGTTTTTCCCCATACAATGAAAGCATATTGTGACCATGAACTGGGAAGCCTTAAAAAGGGCCAAAAACATTATAAAAGTAGTTTGTACAGCTGGTACTGGCATTGTTTTTTTATATATTAAAAAGAAAGTGTGACCAAAGAAAAATTATGCCAAAATGCAGTTTTTGGGCCAAACATTTTAGCCCAAAACACTCTTACTGTTAAAGCTACACTATGTTACTTTTGCCACTCTAGAAGTTAATAAACAAAAGAGCATGCATCTTGTGGAAGAACACTGTAGCCACAGCCGCTTCTCTCTTTTTATGAATATGTTTATGAGTCCCACAGTTCTCGGCCACTCTATAGTGGTTGGCGTCCCACTCGGACTAAAATTTTATATAAACAATTATTATAGGCGTACCGTAGGATTCATGATGTACTTGTTCATTATATCATTATATTTTGTGCATCTGGTACAAAGAAAGGTTACACAGTGTAACTTTAACTAAAATTAAAACTATAAAAAAATGCATTAACTGAAGTAAAGCTGAAACAATAAATACTATATGAAAATTTAAACTCAAATAAATTTAAATCTAAACTAAATAAATAATGCTTAATATGTGTAAAGGTCATTTAAATTCTAGTGCTTTTTATGCTTTTAATATTATACTATTTGTATATTAAAAAGCCACTTTCAGGCTATTCTGTAGTGTTAAAATGCTTTATAAATAAATTAACTAAATGAAATAAGTTGAAGTAGTAAAATGACTAAAAATAAAAATAAAGCTAAATATATATATATTTTTTTAAATAATAAAAACGGCAAAACCACATAACAAAATTACCAAAACTTAAACTGAATGAACACTAATTCAGTAATAGTTAAGGAATAGTTTTCTGGGTTAACTATTCCTTTACATGCTCTTCTGATCTATCCCACAACACATTTCAGCAACCAACTAATTACTTTGAGAAACTCTTGTAGAATTTGAAAAACACTTTTATCCACTCTTTAACAAAACATAAATATGCCAATAAAGTGAAAGCAGCGCGCAAGTAATGACTGAGTTTGAGTCAGTAATGGCCGTCCTAATGAAAAGTATTGGCTGGGGAAGAGAAGGGAAAAGTCATTAGTGTTTTTCACAAGTAAGAATGGAGGGAGGGCCTGACATTTGACAGTCTCCTCTCTGTCTTACACTCTCCCTCTGCCCTGTTGTGTCCTGATGGCAGATGGATACGGCATGACAACAAGGTTATGAGGTCACAACCACACAGGGGGGGCATGTGCGTGCGTGCATGTGTGTGTATGTGTGTGTGTGCGTGTGTGTGTGCCTTCCAGTACAGAACATGGATGAATGTGAGAATTACATGTGTCAGCAGACGGGTGACAGCACGACATTCATTAATAAAAACAAAAAGGAGTTTAGCTCCAGTAGTGCAGAAGAGGGGCTCGAAAGGGGTGCAGGGAAAAATGGGAGGGATAGGTTTCACAGACAGGCCTGAGTGTTCAATACTGACACGGTTGTGAGCTTTCTCTATCACTCTCTCTCTTCTTTTCTTGCTCCCTGACAGAGCCAACAAAGAGCTCACACTCCAGTCTATGCTGAGGTAAGCCAGATCATAATGAAGCTGAGGTCTCAAAGGGGATTCCCTTGTGTGGCGGCAAATCTCTCTCTGTGTGTGTGTGTGTGTGTGTGTGTGTGTGTGTGTGGCTACACACTATGAAAGTATGTAACCCTGAATATTATGTCTCCAGAAGTGCGTTCAAACATCTTGGAGTGTTTAGTAGCCATCCAAACTCTCTCTCTCCGTCTCCATCTGTCTGTTCACTGCTGAAATGACCACGTTTTTTTATATGGCTGCTTAACTAGCAAGTCTGCTTAGGTCAATGAGCTGCTTTGGCTACAATAATCACCAGCACCAAAACCAGAATGGAAAGTGATAGGTCACCCAAAAAAAAGAAAATTCTGTCATTGTTTTATTACTCTTCTGTTTTTGTCTATACAATGAAAGCCAGTGGCTATGCAATAGATTGGAGAGAAAAAAGATACCAATTATGCAATGTATACAATTTAAATAAAAATATGCACCAAGTGTCTTAGTGATGTGCAGCACTGCATTCTTTTATGCGCCTCAACCATCAAGCAAAAATTGCAATGACAAATGCTTATAAACCATTTGTTGTCCAAAAAAGCTTTAAAGTTTAACATTTGAAATGAATTAAGATAGCAGTAATATCAGTATTGTATTTTTAGTATTAGTATTGTGATATGTGTGGTGTGTGTTGTGTGTGTGTGTGTGTGTGTGTGTGTGTGTGTGTGTGTGTGTGTGTGTGTGTGTGTGTGTGTGTGTGTGTGTGTGTGGTGTGTGTGTGTGTGTTGTGTGTGTGGTGTGTGTGTGTGTGTGTGTACATATATTTTTTTCTTAAATACTTTCTTGATATTACATTTTATAGTGAAATATTATGAAATGATATTTATAATTTATATGTTATTAGTTGTAATAATAATAATAATAATAAAATAATGATAGCAATATAATAATAATAACAATGTAAATAAATAACTATTTTGTTGTTTATTTATTATTTTTTTTGTCATATTGATGAATAATCACAAAATGTTTGGCCAAAAGCTGCAGCTTCATAAACAAGAAAAAAAATTGACCCCATTGATTTTCATTGTATGGACAAAGAAATACAGAGACATTTGGGAGAAAAAAATCCTTTTGTGTTCTACAGAAAAATAAGGCCATACAGGTTTAAAATGACATGACGGTGAATAAATGATGACAGAATATTTGGGTGAACTCTCCCTCTAAATTCAATGGACATTCAATAAACAGTATGTTTAAATGCTCACTGCCTCCCTCCTGAAACCTCTCCTCGTCTGTCAGCACACAGGACTGAAGCCCAGTTTAGTATTAGAGCTATATGGGATGGAGACAGAGAGACACATTATACTGTTCAGGGACCCAGCACAGCCCCAGACCCTCGTGGACTGGAATGCTGAAAACGAACAAATTAGAAGTGGATGGAGGTGTACGGGGGATGTAGTTACGATTGGGAAAGAAGAAAAATGTGCGATCGGTTGTTTTTGGACACGCATCATTTTTCCTGCAAAGGAGCCTGGCAGCTGCTGCGTGAGCAGGAAGGGGGTGCTGGGTAGATGGGGTCGGGGGAGGAGCCAAGCGGAGTTTGGGTGAGTTTGTGCTGCTGGACGAGAGAGACCCTCCTTCAAGCATTGTTTGGAGAGATGGAGAGGATGGAGTGACTTAAATCACAAATGAAAAGGGGAGGGTGGGGGGGGGTTACCCAGAGACCACCTTTTTGTTAGAAAAACAAACAAAAACATGATTTGAACTGATGAATGATATAAAAACATTTCCTAAAAAATTTATTACTTGTTATGCTTGGGGATTTGAATAAATCTATTACTATAAGCATTAAATTCTAGCGTGTAATTCGTCCTGTACCATTTGTGCTAAAGACATGAGTGATACCTCAAAACATGTCGCTTGTTGAGGAGAGATGTGCTAGTGCTATACATTTCTAAGTCATTTGACTAATGATTTGCACTTGGAACCAGCAAACGCATCCCATAGACTTACACCACAAGAAGGATGTGAGTCATATTTACAGGCTGGAACACATAAGGCAATTTATGCCTGCTCTGACCCACCTCCGCTTCTAGTATAACTGTATACAGTGCACAAATTGCTGCATAAAATGCATTTACTGTAAGCCACCCCTGAGCAGCATTAAACCTTTGCATTTGGCAATAAGGCCTTGGTGGTGGGCTCTGTTGACCAGAATCGATCACCTAGAAATGCCCTAACAACCACACAGCAACGTACTGGCAACCACCCAGAATACCCTAGTAAGCATCAGTGGCTGGATCATAAAATTGTTTAATTTACATGCTGCATGTATCTGACCAAAAATACAGTAACGTACAGGAACCTATAACTACATGTTAAAAGAACTGTTTTCTTTTTTAACATATTTTTAAATGTGATTTATTCCTGTGATAGCAAAGCTGAGAGAGTCCAGTCTTCAGTGACACTGATCCTTCAGAAATTATTCTAAAATGTTGATTTGGTGCTCAAGAAACATTTCTTATTTTCATCAATGTTGAAAAAAGTTGCTGCTTAAAGGGATAGTTCACCCAAAAATGAAAACTCATCATTAGCTCATCATTAATTATTTAAACAATGTCTATTTTAACAATGTCCTTACTATCTTTCTGGCTTTGAACGGGTCAGTTGCGCTGCTGTCTGTGCAGGATCAGAACGCTCTCAGAAACCTCATATTTTCATTGAAAATATCTGAATGTGTGTTTCCAAGATGAACGAAGGTCTTATGAGTTTGGAATGACATGAGGGTGAGTAATTAATGTCAGAATTGCACATTTTGGGTGTACTATCCCTTTAATACTTTTGTGAAAACTGTGATATATTATTTTTCATGATTCTTTGATGAACAAAGCTTTTGAACACAGCATTTATTTGAAATTGTGAAGTCCAAACTTTTGAACTGTACTGTAGCTCTACACCAAGAACTGATCAGGATTTATTTTATTGTCCAAATTTTGTGTGTAAACGTGTGAGGATTGAGATCCATCTGTAATTCTGTTGAGGTCGGAGACCTTAAGGCCGCCGCAGCATATATGGAGGAAATGATAGGTTCAGTTCAGCTAGGTTGAAGAGATTAAGGGCCTGCCCAACACGGGACCTTAAAAAGTAAATAACTTTTAGACTCCTAGATGGTAGACTACACATATACATCTGCCTTCCCGC